>OZ030021.1:44510000-44852500 GCA_964023405.1 Apodemus agrarius | reverse complement strand
TAAAGTGTCAGATAAACACAAACTGGGGAAGATGCTACAGAATAAGTGGCATTTACTCTTGGAAACAACATCATGAAAGACAAACGTTAAGGTTAAGAATCTGAGCCATTAGTTTTCATAAAGAGAGCAAAAACCAAATATAATTTCAAACTCTCTCTGAACTCCGGAACACTTACTCTAAAGAGCATGAGTTTGGAACTTTGGTAAAATGTGAATGAAGGTTTCCCGTGTGGGTGGTGAGTTGTTTGAGTTTCGGCTTTTCCGTTGTATCCTGGTACCATTACTGTGAGGGCATCAGTAGATTAGGACACACACACACCCAGGAAATAGATGGAAAACGTGCCCACACTTTATGATGGAATGGTTTGTAGACATAATAATCTTACTGAGGTAGAAATATAGATGTGGGCGTACCCTGTGCTTTACTGTGCCTCAGAGAACACAATGATATAGATGAAGGAGAGAAGAGTCGATTTGCATGTGGGTGGAAGGACAAACTGATAGAGGAATAGATAGGACAGTAAAGCGAATGAGTCAAAATGTAAAAAAAAGAAAAACAACTAATACAGTTGTGTGACTTAATATATAACAATTCTTTGTACTTTTAATAGAGTGTTCTTTATGTTTGAAATTATAAATTTTAGTGCATGTATGTGTGTTGGCAAGTGCATTTCTCTTTCTTCTTTCTTTCCTTCCTTCCTTCCTTCCTTCCTTCCTTCCTTCCTTCCTTCTTTCTTTCTTTCTTTCTTTCTTTCTTTCTTTCTTTCTTTCTTTCTCTCAATAGCCATAGAGTGTTCCATCCCTGTGCTGAGTTCGGTAGATGAGGTGTGTGTGATATGGCAAAGAACACAGCTCTAAAGCAAGGTCATTCATCTGACCCCCACTGCGAACCAACCACAGCTACCTCATGCCTAGTCCTCCCCAGCACTCACTTAGCTAAACACTTAACAAAGCAAAGCAAAACAAAACAAAACAAAACAAAACAAAGCAAAACAAAAACATTTAAAGCCCTAGTCATTGGCAAGGCAGAGTTCTCACACCGTAGCAATGTTACACCAGCCATCATACTAACGTGTTTAGGAAGCAAAATGCCATTCCTTCTAACCTGTAAGACAACATCAAGACATACCAACACATTGCCAGTACCAGTTGGAGGCTTATACTCTCTTTTCTGACAGGCTAGTGCAGTTGTCCTCCAGGACGCCCAGGTAGATGTGTGTTACGCATTAGCACTGATTTTCAGCATAGAGCAAAGCACTTAAAAAAATGTATTCTATTTTAGCCCTGAGTGTTTGAATGTTCTCTCTTCTCTCCCTCTCTCTCTCCCTCTCTCCCTCGCCCCTCTCTCTCCCTCCCCTCCTCCTGTGTGTGTGTGTGTGTGTGTGTGTGTGTGTGTGTCTTTCTTTTCCTCAAAGAGATCATCCAGTGACCTTGAAATCTGCACTGGCATTTTGTTGGCAGGAAGGAAAACTCTCTCTTCTCATTTGCAAAATGAATAACAATTTGATCATCCTTAAACTTCTAAAAGGTTAATTATGCTCTCTCCGTGAGTACCAAATGAAAACCTGTTTTATCTCTGCCCAAATGAAGCCCACAGGGCCCACCCGCCTCCTGACTCTGCCAGGAGACCAAGTCCTTCCGGCTGTCAATTACCCACTATCAGCTCGAGATCTGTGAGAGCTGCAGTAGATTTTTCTCATCCCCAGACCGTGGCGGCCCTCATTTGCTGGAGCGGAGTGGTGGCTTTAAAATTTTCTCAGCAGGAAAGTGTTATCTGGCTTTGGGCACGAAGGAAAGACAAGGGAGCCGCCAGAGTGAGCAGGAGAGAAAGGAAAAGATTAAAGGGTGTGTGAGGACTACAATTTCCCTTCACTTCAAAGGTTTCCATCCAGAAATGCACAACAACAACAACAACAACAACAACAACAAAAATGCAAGGATGGCAATATTAAAAAATCATCACTGTAAAAATTAAAAGCAAATTTAAAATAATTAAAGCTCTGCCATGGACCCTTGCTGAGAAGCCTTGGACCCTTGCTGGTGCAGCAGCGGTCTCAGCAGCTCTGCGTCTGTGTGCCAAAGATAACCGCAGCTGTGGGCCAGCGCTCCTGATGGGGAAGGGGCACCTGGTAAGGAAAAGTTTGGCCTCTACCCTTCCCCCCCTTTGAAGCCTCTGAGCTGCTGCTATTCTGTGGTTATGTGCAGGCTCTTTACCCGTAGCCAGAAATCAGTTCTTTAAAAGCGGGGTTGAGAGAGTTACATTTCATTTTTATTATAAGGAAACCTCATCTTTCAAAGGAAAGTAATAGTAGAGAATGGCGGCTGGGGGGGGGGAGGGTGGGGGAGGGGTGGCGACCAGGAAATCTTGCCCGCTGCCTGATGTTCCTGGCTTCTTGATTTTTAATAACTTGTACAATTTCATGTGAGCCAATCAAACTTTATGTTATGTGGAAAGGAAAACAGAAAAAAAATTGGAATGAATAAGCAATGTATCTGCCGCCCCACCCCACACCCCACACCCCACACCCCACACCCCACACCCCACACCCGACCCCTCACACTCCCCACCCCCCAGCCCCACCCCCCCCACCCCCAAGGAAATTAGAGCAGCTCAGACACTTCTCAATGATGGGATTAAGACTACACGGAGCCGGGCGTGGTGGCGCACGCCTGTAATCCCAGCACTTGGGAGGCAGAGGCAGGTGGATTTCTGAGTTCAAGGCCAGCCTGGTCTACAGAGTGAGTTCCAGGACAGCCAGGACTACACAGAGAAACCCTGTCTCAAAAAAAAACAAAAAAAAAAAAAAAAAAAAAAAAAAAAAAAAAAAAAGACTACACGGAGCCTGGTCTAGACTGGGGGATGGGGGGGGGGAGGAGGGAAGAGGGAGAGGGAGGGAGGGAGAGAGAGAGAACAGCATGCTCCCTTTTGTAATAGCACAGCTGTACGAAGGCCCAGTAGGGACAGCTTTCCCATGATTCCATGAAAACTGAAGCCATTTAGAACAAAGAAGCACTAGAACGAGTCCATGCTTTTTGTTTCCCTGTCAATGTGTAGCTTCGCATATCTGCAATGTATGTAGAGACCAGAAGACGCTTTATCAGCCTAGGCACAGGCTCCAGCTAAGCACTGAGTCCCTGTGAACCCTTCCGTCCAGGCCTCATCAATCTCTATTCTACTTCCTGTCTCTACAGACTCCTATCTAGACCCTCATAGAGACGGAATCGATGTTTGTCCTGCTGCGCCTTCCCTGCGAGCGCTTCACTTAGCTCATTGTTACCAAGAGTCAGCTGTGTTGTAGCCTGGACTGAAATTGCATTTCTTCTCTGAGATTGGCTATGCCGCCCAGATGTGCTCCCCACTCATCTGCTCGTGGGTATTTATTTGTCTTGTTTTCACTCCTGTTATCATGAAGGTCGGTGTTAGGACCACCAGTGTGTAGGGATCTCTCTGCAACTCTGCTTCAGTGCCTTGGGGAGTGTACTTAGCAGTAGAATTATCAAGCCCTTGCTTTTTATGTGCAACTTGCTATGACAAGTAGTACATCACACGTAGGTTGTGATATATTAGTCAAAAAGGTACTTAGTAAATGTTGGGAATAAATTTTGTTTTGGTTCCACTCTAATATTTTTTTTTCTTATTGTCATTGACTCATTTGAAACGTTTGGAGAAAATGATTTGCTTTTCATTTATTTATTCTAACTTGTCATATTTTAATCAGAGTGCAATCCCCAAACCTCACATTAAAAAAAAAAAAAAAAAAAAAAAAAAAAAAAAGCCTGGCTGGGTGGTATACAAGGGAGTCAGGGGGCTAAGCCTTTGAGTCTGCCCGTCCGGCCACCTAGCCCATGCGGTCAGTTCCAAACCAATGGGAGATGTTGTCGCAGGAAATCTGGAGCCGGCACAGGACAGCGTGTAGGAATCGGTTCTTCTCCTTCAACCATGCAGCCCCAGGAGACTGAGGTCGGGTCCTCGGGCTTCGTCGAATGTGCTTTCACATGATGAGCAGTGTCACTGGCCCAGAAATGAGAATTTAGACAGAATAAATTCTGAACCAAAGGGCAATGACTTTATTAAGAATGGTGTTAGATAGCATTAGGCTTAGAGGGGACAGGTCATTTAAAAATCACATGATGCTAAAGCTTTGAAGGAAAAGAGAAGGGAAGTAAAGACAGTAAAAGAGATAGTAAGACTCATCATATGGCTGGGTACAGACTCTGTGTGAGTTACAGATCTGTCGGGAAGAGCTGCCTGTGTTGCTGGTACCGTTTCAAGGTCTTCCAATAAGTTTCTCCACCAACCAAAACGGAGCTGGGTCATCTGAATTATGTACGGTTCCCTGAGGGGTTTTGTTCACTGCACTCCCACTCCCACCTGCCGCCATGTTCTCATCCAATGGGAGCTGGCTTGGGATTTACTACATGGCTGAGGATGACCTTGAACTTGTGATCTTCTGCTCCACCTCCCCAGTGCTGATAGAGTGAGCCTGTGCCTCCTCCCCTGGCTTTATGCCTCCGCTGTACATGAGGCATCACTCTATCACCTTAATTCCATCTCAAGATTTTTTTTGTTTGTTTTTGATTATTTTAGCCGTGCTTATGTGTTTTATGTGTATGGAGGTTTTGCATGAGTCTATGGATGTGGAAAACCTATGGGCCCAGTACACCCTCAGAGGTCAGAAGAGAATGTCGGATCCCCTGGAACTGAAGTTTCAGAGTCATCCTGTGGTGTTGGGAACCAAACCTGGGTCCTCTGAAAGAGCAAACGATACCTTAACCATCGAGCGAGCCTCCAGCTCCCCAAACATTTTGTAACTGAATGCTCCTGCTGCTCTTTCTCCCACGCCTTCCTCCTCCAATATCCCTATCTGTACTTCTGAGTTCCCGTCTCTTTGTTTGTTCCTTTTTCATGGGCCTACGTCTCAGACATACTGATGGGCCCATCCATATTGAAGATCTTGAAAAGTTCAAGGGACTAATACAGTACTTGTGAGTAGCAGCTTTATCAGAACATGTTCCAGGCATCCCATTTATATTTGAAGTGCATGGTTTGGTGTTTCTTCCCAGAACTGTGCAACCATTATGTCCATCCACTTTTGGAACATCTTCACTGTCCTCCAACAAAGCCATCGGCCCATGAGGAGTAGCTCTCTGTTCCCTCCTATGCTTGCTCCCAAGCAAACCACTAACCTCTTCTGTCTCTGCCTACCTAGATCCTTCACATATGCATAGATTGCAGAAATAGAATGGAGACAGAACAGACTGCTGTTTTGTTGATTGTTTTTGTTTGTGTTTTTTCCACTTAGCATCATTCCCTGGATATGTCTTTGCTGTGCCACGTCTGACCCCGTGCATCTTACCGCTGACGTGCTTTTATATGAACATTTTTTTGTTTATTATTTGGTAGTTGGGTCCGTCCAAGTTTTAAAGATTGTGACTAATCCTTCTTGAACACTTATGTACAGGTTCTTAAAAAAAAAAAAAGTATTTTACCTGGGTATAGTGCTACACACCTTTAGTCCCAGCACTCGAGAAGTAGAGGCAGGCAGAGATCTGAATTCTAGACCAGCCTGGTCTCTTAGCTCAAGTTCCAGGACTGCCAGAGCTACGCAGAGAAACTCTGTCTCCAAAAAAAACAAAACAGATTATATTTATTTAGTGTGTGTGTGGGGTGTGTGTGTGTGTGGGTGTGTGGGTGTGTGTGTGGGTGTGTGTGTAGGAGGACAGCTGCCCACAGAGGCCGGAACATGGGAACACTGAGAACACTGGTGACCCACCCAATGTGGGTTCCTGGAAAAACCAGTGTGCACTCAACGAGTGAGCCATCTCTCCAGCCCTGTGCATGTCTTTCCTGGACACTGAAGTGGGCTTTTCTTAGAATGATGGAGAATCTCTTGGTTCTAGTGAGCTTAATGGAGGAGCTTAAGGTATCAGATAATCAAATGTCACTGAAGTCACCCTAAGTCACTGACTTCTCGGTTTATTGTCTCAGGATCAATACGAATAAGAAAGGTAGATAAGAAAGTAAGTAAGCACGGAGGAAAAGTTATTTTTATTCAGGGAAAGCTCCCAAGGGAACGGTGTCTCTCGACAGGGGATTCTGGTTGGTGTCCTGCCACTGGCCTTTGAGAGTCTTATGATGAAAATCCGATGGAGGCCAAGGTATGCTTTTCACCTTGACTCTACCAGAGAGATGATCGTGTATTTATTTTCCAATCAGGGGGGTGATTACATTTGTCCACTCTCCCCCAACTCCTTGTAGATGTTTTGTAGACTACTGATGGCATCTCTTGTCTTTCTTGCTTCCAGGCTGCCTTGTGATGTACCAGGGACCATTGTCATTACTGCTTGGCAGAGTCAAGTCCCCTCTCACCTGGCGTCTACTTCACCTGAGGATAAACCTGAAGCCTGAATAGCTCGGCCTTGTAGGAGGAGGAGGCAGCCCATTGAGCTTGCCCTCCTCCTGTTCTTCACTTCCTCTGTGTTCTGCGTGAACTGCTCTTCTGGCCTTGTTCCTGGCATTCTTGCATTCGTTTCCGTATTTCTCATCGTCTTGTGTTTCGTTTTATGATATTATTTGAGTTCATTTAAATGACATCCCTGTAAGTCCCTTTCTTTCTCCGCATCCCTTAAGCTTCAGTAAAGTCTGCCTCACCAACAGGAAAGGACGGCGTTATGGTTTGTATATGCTTTTCCCAGGGAGTGGCACTTTTAGGAGGTGTGGCCTTGTTGGAGTACGTGTGTCAATGTGGGTGTGGGCTTAAGACCTTCACCCTAGTTGCCTGGAAGTCAGTCTTCCACTAGCTGCCTTCAGATGAAGAGATAGAACTCTCAGCTCCTCCTGCACCATATCTGCCTGGATGCTGCCATGTTTCTGCCTTGATGACAATAGACTGAACCTCTGAGCCTGTAAGCCAGCCCCAATTAAATGTTGTCTTTTATAAAACTTGCATTGGTCATGGTGTCTGTTCACAGCAGTGAAACTCAAACTAAGACAGACGGCTTCCGTGGAACATAATGGCATGAGTAGTTCTAATGTGCAGCGACTTGGGGGAATGGAGGATGCGGCCAAGGATGCACAGATGGAAGAGTGGAACGGCTCAGACTTTAATGGCCACACTGCTCTGATTTTCATTGCTGTACTCAGCAAGCCTCACCAAGAGGCTTAATGGTGGTCTGTAGCCCCTTCCTTCCATCCATTCATCCATCCATCCACCCACCCACCCATCCATCCATCCATCCATCCATCCATCCATCCATCCATCCATCTAAACAAAGCACAAATACAATGGGATTCACAGATAACTGGCCATGCTGCAGCTGTGGGGTATGTCACCCTCAGCAGGACTAACCCTTTGCCTCGGGCAGCATATGGACAGTGACAGGCTGATCACCCTGATGATGAAGAACTGGGTGGATGGAGGGAGCCTTTGAGATGTTGTCGAGGTCCCGGTGCCTCCCTTTCATTGGATGGCTTCTGTCTCCTTCACATGGTAAATGCAAGTCGGATCCAAAGAGGCTCCAATTTTGCTCAAGGAGATTATTCATATTTTCAAACTTTTTGACAGCTGACCAATTAAAAACTAGACGAGAGATGCCATTAACAAACTCTAAATAAACCAGGATTTTGAGCAAAGGGAGGCACCAAAGTCACTACAGTCCCACCACACACAGCAGGAGCTCAAGTGAAATTCAAAGATAATTATAGTTGATGCTAGTGGCCTTGGCGGGGAGGGCAGTAACTGGGCAGGACTCAAGTCATTAACAATGGGGCAACAAATTCTGTGTTTCATACATATCTCTAGTGAGTCTTTCATTTATCCACTTTAGGGGTTTCTTTTTTGTCCTAAATTTCTGAGATACTTTTTCCAATTCCAGTTAATGATGTACTCTGACCCGATATCTCTAGCTTCGACATCATCACCACCTTAATTCTCTTTAATTATCATAGAATGTTTCACTCAGGCTGAGCACCTCACCTGGGTGAAGGCAATGTGGCCAATTTCACGTGTAACATAGACAGCACAGTCGAGTCAATTTTCAGTCCAATCCCATTAACCTCTTGGTCCGTGAGTGGTGGAGCCTGGCTACGTGTGCAACCATGAACTTATTCCTAAAATCCACCAGAGTTGCCTTTTTGCCAAAGCTGTCGGAGGTTTCTTATGCCTAAACGTGATATAAAGAAGCCTGAAGCAAATACGGCTTGCCATTTTTCTGAGCCCATAATTCTGATGATCGACATGTTAAGTGCTTGGACTTCTATGGGCATAGTGGATTTGGATACTGATGGGGATGTTTTTATCTTTATGTTTGTGCTCTTAGTTAACTAAGATACAAAACTCATTTCTAACAGAGCATAAATCAAACAGGGTTTGGTCTGTTTTCACTTTATTTTGTTTTATTTTATTTTTATTCTTCTCTGATATTTTACATCCTGACCACTTTCGCCTCTCTCTCCTCCCCTGTACACGGGTTTTGAACTGGGAGTGCCTCTTTACTTCTGAGCATGACATGTATCTGAACCAGCCTGTGCTGGAGGCTGCTGGACTTTAGCATGGGGTGGGGGTTATCATTAAATAATGCATATCCAAGAGGTTTCTTATAGCACAGCATGACACCAATTGCTTCCATAAGCATCAAGTACACAACCACGAGGATCATAGCGGCAGTGCTCTGACTGGCGCTACCCTCGGGAGGACAGAGCTGACGCATCCACAAATGCTGGTAGCAACACACACAGACCCAGCAATACACACCACGTGAGATCAATCAGGCAGCAGCTGCAAGGTTTCATGATAAGCAAAACGTGGGGATTTGGAGGCGAGGAGAGGAAATGGGTCTGTAAGGAACATTTTATTGTGTTCTTATCAGAAATGAGAATGTCCATAAACTCTGTGTTAACAGAAAAAATGACCCACAGGAAGACCCCACGCAAAGGCTACTACATCCGATTCTCATCCCGAGGAACTGTTTCCTTAATGTCTCGGCTCTGTCTTCCCCAAGAGCTTGCAGTGTTGAAATTAGGGAAGTCCCCAGAGTCACACGCTGCCAAAAACACTGGGACAGCCCAAGTTTAAAGGATGCCAGACACAGAGTTTCCATCCAGCCCTCGAATTTTTACAGTCACTGGAAAAATATCAAAATAGCTTCTGATTTATTTCAGGTTGTCATTTGAATCCAAGTCCTGGTGCAAGTCTCACATCCACCAGGAGCCAGTCATGGTGCAAGACTCACATCCACCAGGAGCCAGACAAGACAGTCCAGATCCTCAGTGGGTGGGAAGGACTCTCCTCTCTACTCGTTTCTCTCCACACAACAGTTTGCTGACACCTCCTCCCTTTACACTCAGACTCAACCCCCTCAAATTGTGTACCTCTGTTTCCCCGTCATGAACAGATATTTACTAAACACTCTCATGTGCCCAGCACTGCCTAGGTGCTGGGGATAAAGTGACCACAAAGCAAACGTGACCCTTGCCCTCAAGTTATTAAAATTTACTTGTAGGGGAAAAGTATTGACCGCTGCCACTTAAAATTTACATTAAAAAAACGGGTAAATATCTTTATTCCTATCCTGGTTTCCCTGCTAGCTAATCTCTACACAAAAGGAAGAAGGAGCTCAAAATACAAGAGTGGAGGATTCACAATATAGCTAGCTTAGTTGACATTATGCTTGCTTAATATATGTACAGGGAACTGGGTTCAATCCCCAGTTCTTCATAAACCAGATGTAGTGATGCATGGCTGTTATCCCAGCACTAGAGCGGTAGACATGGGAGGGTCAGAAGTTCAAGGCCAGCATGAATATATATATATATATATATATATATAATATATATATATTATATATATATGTATATATATATGTATATATAGTGTGTGTGTATATGTATGTATGTGTATACACACACACACACACACACACACACACACACACACACACTGACTTTTCTGGGCAGTTCCAAATATTCTGGTGAAAGACTTAAATCTATGCCCTGTCAAAAGTTCTAGCCCTTGCTCTCACTTCTGAACCTCAGCCACACCCATCTCTCAGCTTGTAACCCAGAGACCAAGGGCTGTCCTCCCTTCAAGCTTCCCAGTCTCTGAGATTCTTTCTAGAGAGCTCTTGCTCAGAGGTCTGGAGTGCCACACCTCTCAGTGCTGTCTACACTGAAATACTCTTCACAACAAGTTATTCTCCGTGCACTTTTGTCTCTCTATTCTTTTGTACCTTTATTCTTTCCCAGTGATGCTTATTATCTCCTGTCACAGGACATATTGAGACTTATTTATGTGTTGTCTATTGTGATACTTAATCCTACTTGTCAACTTGTTTAGAGTTAGAAATGATGAGGCACACCTCTGGGTGTGTCTGGGCAGGGGGATTCCAGAGAGGATTATCCAAGAAAGGAATCTAGCAAGAAAGCATCTGACACTGTTTCCTGAGTTAGTGACCTGCACAGGACAAAATGGAGATGGCAGAAAAGTGTCGTTGGTGTGCCTGTGTTCTTTACCTTTGTTTCCATTGGCCAGAAAGTGAGCAGTTCTCCCAAGCCCATGACACCTGCCTCAGCAGGCGGGGACAAATGACCAGACATCAAATGAGGAGCCAAAAATAGTTTTTTCCTTCCTTGTTTCTTTTAGATATTTTAGTCATGGTGACAAAAAGTAACAAACACACACGGTTTTCTCCATTCACAGTCGTACTTGTGAAAAGACACGTATTCATCTCCATTCACATCCGTTCATGTGAACAAAATTCTGAGAGTTAGCTGAGCTGACCCTCTGTGGAAAGGTTAAGCAGTGAGGACAAACGGCATCTGGGAACTCCAGAAGCAGGACAAACTTAGGTGTGCCAAGCCGTGGATAGTAAGACTGGTGGGTTATTCAATGCCACTAGATAAATACCACCTGATATACAAGCAGCATCAAACCAAAAAGCATCAACATTTCCCAAGTCTTGAAGCAGGATCAAGGACAGCAGAGGTGAAGACTGAAGACTTTAAGGTACAGAAGCAGAAGCCACGCCCTGTCAGCTAAGCCTCGGGTTGTTTTAAATATCAAGTCAGAAAATCACCCCCAAATGCAGCACACTTTTCTCACAGGTTTGAAGAGTTATTTTCCTTTGGAGGGGGTGGGAGTGGTGGTAATGGTGGCATGTAGAGCAAAGATCATGGACTTCTACACTGGCTCTTTTCTTTGAAGTGCTGAGGATAGAACCCATAGCCCTGCCTAATCTAGGCAAGTGCTCTACCACTGGGATACAGCCCAGCCAAAATACCATTTATAGAAATTACCCTCAAAATCCATCTCATGTCTGAAAGCAAAATCCTTCCAGATTTCTAGGAGATGTTCTTCCCACTATTCATAGTTGAATCCTCTGTACTTGGTCAAACTTTTTTGTAACAGAGCTGTGCTGTTACATATTTCTAACACTTTTAACTTAGTTTTCATCGAAACAAGTTCATTTTCAACTAGATGAATAATGTTAATTACCTTTTATGATTGTGAGAGCAATTACAACCTGCATAATAAACAGGCTCAGGAAAAGATGTAACTAGCTGCATGAAACACACAGCCTGTGGGAAGAGGATTGTGGACGAACTGGTATTCCATCATTAGCTATGCCTTCGTGATGCTTGCTTTCAACACTTGGTGTCTAAGACCTGGGCCTAGGTTGACTCTGTTATCCAAAAGATGGAAGCAAGTTAATATGCACTCTAAAACTGGCTCTTAAACTAGTGTCCTAATTGTTGTTCCTAGTGAGTGTCCTTAGCTGACATCCACTGGCTCTCTACTTGGAACTCAGCATATGCAAAACTCTTGTGTCCATTGTGGCCATCCACCACAACATTTTATATCTGGTATGTTCATGGTTTACACTGGTTTCAACAGGAAGATTTTCAAAGCAGATGAAAGGGGGCCAAGGATAATATTGACCATAATGATCTCTCCTAGGGTCTAGGGAGAGGGCTCAGATGGTAAAGTATTTGCTGAAGAAGCATAAGAATCTAAGTTCAGATCCCTAGCACTTGCTTAAAAATGAGGAGCAGTAGTCATCGATGCCTGTCATCGATGGGGAGGTAGAGACCGGAAGATCCATCCCTGGGGCCTGCTGGCCAGCCAGCCTGGCACAATTTGTGAGTCTCGGGTTCAAGGGGAAAACTTGTTTGGAAAAAAGTAAGGCAAAATGGTGGTGGTGGAAGACCACAATTCAGTGTTGACTGCCAGCCTCCTTACACACATGCATATATGAGCATAGGCACATCCCTGAAGATATACACATATACCCAGATACACACAACACAAAGAACTTGATCGCTATTGAATGAATACTTGTACTCACAAGCATCCTTAGTTGACCTCTGCTGCTGCCTATTTTGGGTATTATGCAAAAACACTTTCATTCAGTGTCTCAATTTATCATCAGAGTATTTTTTTTCTTGAGAGACAAATAATCAACCCTGTTATTTGCAGATAAGTCAACAGAAGCTAAGAGAGCAACTTAGCAAGTATGACCAGCTAAAAGCTATTGCCACCCTCTTTATTATTCCCCAGAAGCATCAGCAGCCAGATAGTCTGGCTTCATTCCCTACTCCCCATCACTAAGCCCTTGTGATATTTTTGTACTATCACAGCAGAAAGGTTTCCTTAAGTGATTCTACCCAAAGTAACCACTGGAACAAACAAGACTGAAAAATGAAGTTTTTCAAGGGCAAACTGAGTGTCTGGCATCATCCTAAAATCCCCAGGAAGGAATAAGTTGTAGGCACCTCACGTCAGCAGTCTTGAGGGAGTCCAGGGGGCCATGGTGTGACCAAAGGAGATTTTGTCTGAAAGCCATAATGAATTCAACTCTTCTTACTTTGGGACTAAAACCCCAATTTTATTACATCCATTATACTTAATGGAACTTTTTAGTTTTCAAAGAAAATTGAATAAAAAAGAAAAAAATATGAACAAGGTAAAACATTAAGAAGTAGCCATGAACAATGTCTAAGACATTGATAATTCAATGCCCACATTCATTGAAGGCTAAATGTCATTCACTGTGCTTGTAGTTTTATAATAAATTAAATAATGCAGTCATTGTAAATTACTCCAGGGATACAGAAAACTATGAGATGCAAGAAGAAAAAGAAAAAGAGGAAGGGGGAGTGACAAAATCCCCTCTGCAGTGACAAAAACATTAATTTTATATCTCATGTTTGAAGTGCACGGATGAAGTTTTGATGTCATACTCATTTCTGTGTAAATAATCATCTCAGATTTCACCTTTGTGGGGGGTGGTGTGCAGGTGCCAGGCCTTGTCTCCTGAGGGTGTTTCGGGAACACCTTCCGCAAATCCAATTAAAGCCAAGCAAACACCATGGTGCAGGTTTAACTGCGTCCCATGTCAAGCACCTTGGCATTTAACCAGCGTGACTCATACTCTTCTCTTGCCGCATCCATATATACTTTCCCCATAGAAGGAGCTTCACGTTACGCTTCCACCATATAATTGATCAGGGTTTAATTAAATTGAATTCCATTGATTTATGGCAGTGTGCTAAATTGAGTTAAATGAAAGAAGAGTCATGTGGGACTCACTGAGCAGTTGCTAGCGTCTCTCTCTTCTGTGGCACTGCGGTGCCTTCAGCACTGTGGTCTTTACACTAGAACAGAAAGACTTACAGTCTTTGGAGACAACAAGCCCTCTCAGGTCTCTGTCCACGGTGGTGCTATTTCATCCAAATGTCCAAAGTAAACAAACGATGCTGCCCCAGTTCTCTCGAAAGTGAAATCAGAGCAAAAGAACTCCTCCCCCCCCTTTTTTATATATATGATAGGTAGGCTTATATATTGTTTTTATTTTGAGAAGCACATCATAATCTCTCCTGAAGTCCTATTCTTCCTAAGAATGAAACTTCTGCTAGTAAATATTTTAAATATTAAGAACAAAACAAAACAAAAACCTCCTGTTAGGAGACCTCAAGAAGTTCCAACTAAGATTATCTAGTTGTTAAGCCTTTATGACTTCTTATTAATGAGTTCTTGGGCATCACTGACAATCTTTTGTCATTCTGATTCTCTGGAAGAGTGCAAAAGGATAGCATTATCCCCAGTGACACAAAGGGGGGTCTTGTCATGATAATCCCTAAAGTATCATTGTTTATACAACAGATGGTTTGAGAACTTTTTGATATTTTCTTCTAACTACTTTCATAACTGTGGGATTTTTAAAATTGTATCTCCAAACAGCAGAGTTCTTTAACATGTGGCATGATCAGGCAATTGGACTTTGTCCTAAGGTGGGCTTCACACTTGAAACACATCCTACTCTTCGAAAATAAACAAGGAAAGCCAGGTGAGTCCTACTGGAAAGCAACTTCACTGCATAAAATGGGGTCTAGAAGCAAAGTAAGATAAACTGAAGCCTGTTCTTTGTCCATAGAATAAAAAAAATTAAAAAAGAAGCAGGGGAGAAATTATAACTCCCTATGGCTGATAAGTGGCCACCATCTGGCTCTCATAAACCCCCAGGAAGAGGAGAAAGCACTTCACATGCTAAATGGGACAAAGGTTATAGCCCATATGTCAGAAACCAGCACATTTTTAAGTAGCCACACCCTCTCTTATAGTTGTTTGCAAATGTCAGCAGGGACAGTTAATTTGGGCTCCATGTCACTCTCTTCTTGTCTAGGATCAGAATCTTGAGTCTGGTCCAGGAGCCCAGACCCAGGACTGTATGTATCTTTCAGTCTCTCTTGAAGTCAGATGTAGCCATGTGAAGATCTGGCTAAGGACACAGAGCCAAACTGCTTGTGGTGTTTACTCAACAGTTCCTTCCATGGCTGGAAATGAGCCCCTCCATTTCCCCTTTGACATAGAACATGGAAACATAGACCTTTCCTTAGGAAAGGTGGATCAGAACAATCAGGAAACTTGAAGATTCCTGCTTGTCCTTTGCAGCCAGTTTACTTAACAACAAACAAACAAACAAACAAAAAACCAAAAAAAAAAAAAACCAAACAAACCCATTTTTAATCATTTATACAATTGTTATCTGAGAGTACAGTTCTATTTACAAGGAAGCTAATCTGAGCTAATGCAGATTAAAAACAAAGGCAGATTTATATAATGCCCCAGATGTATTGATCAGCCAACGTTTACACAGACTAATGAAAAACAGTGCCCAAAATTGATTGTGTAAGCCAGCAGAAGAACAAGGCTGGGGACAAGGAGCGGCAAGCAGAAGGTCAGGAGAGGAATGACATCCCTCTCCCTCCAGTGAGCCTGAACACAGGTTCCAGAAACTTCTCAAACTGAGAAAACTCACGCCGTCACTATCAGTTCATTGGACCAAGCCCAATCTGAGACTTAATGCATGAAGTTTCAGCAAAGTAAATTAATAATAATAATAATAGTAATAATAATAATAATAACTTTTACCACATGCTTCTTCTGATAAACGCAGAAGAGGCTTCAAGCCCTTGCCCTTGCGAAAGAGATATCTTGTGAAGGGTGAGCAGTCAACTCTCTGACCTCTCTATCCACTGAGTCTAGATAGACTTGACCTCCTTCGGCTGCCCAGGTGCTGTGGGTATACTCGAAGGGACTCTGCTCTTTGTGTATGAAGCCACTGTCAGCCTCTTTTTTCTGCTTCAACAAATGGAACAGATGATACCCACAATGTGAACCACCCATGGGCTTTCCCACAGTGAGGACAAATCCCCAGCTTGCTAACCACAACTGTGTCACTTTCTATCCCCCTCAAGGAGTCACACAGGACTTAGAGTAGAAATGACATTATTATAAAAGACGCAACAAGGTGACAGCTTTGAGTCTGTTTTACATAGATATTAGGTAACACTGAATCTTCATAAATAACTGTTCTTATTTGGAGTATTTGTTAGGATACTGATGTAAATAACTCCAATGTTCAGTAGCAGCTTGGAGAAAACATTCATTTCCTCAATGATCTCACAGCCTGGGAGAACCTTCCCGGCGTAGTAAGCCATTCACCAGGTAAACAGCTGAGCAGATTTCCTTGTGCAAATGAATACTGAATAAAAATCTCTTTAATGAGAATAATGAGGATGGTGATCAGAGCCAATTATTTCAAGCTTCATAATTTGTATATTAACCAAACATTCTCATAATTAAGCAAGTTAGCCCAGGGATACACCATTCATTACAGGCGCCACAGTTTCTTTGCTTCTGAAATTTCTGCTCTCAAACGTTCTTATGAATGGGAAGCTAAAAAGAGAAATTTCAAACACCTTTAGGCTATTATTAATCTATTATCATAGTTATAACCAGGAGTCTGGAGGTAAGCTGACCAGAGTAAATGTTATACCTCCTAAGAACTGGCGAGGTGTTTCGTCTCTCTGCTGTGTGAGGCCTCGAGGTGGGCTCATCTCCTTGGGATCCCAAGATGGCCACTCCATAGTCCAGTCTTGAGGGAGAAAAGGGCAAAGGCGGGAGCAGTGGCAGTAACAAGTTGAGACACTTTCCAATAAGCTTTCCTAGGACTTTTCAGTTCTATAGCAGTGAGCCTAAATATCCTGGGGTTACTTCCGGTTGCAAACGATTGTAGAGACCATAGAGTCTTGAGAGTAAAAAAGCCAGGAGAATGGACCTGAAAGGGTAGGCAAGCCGTCAGCACCGTTTGTATCTCCCTCCATGCAGAAGGGTAAAGAAAGACTGTACTTGACGAGTTCTAGAAGTTTCTTTTTTAAAAATCTGCATTCAGTTCTCCAGCAAGAGTTATCGAAACCCCGCTTGAAAAAATGATGTGAACATAAAGACACATTCTTGGCAACTGTGGACCAATGCAGAGACAAGTACCCACATCTGTACGGAAGCACAAGCTGGGTGGAGATGAACACGGACGACAGACAGCTGCCTGAAGCACTCCAAAGTTTCCTGTGAAAGGTGACAGAGGGTTGAAAGGCCATTTCTACTATTTTCTACTATTTTAAATCGCTCTGTTCCTTATTTATTCCTATAGCATCGTTGTTCAACCTTTGTTCAACGTTGTTCAATGTTGTTTACTTAACCTTCTGTTTTACTCAGATCTTAAGATTTGAAAAATTTAAAAAAAAAAAAATAGATTCTGACAAACATATCCCAGTGATGCTTTCCTCTTCTCTTGTCCAGACTTCCCTGCTCTGACCAGTAGGGCCCTTCTTTATATGGGTGTTATATGGATTACTTAGATATCAAATGTGGCTTGATTTCTACAATCAGGCAATTCCTACTGCCCACATCAACAAGGACAGCAAGCGTGGAATTAACAGTTTGCTGTCACTTTTGTGGATGAGGTTTATAACTGAGGAACAACCCCTTCTTCCAGGAACACACAGATTATCTGCAACAGTAAAACACTGTTTTAACCCCAGATATGACATAAGTTCTTTTTTGTTTGTCTGTTTGTTTGTTTTGGTTTTGGTTTTTTTATTTTTTCGAGACAGGGTTTCTCTGTGTAGTTCTGGCTGTCCTGGAACTCACTCTGTAGACCAGGCTGGCCTCGAACTCAGAAATCCGCCTGCCTCTGCCTCCCAAGTGCTGGGATTAAAGGCGTGCGACACCACCACTGCCCCGCATGACATAAGTTCTTAATGTTTGTGAAAAGAGTTGACAGAGTCTTAACTTACAATTCTAAACTCTGAAAATCTAAACATTTGTTTAATACAAAATTTCTCAAAATAGTGTTCATTGCTAGAAACATTTCGGAGACAGAAGGAATGGCTCAGAAGTCAGAACATTGGCTGTTCTTCCAGATGATACAGGTTTGGTTCCCCGTACCCACAAAGCTACTCACAACTATCTGCAAACCCAGCTCCAGAGGACCTGATACCCTCTTCTGGCCTCCATAGGCACCAGGCACACACATGACACACAGACATATGTGTAGACAAAACGCTTATCTGCATAAATAAAAAAACTGTTCAATTTAAAAAGAAAGAAAATGGGCAAAAATTCTTTATCCCACCCAAAGTAAAGATGAAAACTTACTGGTATTTACAATGAAGCTCACAGAAAACCCAGACAGAAATTATCCAGTTTTTAAGATAAATAGAAATACTGGGGTAATAGCTCTTATTGCTTTTTCATATAAAAATGAATCACCCATGTTTATAGATTAATAAGTGAAGGCAGAATTTCATAAAAATGATTCTCTCAGCAGAACATAGTTTAAAATTGAGAACTTAACCTCTAGCTTTCTTGCTAGGATCCCAAAATGCTTATTTTCCATGGTAAACACTAGGATTCCCCATTCTTTGCTTTGGGTAGTTTTTTAGCAGGCACCTTAACTGTCTTTGTCCAAAATGGAATTAGAGAAGGTATCTAGCTCTAGCAAGACCCTGTGTTCTTAAACTCTCACATCATCTGTCCCCTGAAGTAAGTAAATACAATACTGACTTCTGCTTTTTTCATCAAGTAGATTGATAAATCTGAAATAGAAAACTACAGGATGAAGCAAGCATATGTTCTACCTTTAGGTTACTTCATATGCTAAAACCATCATTTCAGTGAAAACTTGCTCTAAAGCATAGGAAGGGGGTCAGAGAGATGGCTCAGTGGTTAAAAGCAGTGACAGCTCTTCAAGAGGTCCTGAGTTCAAATCCCAGCAACCACATGGTGGTTCACAACCATCTGTAATGGGATCTGACACCCTCGGTAGTGTGTGTCTGAAGACAGTGACAGTGTACTCACATACAAAAAGAAGAAAACAATGAGACAATTAGCCCTCAACCCTTCAAGGAAAACAGCTTTTTCCCAAAACCAAAACACAATAGCACAGTAGTAAAATAAACACAGCATACAATTTACCATCTTTGCTGGCCAATCTTGGTTGTCAAGTAGATGGGGTTTGGAATTGCCTAGGAGATGTAGCTCTAGGAGTGGCTTGACTTAATCAAGGAGGAAAACCCAGGCTTGAAAGTAGGTCAAGTAGAGTCCTGGAGCCAATACAAAAGGGAAAAAATTGCTTGTAAAAATTTATCATTGTTTTCTAGTCCAAGCAGGTATGAACAAGCAACTGCATATGTCCATCTGTCTGTCTGTCTGCACTCCTTCCCTACCATGATGCTCTAGGTCTTCAGACTGTGAATGGAAATAAACCCTTCTTAAGTCATTTTTGCATGTTGTTTTTATTGAAGAAGTGAGCAAAAGTTAACAAATATAACCTCTTAGCTATTACCCAGCATCCCCCTCTCCCACCTCCAAACCACTGGAGTGTTTTTAGCCTCCCCACTCGCTAAATAGTGACTTCGACTTGGCATCCCTGCCTTCTCTCCAGGATACACTTTTACTTCCTGTCTCTGTGAGTTTGACTAGTCTGTAAGTGGAATCATATGGCCAGTATTTATCCTTTCCTGATTGATTTATTGAACTTTGCTTGCCTTCAAGGTTCATGTGTGTTGTGGCGTGCATTAGAAACCCTTTCTTTTAGAAGCTGAACATCTCCCCGTGTATGCCCACCACACTTTGTTTATTCACTGTTTATCTATAAGTACTTGCGTTGCTTCTCTTTTTGACTCTTGGAAATCACGTTGCTAAGAGCAGAAATACCTCTTTGAATTTTGAATCCTTATTTTTGCCTCTTCTGCTTCCTGTGATTTTTTTTTTTTAAGCAAGAAAGCTGAATATGGGTGCTCATTTCATACGCAAGGAAAAGACTCCAGAAATAGTCGGGAGAACTTCATACAACTAAAAAGAACAGAGAGTTAGTATGGGGCAATATAAAATATAGCTTTGTCTCTGGCTTCCAAGATTTCTATCCTACATGATTGGATTACTTTCCAATTTCCTTCTCTGTGAAACACGGGCTCTAACGATGAGATTACCAAGTCTAAGCACTAACGATGAGATTACCAAGTCTAAGTACTAAGCAGCTGAAGACTGTGGCTTGCAAAGCTGACACTGTGATGTTTATGCTGTTCCAGGACCAAATCCAAAACTGGAGGTACTGTTTGTAAAGTCTACTCTTTCAAGGTGTGGATTTTTCCCAGTTGTAGGGAAGGAGAAATTACGATTTATTTTTAAAAGCCTTAGGGATTTTCAAAAGACACCATTGAGAAGAAAATTAGGGCACCAATCCATCAATTCATCAGGTAGTAAGCTTTCTAGAAGGAGAGACACATTCATCTGTACACTGAAGTGCTCGTCCTCAAGACTGACCATTACCTTGTTCTTCTTAAAATGGAGCTTGACAAGAGTCCGAGGGATGGATTAGCACTCAGAGCACTGGCTGTAGAGCACTGGAATTCAATTCCCTGCACCCACTGGGTGGCTCACAACTGACTATAAGTCCAGCCCCAAGGGACCCAATGTCCTCTTCTTTCCTCTGTGTGCAGCACACACAAGGTGCACAAAAATATACAAGTGGGCACACACATAAGAATACATTCTATGTATTTAGAATACATTCTATGTATTTAGTTAAACTCTGTAAATAGAGTTTAACTAAAAGAACTTCAACATTACTTTGTTAAAATGAGGTTTTTCAGATTGTATTTTAGATTTTCAGGGTGTGTGTGTGTGTGTGTGTGTGTGTGTGTGTGAGAGAGAGAGAGAGAGAGAGAGAGAGAGAGAGAGAGAGAAAGAGAGAGAGGGCAAGCAAGAAAAGCAAGGGTGATAATGTTGGTGTAATAAACATCTTCAGCTTCCCCCACACTCGTTGGTTTATTTCACCAAATTTGGAAGACTACTTAGCTCAAATATATTAATAATTAAAACTTTCCTCTTTGATTTCTGTAAAGAAAACAGAGTTTATTTACATCTGTCATTGTATAAAGTTACCAAGCCAACCCCCTTGTTGAGGCATCATGGCCAGCTCTCCTGTGCCTCTAGCTTCTGGAAGAACACCCAGGCTCTACCGTCAACCTAGAGCAACAAAATAGAGATTGTGTTTCTCCACAATGAATGTCATGGCAAACTCCTCTAGCCTTCTATACTTTGTAATGCCCCGCAGGATGCAGGGAGGAATCATTCTGATTGCAGCTGTTACCCATGTGCCAACAGCTGCACTTTTTATCTAAAGCACAGCAACACTACCCATCCCTTTCTACTTCCATTCCTACAAAATGTCCAAGTGCCATGGCCTGGGGATATCCTCTTAATCTCCATGTCTCAGTTTCCTCTTTTGTAACAAGAGAGTCCAACAGGAGTGCCTTTGTGTATTCTGTTACATCAGGGATGTCTGGCTGTGTAAGTGGCCCGCCGCCCAGAGCACTGGGAACCTGTCAGTGATGACGGCCATTTTGCACTCTGCACTCCTGACCCTGACCCTCTGTCAGAGCTTCTCCCGCTACCCCTGCTGATGATAGAACCCACGTGTGTCTTCTAATTCTGAACCTCTTTCCTGGCTCCAGACCCTTGAAGCTCGCCTAATGCTTTCAGGCACTGAGTCCACAGTCTGATGGATTTCCAAACCAAGCACCGCCCTTTCTTATCACACTCTCCCAGGCCTCTGTCTAGCTTCCATGTCCAGCTGCCCAGCATGGCTCCAACACTAACACCATTTAAGGTTTGGGCTTCAAAAGCTCTCTTTTTACAACCTGACCTGAGGAGACTGGCTGGGGCGCGTGTGGCTTGGCTGTTGTCTGAAACCCCAGAAGACTGGAGCTGGTACAAACCCTCGCGCCACTCAACTCCCAGTCGGTTCTGTAATAATTTCGGGCCGAAGCCATGTCTCTTGCCCTGAATCACAGGATTTCAGCCACAGAGCCAGGAACTGGAGCCAGCTCTCGGCTTTCCCATGGTTCTGTTCTACCCACTCAACAATAATGCCAAAAAAAAAAAAAAAAAAAAAAAAAACCCTCAGACATTTCATCAAACCTGTCTCTTCTGTCAAATTGCGTTATTCTCAAATTGTGTAAGACTTATGTAAACACTCGCTTCACACAAGGGGTTCCTTAAGTACATTTTGCTGTGTGTTTCTCACTCTGCAGGTTTCCTATGGATGGGTGTGTAAAAAAAAGTGCCAAGATTTCAGACTTAAGAAAACACTTACAGGGCAGCCATCCAGTGGCATTACAGTCAGCTTGTGCCCAGAGGCACAGAGCAGATCGCAGCAGGACCCGCCTGGGTGACACTCATCACTCATTACCTACCGAGCCCGAGCCCGGAGCCCCGAGCCCAGCATCCCAGCAGCCCAGCAGCAGCATGCTAACCTCTCTGCTGAGTCGCTGTCAGACTTCTGAGGTGCATTTTTTGATGCTTCCCAGCTGCATATTTCTTCCTTCTGTCTCTCCACATCACTCTGTCTTCCCTCTCAGTCACCCATTCTTCACAATAGCCACTCTTTCTCCTTCACCGCCCCCTCCTTTGGGTCCCCAACTCTACTGCCAATTGGTGGATTTGTTAGAAATGATTTCTAAGAAAGGGTATTCTTATTTACAACTTCCTACTGTCGGCCAATTCCCTTCACATGGACGGAGTCTCCTTATATCTAATGGGTATACATAATGTGGCTGAATTTGTATTGGATTTCATTGTAAGCTGGGGTTTCCTCTGACTGTTACTAACTAATAATCATTAAATTAGCTTCCACTACAATAAAATGAAAGCATTAAGTTGATTATTAAACAATTTAAGGTAGGCTTACTATGGCATATTGGCGCAAATTAATAGGCCATAGCATAAAAACGAATATGCCAAATGCCTAATCAAGAGCAGCTTTAAAATGCAGCAGCCGATGTGATAATTTATATAGACCACGACAATTAAGACACTATGCTAAACATATGCCCCAGTTTCCGATTTATTTTCTAGCCATTACATCTATCTTACAGTTCTCATTTGAATCGCATGTGCCTTCCCATTCTCTCTGAAGATGCATAGTTTCAGATGATTGAGAGCAGGAGGGTTTTTTTTTTGTTTTTTTTGTTTTGTTTTGTTTTGTTTTGTTTTGTTTTGTTTTGTTTTGTTTTGTTTTGTTGAGACAGGGTTTTTCTGTGTAGTCCTGGCTGTCCTGGAACTCACTCTAGACCAGGCCTCGAACTCAGAAATCCGCCTGCCTCTGCCTCCCAAGTGCTGGGACTACAAGGCGTGCGCCACCACGCCCGGCTGAGAGCAGGAGTTCTTGATGAGCGTGAGTACAGGCTTCTGGAAACAGCCTGGGCCCTGGGTGGAAGGGCAAGGGGCAGCCTGATAATTTGCATATCTAACAGGTTCTGGGTGAGACTGGCCAGTCTAGAGGCCACACTTGCATTTTGATGTTGAAGACCTTCCTTTTAATGTTGTAGCCTTCACCCGATGCTCTGAACAAGCCTGAGTCCCTACTCTGAAGGTGCAAATCTTCTATTTGTTTTCTTATGGATGTCTCCTTCCTTGGGGATGTGCTGAGATGGTATCTACTGCTGATATGGTATGTCACCTTTTCTCCATTTTGTGGAGCATCCTACAGGACCTCCGGATTTTTCCCTTTGTGGAACGTCCTATAAGAAGACCTCAGGATTTCTTCTATCCCTTGTTTATTATTATTTTTGTCTGCCATTACTTTGTTTGCTTTATATGCTACCTGTATTATTACTTAATTATTCATAATGTAAGCAACTGAGTTTAAAAAAAAATCTTCATCTAGGCTTATAGATAAACAGCAAAAAGGCTGTTTTAAAATGTATTTTGGATGTTGTTTATCAGAGATTTTTCTGGTCGTACTTTAGAAAGCATCAAATTGACCATGTGGTGGATGAGTCCACAAAATTCTCTGCTGAGTACTGAGAAAGGGCCGTTTACTAATACATCAGCGGAGTGGCAGGCAAGCTTTGCACACCACAGTGCTTGCTCCATGTCACCCAGCGAGTTCCAAAAGCCATACACAAGGCAATCAGATTCTCATGAGCAGGTTACTTCAGCTTCCTGACCCAGTTTTGCTGTGTCCAGAGGTGGATTCACCGTCAAGGTCCATCAGAGTCATCGTCTACATCTGGAGCAGGGAGTAGCCCCAATGCCAAACTTCTTTGGTCATTTCTCCTTGTAAGTCTTAGAAAGGAAGAAGGAAAGAAAGGAAGGAAGAAAGAAAGAAAGAAAGGAAGGAAGGAAGGAAGGAAGGAAGGAAGGAAGGAAGGAAGAAAGAAAGAAGGAAAATGATTATTTTCTTTAAAAGAGCCTACAAAACTGTATGAACATCCAGTCCTGGGTGACGTGGAACAGGCCCTAGAGATGGCCCATGTTTGTTTATGTAAAACAAGTTAGGCAGCCAAGCCGAAGAATGACAAACTCAAGAAATGAATGCCACCCTTCCCCAGCCGGTGCTGTTTTTAATCTGGAAACCCAACTCTAGAACTAATTAATCAGATGAAGACACATGCTCTGCAACTGAGAAATTGACTGCCATCTTATTCTTTTCTGAAAATGGACATTAGTTTGTATGTTCATTGATTTTATGTGATTCATATTATAAATAACATCTCTTGAAACTAGGCCATGACAATTATAGTAGCAGCTACATTTGTAAATCAATGTGGATTTCTGATTGTTTGAGATGAAAGTCTTCTGTTTATTGGAAGAAACACAGTAAAACTCTGAGGAGGATCTATAAGAAACATTTGGACAACTCCGCATCATTAAAGAAGGACTCACAGAAAGAAAAAGCTCATGTTTTTATGACTAGACTGAAGAGCTACAGAGCCCGAGCCAACCCACAATGTATCGCTTGTTAGCGTAAGAAAAACATGGAGAGAAAGATGCAGCAATTCCACACTGTCTAACTTTACTGTCCTAGAAGACACAGGGATACAGCTTAGAAATGAGACTGGAGGTAGCTTAGGAGGCAAAGGGGTCTATCATCAAGCCCCAAGACTTGTCCAGAAGTGACTCCTAGAAGCTGTGTTCTGCCTGCCGATGCAGATCCACGTGTGCATTCATGCATACACCCAATAAAGATACAAGAAGTAATTTAACTTTGTTAAAAGAAAGAACAACCTCAGAGGCATCGCTGGCCCGTTGACGTTTCTGGTCAAAGAATGAGCTTTCCTTACTAGAATACATCTCATGTTTACACAAACTTGTTTCAGAAACAAAAAGGAGTGTTTTCTTTCTAAGCCATTTCTTGTGAGCCATTTGTCATTGCCGTGCGCTTCTGGTACTTGACCAATTCTTTCAGAAACTTGCTGGAAAACAAATGGCCATTAAACCCTTACAATGTCACAATAGAGAATTCTTATTATGACTCATTCTTAATGCAAAATTTGCTTAAATTACTATATTCATTGAGCAAGATTGCCAAACTCCGTTTCATAAACAAAGTCATTTTCATAAGCAGTAAATCATAATTTAAATTTCTCTTCACTTTCATCAGATGCGGTTTTTGCTTCCCATGTGTAAGATCTTAATTGTTTTTCTTCAAGCAGTAATTTTCCTGAACAAAGATGTTCATTTTTAACACTCATTCCTTGTTGGGGGGGGGCAGTGAATGACGGAGATGAAGTGAAATTTACATTATTTGGTACATTAAAAATTAGGCATGCCATTTTTAAAGCCAAGAAGCACAAGCTGTTAAAGCTAGGTTTCAAGAATAGTATTTAGTAAAGCCATTACAGCTTAAGTTAAATATTTAAATTAAATAATAGCTGTGTGCTCAATCCTTGAAGCAGAGGCACCATTCCATAAATGTTAGTTGAGTGACTGACAGTACATTCTAATTTCCAAAGGTTCGTTCTATGTCTTCTGCTAAGTAGACCAACAAGAAAAGACCCCTTTTCTTTCCAAGAGTCTGTGCAGTACTTGATTCTCTTGAGAGCAATGTTTACTTGAATTTAAAACGGGTGCATGTCAGGGAAGATCTTATTTATCTTGAACTCCACAGATATACAAAAGCTCTCTAGGTTAGGACTACCTGGAAGGGAAGAAAGTATTGAGGCTAATATCTCTGAGCTGTGGGGTCTAACAACCAGTTCCCCCAACATGAATTCCTGAGATTCCCAGATGTTATCCTGGCTTAGAAATGGGGCATGATAGGTCTCCAATCCAGACCCGCTGAATCAGGGCCCACCTTGAAACAAACCCCCCAGGTGGTCTTGTGAATACACTGAAATCTATCTGATTTAAAAACAACAACAACAACAACAACAACAACTTGTTGAAAGCAGCAGAGTATGGTCCCACAAATGCCAGCAGGGTTATTTTTAGCTGACAGAAGCTGAGAAGCCGCAGAAACAAGGAGTATCCCTTGGTGTTCCCTCTTCTGCCCTAAAATATCAAGAATCACTTTACCGTTGTAAGATAGTCCCAGCTCCTTAGAGTCACAACCTTTCCAGCGTATACTTCCTAGTCACCCCAGTGTATTCCCGTCGGGAGCTCAAAGCGCCATCTCTGCATTCTTCCTGAACAATTCTTCAGCCTGTATGGAGTTAATATGTGAGCCCTTGTCATGCCTGTCTTGGTTCTCAGAGCTTTTCTGCAAAGACCTTGTGCTTGCGTGGACGTGGTAATTCAGCATGTCTCCCTTGACTCGCTCGTTTGCCATTTGCCAGTTTCCAGTTGTCTAGAAAAGAGGGGAGTTTTTTTTTTGGGGGGGGGTGGCTGGTGCATGCTTTTAGTTCCAACACTCGGGAGGCAGAAGCAAGCAGATCACTGGGAGTTTGAGGCCAGCCCAATCTACAAGTGAATTCCCGGACAGCAAGGGCCTATACAGAGAAACCCTGTGTTAGGATTCTGTCTAAGCTCCACCCCACAGTTACCTGGCAACAGCCAGGTAGGCCTAACCCACTATAAAAGGGGCTGCTTTTCCCTTCCTCTCTCTTGCCCTCTTGCTCCATCGCCCCCCAACACACACACCGTCCATGTGTTCACGGCCAGTTTCTACTTCTCTACACTCTCCTTCTCTCTGCCTTTCTCTGCCTCTGCTACCCTCTTAACACCCCCCCTCCCCATGCCCTGAATAAACTCTATTCTATACTGTACTGTTGTGTGACTGGTCCCTCAGGAGGAAGGGGGGCCCTACTGAGGCACCCCCTTCCCCACACCTCACCACACACCCCATAGAACATATTCCTATACCTTTATCTTTTTATAATCACAACATCCTGCTTTGAAAAAAACAAAACAGAAAACAAACAAAACAAAACCAAAAAAAGAAAGAAAGAAGAAAGAAAGAAAGAAAGAAAGAAAGGAAGGAAGGAAGGAAGGAAGGAAGGAAGGAAGGAAGAGAAAAGAGTACAGTTTTACCTACTTTAGAATGAGTTTGTGATTCCCAAAAGGGTCAAAGGACAGAAAACAACTTTGGGTATTTAAACATTTAACACAAACCTAGGCCAATAAAGAGACACCCCCTCAGCACCACCACCCCCCAAAAATCGCTTGCTTCTAACCCATATAGGATTATTTACATTAAATTCGCCTCCCATACCTGATGGGTAAGTGGGGTCTCTAACTGAATGCTAGCATTTCATTCTCTAGCTGAATTCTCAGCGATTCTTGAGGGTTGCATTCAAGGGTCCAGGAGGAGCAAAAAATGGCCCTGTGTTCAGCTCTGCACTGCCTTGGTTTGCCATGCACAGTCTCAAGCCAGCACAGATGGGAAACACTCAGGAAAAGAATTGCATCTCTGTTGAACATGCCCAAACACTTTCTGTCAAAATACAATGGAGTGAGATAACTGTTTATACAGCATTTGCATTGTGTAAGGTATTCTAAATAACGGAGAAGTGATTCAAAGTATCTGGGAGGATGTGCATGTATTATATACAAACACTGCTGGTTTGTGTAAGGAACTCGAGCATCAGCAGATGTGGGCACAAGAGAAATGGGGGAGGTTCCTGGAACCGGTCCCCTCCCACTCCCCACCTCCCAGGATATTGGAGAATGCCTGTAGTGGAATAGAGATTGCTTCTGAATTTAGAACAGAAGCTTCTGTCTTTCTACTCTTCTAGACTTCCTGCTGGCTAAGAGCACACACCCCCCACCCCCTTGCCTCGAGGTATTGATTATAGCCAGAAATAAATCAGAAACTTCTGTGCCTGCTTGAGTTAAGAGAAATCAGACTTCCCACTCTTGACAGCTCTGCCTGGGCTGAGAGCTGCACCCAGCCAACACCAATCATCTATAAACAGAAATGGGAAAGCATT
Organism: Apodemus agrarius; assembly: GCA_964023405.1. NCBI lineage: Eukaryota > Metazoa > Chordata > Mammalia > Rodentia > Muridae > Apodemus > Apodemus agrarius. Next base: position 44,824,443 of record OZ030021.1, on the reverse strand, counting down.
CTCCCAGCAAGGCCACAGCCATTGAAAAGCATTAAGTGCAGGCAGGGCTCAAGCCCAGAATTAGCAACAGTGGCAGCAGCAGCAGCAGCAGCGGCAGCAGCAGCACTTGGCCACATCTAGACTTATTTAATCAGAAACTTAGGGGGCGATAGGGCCCAGTAATCAGAGTGTTCTCCGTGCTTCCAGCTGATTCTCATGCAAGCTAATCACGGAGCTAATGAAGGCTCTTCCTCCGAGTCCTGAGTTCCTCCTCCCATGATCCTGGCACATTTCTGAACCTCTTAACTCATTTAAGTTTCCGCACCAACCCTACGAGGCAGAAACCATTTCATCCATTTTAAACTGATTAACCAGATGAAGGCCAGGGCGAAGCCAGCCACGGGCACAGCTCTATAGCTCCGGCACGTTCGCGGGAGGCTGCAGACTGGTGAGCTGAGACCACAGAAGGTTGGGCTTGGGGCTGAGATGGTGGCTCAGCACCGGCCCCACAAGCCTGGAGACCTGAGTTTGGATTTGGTCCCAGGATCCACATTAAAGGCTGGACATTGTGACACTTCATTTCCAGCCCTTCTACCAAAGCATGGAGGCAGAGACCACAGGAGCAATGACATAAAAGGTCAAGGAACAGGTAGCCCCGAGGATGCCGCAGAGGTAAGAGTTGGCCTCAACAAGGTAAAAGGCAAAAGGGGCAAACAAATTCTAAAAGTTGTCCTCTGGTCTCCACCAGCCCACTATGGTTAGGATTTAAGCAGCAGAAGGTACCTTGGCAGGTGGGGGAGCTAAGGGGCACTGCGAAGTCACACCATGCAAACAGAGAGGATTGCTGGGGGAGAGGGGTACCCAGAGGCTGCCTCAGACCCAGGGTGGAAAGGTAGAGGAAGGAGATGAGAAGGCACTGGTCTTTCTAAGAGCATATCGATCATGTCCATGGGGAGAATACAGGACTCTCAGAGACAGTGGAGATGTTATGCATTTTCAAGGCTGATGATGGCCTCATGTCCATAGGTAACTGAAATTGGGCTTAGGGGTGGGGTTTTCCAACAACTGTGGCTCACACTCCTACCCAAGTATACACAACACACACACACACACACACACACACACACACAGAGAGAGAGAGAGAGAGAGAGAGAGAGAGAGAGAGAGAGAAATACACAATCAGACTTTTTTTTAAAGGAAAAGGAGTCAGATAGAGTGGGGTGCACCTTTAATCCCAGCACTTGGAATGCAGATGCAGGTGATCTCTGAGTTTGAGGCTAGCCTGGTCTACATTGCAAGTTCCGGTCAAAGATTCAATGTCAGAAACAAAAATAGGAAAAAAAAATATAAATAGTGAGAATGGGAAATGAGTCAAGTCAATGTCCGTCATTTGGACATTGTGGGAGTGCTGTTAGTGAAACTGTGGCGAGGGATTGCTAAAAACAAGATCAAAACCTCGGAGGGAAGAGGAACGAGGCTCATTTGAATATGTAAAGATGAATGGGGCTCATTTGAATACCGCTGCAAGGTTGGTTTCTCGCGTAGACAGCTGGATGATGCTGCAGCTGTGGCGGTCTCAGCTTCCCTTCACACAAGCTTCTTCAGGAACACTCCTGAGACTTGGTAAACAATCCAGGGATGAAGGTAAACAAAGCCAGATGCCTTTCTCAGGCTTACAAGAAAGTGAAAAAAACAGAGAAAGAGGCCAGATCTTGGGTTCAGACTCCATCTTTGAAAGCCTAACCTAAAGCTGAACTCCAGTTAACTAACAAGCTGGCACTGCAGCACCAGTTTCTCCCCCAACAAACCTACACTTCCGGGTTACAAGCCTGCCACTGACACTTCACTTCCTAACATCCACCAATCAGGAGGAAAACAGACGTGACGTTTATAGTTTGGCTCCCAGCACCAGCCAATTATGTAACAGGACAACAAAATTCCATAATGGCCCCCCAATCAGATATGTGCCAGTCTAGAAAACCCTTCAATTGCTTACTGTTTCCTATGAAACCTTATCCCCCTGAGAGCTCGGGGCGTCATCCTCCTGTTCTGCTGCCTCAGAGACATTGGTGTGGTCCAAGCTCTAGCCTGTAAATAAATAGACCCTAGTGGAATTGCATTAGAATTGGCTCCTTGATGGTCTTTTGGGGTTCACAAATGAAGCATAATTTGGACACCCACTTGAATCTAATTTGGAGATAATTTTAGTGTAAATCCAGTATACACAATATGAGAGACTCGGTTTTACTAAAATAATGCCTCTGTTTCTGAAAATTTCAAATTAACTGAGCAGAGTGGATTACATTTGCAAGTCAACCTCTGAGCCCTTGGTTCAGAGGTCACAGGGCATCCTTCCTTTAAGGGCCACTCTGCCGGGCTCTGACTCAGTAAGAAGGATAACCACATATGAGCACAGATAAATAAAGAACATGAAGCTGACTGGATCAGATCTCTACCTGGTCTGCAAAGTCTCTTTCTGGGGGTTCATTTAATTTCCCCTATTCTTTTCAGGAGGGGGAGCTATCCTTAACAATATAGGTAGCAATTATCAGAATATCATAGTATCTGAACACACACACACACAAAAAAAGAACAAAAGGAAAGGGATTATAAGCTTTTTATTTAAACTATCAACAAGGTCAGTGTTTGTGAATGTGCGTGAGTGAATATTTATTAAAAATTGCATCTTTGCCTGCAATACAAAAGACTTCCAACATCAGCAGCGCTTGTCTTCCATCCCTTTATGATTTTATTGATGACTGCTGTGAGGATTTTAATCAGCTTTTATGTGGACTATTTTTTTTTCCTTCTGCCAAAAAATATTATGTTGCTTCCATCCTCAAGCCCCCTAAATCATTATGAGCCATTAACTTCTGACCTAATAGCATTGTTAAATGAAAGACTTTAACATTTTGTAATATCAATAACAAGCTTGATGCATCGTATTTTCCCAACAGCTTAGATTTTGGAAAGCAACAGAAAAGAAGTAGAAATGGAAATTTTAATTAATGTTTGGAAACTTTTCCTCTCATTTGAGTCTTGCTGAAAACCTGCCATGCAGGTATTTTACCATGGCTTCCTGTTTCTCCTTGAATTTTATGCCAACAACATACAACCCAGAGACATCATTTGGTTAAGAATTTTCAGAGAGCAGTATTTAAATGCCTGTGTGACTCTGTCCTGTTGCATGAGGTGTCAGAGCAGGGGTAGGAACTAATTACTGACTGTCCTAGTAGTTTGACAGTTGGTATTAGGTCAAAAGGAAATACTAGAGCTTCTATCAAGCTACTCTAAAACCTCTAATTAGAATGTACATTTTGACAGGCTGTCGAGAGGACTGAACAGATAAGGGTGCTTGGTACCGAGGCTGATGACCTGACTTCAATCTTAGCGCACACACCCTCACGAAGTGGGAGGACTGACTCCCATAAGGTGAAACTGTGAGCCAAAATAAACCCTTCGCAAATCTCCCTTATCAAATCGAAGCCTGGTAAAGTAGGTCATAAATACCTACTGGGACTTCTGAACCAAAGACTCCTATTACAGGTTGGGTTGCAGAATGTAATCCAGTCTGCCTGGTTGATTTAAAATTTGCAAAAACAAAGACAATATTTTAGTAAAAACTTTGTCTCAAGGACAGGTCTCACAAATTTTCCTCTGACTTCCTTATGCCATCACACACACACACACACACACACACACACACACTCTAAATTAATTGACTACTTGACTAATTTTTAACTTATATTTTGACACCCTACCTCCTGGAAAACTGTCCTTTATCTATTTTCTTCAACAAAACTTTATCTGTCCTTCATGACAATGACCACATAATCCTAATCCTCAAAAGGGCCCCCGGAGACTCAGCTTTCTTTCCCTCCTTCCGTACTTGGGGAAACTGATGCTCAGAAATACAAAGCTCACATATTTTACAGGTGAAGCTTCTGGCACCATATTTCTCTGTCTGACCAGGTCCCTGTCAATCCAACGAGCATAAGCTGATTTGCGCTAACCATTTCATTGTGGAACTGTGCCGTGTCTATTTGCCTCTGCACAGTGTTTGCATAAAACACTGTTACTGCTTACTGATTCAATGCATTATGTCGCTGTTTTGTTTTGTTTGCGTCTCTGTGACAATTTAAGGGAAGAAGGACTTACTTTAGCTCCTGATTTTAGAGATTCATTTTTATGGCCACCTCCCAGCATCCCTTTCAGGAATAGGATGAGAGGGGAAGGACAGATGGACACGAGATGTATCTGTCCTTCAAAGGAGCACTTCCTGGTGACCTAACAACTCCTCCAATCAAACCTCACCACCTGCCAATAATGTTCTTAATTATGAATCCTCAGGAGCCAAGGACCAGATCATTCCTTGACAATCTCAGCTCTGGGTATTGCTTGTTTCACGGTCAAGCCTCCAATGCATTTGCCTTGCTGGGTACTTTATACTGAAAGGGTAGCAAAATTAGAGACATAATTTCAAAATTTTGAAATCCAGTTGTTTTCAATGAAAAGTGGTTAAATATGCCTGTAAATGCTTTGAAGATTTTGGCAGAGGAGGATGGGTAACTGGGGAGTGGGTGTGGGCATTCTGAGTCGCAGTGTTGCTGATATCCCAAGACAACTGAGACCTATCAGTAACCAATTCCAGGTTCCTAAGGTGAAACCTCTGAACATGGAGGCAGGAAGATTAATGATAAAGTACGCCATTTATATTAATATTTTCATCATGCGATGGGTCCAAATAACATCAAGAGTATATAGGTAATAGGAAATTATTAGGAAGTAGAGAGGTTGATGTATTTTCTTTGTTTTAATAAAAATGTATTTAATTATAGTTAGTTCTTTCAAACATTTCTGCTTGCTAGAATTTTTTTTGGCTTGTGTAATGACCCTCCAGATTTTTCCCAGTGGAGAAATTATTAGTGAGTAATTTGACTCCAGAAAACTTGAGACACACACATGTGCATGCACACACACACATACACACACACACACACACACACACACACAGAGAGAGAGAGAGAGAGAGAGAGAGAGAGAGAGAGAGAGAGAGAGAGACTAAGAATGGTTCTACTTCAGCTATTAAAAAAAAGATCAGGGCATATATTTCAGAGAAAAATATCAAAACCATTCAAGTCACATTGGATGATTTTAGAAACTTGGTGAGCAATTAAGATTTATGAAAATATTTCTGAGTTGGCTAAGTATCAAAAACGACAGTGGTGTTCCCTTGTACTTGTACATATTTATTTTAATTGACAGATGAAAACAAACTCCAGCCAATTTCCTGGAAAACATGATGGCATAATTTAACCTATTTGTGATTATGGTATAAGGATTGAGTTCTAATATTATTAAATTTGCATATTGAACTATAAATAGCTGAAAACATCCATTATGTTTATGATCTTCTGTTAGCTGAAATAAGTATTTCCTCAAATGAATTTTGTATAGCAAGATAAATTCAAAATTAATAATAGGAGTAATTAGGAAAGTGATGCACTATAAATGGACTTCCCTGATTCAAAGGCTGTTTTTGCATGTGCAGACAGCCCCTCAACATCTGCTGGTCCATGTGGAGTCCTTCAACTACATACAAAATCCCAAACAAACAAGTGGCAAAACTGAGCTCATACCAAATTCATGCAATTGTTATCTTGCCATTATTCCATAGACAAGGTGTTGATTATTTATATAATATAGATACTTTATTAATTATTATTATTAATAATTAGAGATGATTTAAAGTATATAGGAAGCTATGTAGAGTCTATATATAAACAGTAGGTGTTTTATACAAGGACCTAAACACCTGTCCATCTCTGTAATGGTAAGAAGGCAGGGGGAGTCCTGAACCCCATGGATAATCATGGGTACTCAGGGATGATACCCCTCACTTTGTCAACCATGGTTTGCAGTATGGTAAGATGTTATTGCTATTGTTTTATTGCTGTATGAGACCAGGTCTCCTGTAGTCCAGGCTGGCTAGCCTTGAATTCCACTATATGGCCAGAACTTCTGAACCACCTGCCTGCACCTTTTCCTTTCCCGTCAGAGTGCTGGAATTCCAGGTGTGTGCTACCATACTAGGTTTTTTGTTGTTATGGAGCCTTGTTTTACAATATAATTAACTCCAAAATTATCTGTTTGAATGAAACAGAAAGGAGTCCCCAAAGCAATTATCCACTTCACAACAAAAAGAATGCTTGAACGAACAAGCTTTTCCAGGACTGGCTTTGCTCCTTGGTTTTTCCAAGCAGAATGTGTGAATGTCCTTGTACTTTTTGAAGGTCATTATGCCATGGGTTTTATGTAAAAGAATTTGGGTTTCTAAGAAATTTCCTCTGGTATGTTGAAAATGAAAGAGGATCTAAAAAGTCCAGACCATCCTGAGCCTGACCAATGAATGACAATACCACCACCACCCAGAAAACCTTTTAGGGTCCTATAGAGCAGCTGGCCTTGCAGGACACCTTTGGCTAATGAAGGAAATTGAGCTCAATGGCTTCCATTGGCTTATGCCCCACTGAATAATAGGAGACCTTCATTTGCTCTATCAACAAGCACAAATGAGTTCTACTGTGTGTCTGAAACTCTGTTAAACACTAAGACTGAATACTTAGAATTCTAGTTTGCTTTCCATTGCTGTGATAAAAACCCATGGCCAAAGCAAGTAGGAAAAGGAAATGGAAGGGAAATGTAAAAGGAAAGGGAAAGGGAAAGGGAAAAGGGAAGGGGAAGTGGAGGGGGGAAGAGGAAGGGGAGGGGGATCGGGAGGGGGAGGAGAGGGGAAGAGGAGGGGAAGGGGAAGGGGAAGGGGAAGGGGAAGGGCTTATTTGTCATCATGTCCTAATCACACCATTGAGAAAGCCAAGGTAAGAACTCAGGATAAGCCCTTCAAGGAGAAAAATGAAGCAGAGGCTACCAAGAAATGCTGCTTATTGGCCTATCCCCCTGGCTTGCCCAGATTGCTTGGTTTGCTTTTTTTATTTACCCCAACTCCACCTTTCCAGGGATAGCATCACCCACAATTATGTGAATACTCCCTTGCTCAACTCTCAGTGGAAGAAATGCCCCAGAGCCTTGCCTGCAAGCCAGTCTGATGAAGGCATTTTCTCTTTTGAGATTCCCTCTCCTCAGATGACTCTAGCTAACATCAGGTGGACAAAATAAAACAACTAAGAGAGATGAACTCCCTTTTCTCACTGCAGGATAGGGACATAATTCAACCTGACCAGGACTTAAAATCCTGAAAGGACTTAACATGTTTGCTTCCAGTAATGTCTGCAAATAATATAGTCACAGGAATGTATAAGGTTGATAAGATGGCAACCTTTTCTAAAGGTCAGGTGTACTGAGCTATGATTTACATCGTAGTAATACACCTTTCTAAAATGTAGCAGCAAATGAGTATTGGCAAGAAATGGTTACTACCATCACAGAACTCTAAACTTGCCTCGTATAACTGATTATACTGTCTTGTGTTGCGAATGACCATTTTCAGCATTTAGTCATTTACTATTTTGCAAAGACAAGCTTTAAATTTGTCAGTCTAAGACTCTAAACATTTGTAATGCTTCTATGCCTTTCTTAGCCATGCTTCATCTTTAAAACCATATCATACCCATCAAACAAGACAGAGCATTCTGGTTTCTTATACGAAGAGATCTTATCACAACTTATGCAGGTTTCATCCATAGCTTTGTTTTTAAAAAAAAGACAAAAAGAAAAGGAGAGAGAGAAAGAACAAAAAAGGAAAGGTACATGCATGATACATTTTCTTTATTAATAATTAAGAGTAGTATTAATAATTACCTTATGCTAACCATACTCTTTCCTCAATATCCCCCAACATAAGTATAGCACGAAGTTAAATTGCATGATGTACTACTAGTAGCTCTGGACATTCTAAATGAAGACAGTGGGAAGAGCCTTTCACAGCCCCTCCTTGATCCCATTCCCACTTTATACTGCTGGAAAATAGTTACTGAGATATGGTGGGTTTTGTCTTTGTTTTTGTTTTGTTTTGTTTTTCTTGGTTTTTTGGAGGGGTGGGTAGGGTTTTTTTCTGCCCACTGGATATTTATATCATAGTAACAGTCCACCTTAAAGAAACTGGTCCCAACACAGGAAGAAGGATCAGTCACTGGAATGAATGGCCAGGCAGGATCCCACAAAAGCACTCAACAAAGGTTTGTACCAACGACAGCAGCACATCCACTGAGAGGAAATATTTCCCCAGTCCCGTTCTCCATGCACTCAGTGTGAACTGGTGCTACATACCTCCTTTCCCCATGACTATATACTCCTCTTTGAGATGAGTACACATCATATACCATATATGTATATTTACACATATACATACACACACATACATGTATATACATGAGTATAGAACAAACACTTCCGAGGAGGTTACTGGGAGAACTCACCTAGTGGCCTCTTTATAAGCAGACCCCCAGCTCCAAAACAGTGTTTGGTTATTCCAATTCCTTCTATCCTCCTTTTCCTGAAAATAAGTTTCAAGCCATTTGTAGCTATTAATAGCCACATTTACCTCAAGTGAACTCAGTGAGATCATCAATTATGCTGACCCTTCACAAGAGTATCCAAACACTCTAGAAGTATAGAAGCACAGCCCCCTCTCCGAGGATCCACTGTCTCATGGTTCCTTATCTCAAGTAAATAAAAGCTTTTGTGCCAAATTCTCCCACATGAGCAATGGAACAGCTTGTCCTCAATCTAAAGCAAAGCAGAAATTACTTAACTAAAGGTGGGAACTGTATGAATCATAAACTGCTTCCTCGGCAGCTATTGTGTGAGTCTGTGTACAAATTTGACCATTTTTATTCAGTTGCCTTTTGACAGCCCTGTAAAGGGACTTAAGAGAACAAGATTTGACTCCAGCCTTCAAAAATTCATCACTGAATATTTGTTAACCTTGCTCTCTGAGATGGCTGAAATGCTAAGATAATGTCCCTCAAATGGAGATGAATTACAGTCTTTCAAAAGATTATCACGGTCTTAATCAGGTTTGCTCCGGCAGCTGAACAGCCTGTGACCTTGTTAGCTACACAATACACAGAATTGATACTCTCTGGTCTTGTGGTGGTGGTGAGGAGGTGGGGGTGGGGGGCTGGCTTTAATCTACCTGTTTTCTGCTTCTGCATATGGAAGCAGATTTCCTTTAGTCAATGCTTCTGTAGGTAATATGGAAGGTTCTCTCATTCTATATCGTTTCTTGTTGTTGTTGTTGCTGTTTTACAATGATAGGGATTTCACCAAGAGCCTTGTGTGCAGACTCTACCACCAAGTATCCTCAGCCTTAGGCACATTTTAAAAGAATGTATAAAACAAGTTGGGATATGTATAATAAATTTTTAAGAGTGTTTTTCATGGCCTGATTTCAGAACTACAGAGAAGCTAAAAAACGTCACGCCCACATAAAGCCTTGTTCAAATTCCCAAATGTTAACATTCCATAGATGAAAATTTTAGTTATAATTACCTTGGTGGTGGACCTGGAGGCACATAGAACAGTGGTAAAGAGATCTCCTACTGTGTGCAAAGCTCTGGATTCAATTCCCAACACGACCTAACAATAAGAATGATGACTCCAAAGAATATTAAAGAGAGCACATTATTAATCTCTTTGAAAGATATCAACAACTTCATAAAGTGTAGGTATGACACTAACTATATATTAGCAGATTCCAACATCTGGTCTAGTTTTTTAAAAAGATGATTATGACATCCCAAAAAAAGCTAAAAGTGATTATCTCAGACGTGATATTACAAGAGACTAGGAATGGGAACATTGAGTATTACAGAATGCCAGCACACCAGTGGTTGTGCCACAGTGCCAACTTTCAACAGAAGGGATTGAGAGCCTGAACGGTATTAATTATTAAACGTTAACATTTAATCTTAGATCCTTATTATCTGTGCCAAGAGAAAACATCTGTGGCTGCTTACAATAGGCAGATCCAGCGCATCCACAGACTCTTATTAGGTTTTCATGAAGCTTCCCAGGGAAGAAGGCAATTTGGGAGGTTAGGCATTTACTCTCCCACTTACCCTAACAACTTCTCTGCAAGGAAATGGCTGTAAGCTACTGAAAGCAACTTCAGGAATTACCTCTCAGGTCGCAGTAGAGAAGGAGAAAGGCTGTCCTTCCACTTCAGCCTGGCAGATATAAGATTTGTGTCCATGAAAGGCACTCAGTATCACGGCACACCAATCCTTCGGAGGCCACCATCCCTAGGACAATAGCCATTCATTCTGCCCCTGACATCTTGGCCTCTCTGTTGTACTGTTCCTTTGTAAATGTTCCTGACATTTTGTTTCTCTTTCTCATAAACATTCTGCCAAAATTTTGTTTGAAAATGACTAAGAAAGAAAAGAAAAAACTTCCCCATTTTTCAGGTGTTAAATCTCCTGTAATGAACATAATTCAGTACCAATTTCTAAACACTGAGGACTTTTCAAGACTCTGAAAATTCCTCCACTAACTTGACAGGAGAAAAAAATTCAGAGCTGAGTTATAGATGTGAAAGCAGGAGACAGGGACGACCTCTCAGTATGAAATCAAAGATTTAATTAATATTCTATTCTCTCTATTGGAAAGCAATGGTAAAGAAGTGGGAAATACATTTCTCTTTCCGCTAATAAGTCTCTTGGTGTGTATGTGTATTTCCTCATGTGCTTTTTGAAAAAGGTCTTTTTAAGGTAACTAAAGACTTGAAAAGATATCAATAGCATTACTTTTGAGTGACAGGTCACAATTGTCTATTTTTGTGGGGAATAACGTAGAGGTTGGCATACAGATACAAGATGGCATGGTCAAATCAAGCTAATTAGCATACCCAATAAGCTCAATGACCTATTCTTTCTTTTAATTAGATTTATGGAATCCATTCTTCTCTTGAAATGTACAGTGCAGAGTTATTCATCCAGCCGTGTTTCAGGGCAGACCCTCAAGCTCACTTTACTGCTCTAACAAACTTTGCACCTTTGGTCAACGGCATGCCATTTCTCCCCTCTGTCTAGCCTCAATAACTATGCTTCCAGTCCAGACATCTGGGGCATTAGTCTCTGAGTGCTAGATGCCAGCAGCATCAGAACGTGTTCCTTATTTTAGACTGAAAAGTGTCACCCATTTTAACCACGGACAGCCCATTATAGGACCCTGGTGTTCTATGGTTAAGAACTGCAAAAGGCTGCAGTGCACCAAGAACAGGGAGTTTGTTGGGAGGCCAAAGAAAACACATCTCATAGAGAAGCCAAGGTCAACTTTTAAATTTAGACTTAATTCACCATTGTAAATCTGATTTCCCTGTTATCAGATTTCTGGCCCATGCTTTTCATTAGCCTTGCCCCTTTCTCCATTTCTGACCTTCCTTTGATCTCTTTGTCAGATATTTCGTTCAGTGTTTTCTTCCCTGATTTGGGCAATACTTTAAAAATTAAAAACTTTTAGCAGACTAGTTCGAACATTTCACTTCCATATAGTGTGTTTACAACATTTACAAACCCACCAGTGAGACTTAAACAGTTAAACCTGACTTGCAGGTAAAGGCAAACAGCCAAAAAAGCAATTCCAGATCGTTGTTTATGCCTTTCTTACATGCTTCAGAGCACCCAAGAATCTGGTGCTCACTGGGTCAACTACTAGATTTCTTGTCCGGTCTCTGAACTCTTGAAACCTTCCCATCCTGTTGCCCCATTGATATCTCTGTCACTGCTCCATTTATAAATTAACCTGTCTTAATAATTTAGTGCTGTAAAGAGAAACCGAAACCATGCAACACTTATAAAAACCATTTCATTGGTGCCGGCTAACAGTTTAGAGGATTAGTCCAGTATCATCATGGCAGGAAGCATGGTGCCACACAGGCAGTGCTGGAAACGAGTTCTACAATTGGAGTCTCAGGAAGTAGGAAGTGATTCACCTGCCTGGCTTGAAGATCTGAGACCTCAAAGCCTGCCCCTGGTGACAAGCTTCTTCCAACAAGGCCACACCTCTGAATAGTGCCACTCTCTGTGAACCTAAGGGAAAGCCACTTTCTTTTGAATGACCACAACGTGTAGGATACATTTCTCCTGCTTTTTTGCCCTTGATGAAAATGCTCATTGGATTTTTTTCACTTCTGCATTGCCAGACTTGCTAAGTGGAAAGCTCCAACTAGAGCTGCATTAACTACCATTTTCTCCCATTCTCTTTCCCATGGCCATTTTAAGTCTTAAGACTCTATGCAAAGCCCAGTACTTTGAATTGCTCAAAGGGGCATTTCTGAAATTTTGGTAAGGAGGAATTGGTATCACTTAACCATGTGACCCACACAGACATATGCAGACTATCTCTGTCTTCTGTAGAGGACTGAGTAATATCCTCTGGAGAGAGGCATGATTTTGCCAGCTGCAGCAAGTTTCTGAGGTTATGTGATATTCGGAATTCTGGGGACTTTTCAGAGGATGTACAAATGTTAGTGCTCAGAGAGGTAGTGGTGGTAGTGGTTTTGGGTTGTTGGTGCTGTTGATGGCTGTGGGTCTCAGTTTGTTAAATAGTCATGCACAAAGAAATAAGAAGAATAAATTAGATAGCCTGAGAGTGAAGATCAAACTCACCCCAAGGAACTCAATTCCCCTAATCAACAAGAACTAGTCTAATGATAATGTTGGCCTCTTTCTTCTCTATCCCCCTTTTACTCCTATCTAGTGTTGGAATGGGAGTGAAAAGGGGATGGAGAAGGGTGGAAGAAAGAAAAACCCATGAAATAGCCAAAGTCTCGCTATATTATCTAAATTATAGAAAGACTCGCCAGTTATAATTAAGAAAGTACTGTGAGAACTTACTAGATTAGAGTTGATGTTGATCTAGTGAATATTCTTGGAGAAATAGAAGTAGACATAAAGGTCCCCAGGGAAGACTTTGTGAAGAAAAACACTGGGTTCTGAGCTATGCTGCCAGAAGCCAAGGTGAGAACCAAGTGCCTCCACTAGTCAAAATATGCAATCCAGATTCTCCCCTGCATCCTTGCAAATTGTCTGGCCCTAATGACATTTTGAATTTAGAGTTTGGCCTTCCACGGAACTATGACACAATCGCAGTTGTTTTCAGGACTCAATGCATATGAAGGAACTGGTGCATGACCAGGCTCTAGGCTCTACCTGCTCACAAGAGGAAGCACAATTCAGCCTCTGAGTATCATTATGTCACTTGTCAATATGAAAATCAGGGGAAATGGTTATCCACTGCCCTGCACTGAAGGATTTCTGTGCTCAGCAAAATAATTCATAAGCCTGAAAAATCTGACATACAAGCAACATTAAATAAATATGGGTATCTATTTCTTTCCCTCCTATCCCCCAACTTACGTGAAAGAGAACTATGATAACTTGGATAGTTCTTTCCACTGAGGCAGGGTCTTATGTAGTCCAGTCTGGCCTCAAAAATTCAAGGAATGACCTTGAATTTTTATCCTCCTCCCCTTACCTTCTGAGTGCTGAAATTACAAACATATGCTACCACTCCCAGTTTATGTAGTGCTGCTCAGAGAATCCAGGGCCTCATGCATGCCAGGCAAAGCACCCTACCAATTGAACTATACCACCAGCCCCAGAAAGAGTTACATAAGTAACAAGAATGACCTGTTGCATGTGCCAGCTCTAAAAAATTGGATTGTACTTTTGGATTGAATTAACTGGAAGTTATGAAGCGGTTGTCCTGTAAACATAATTTTCAGAAGTATCGATGTTGGCAATATTAAGACAAAACAAGGGAGTTCCTTCTACCCTGTATTAGTCAGGGTTTTCATGACCATTATGTCTCATCCGGGTCAAGATCCAGGTCAGAACCTGTGTCTTCCATCCTCAAGCTCCGAATCACAGGTGTGCCCTCCATTTCTGGATTGTAGTTCATTCCAGATGTAGTCAAGTTTACAACCAGGAATAGTCATTACATATCCCAAGCTTGATATGTCAGAGAGTACTGCTGATGTGTTTTCATTGGCATTGTGACATTTTACAGTAAGAGTGGGGATGTATTACTTGGGAGAAAAACAAAGATATTTGAAGTACCAAAACAAGACTGTGGGAAATTGTGATCAATCTACATTTCAAAGATCTATAACATTGGACACTATAACCAAGGCTATAGTTCCACACACTGACCACAAAGACTACCCAAGTATGGCAGGCAGGGTGATCAAACCAGGAACTAGTGACAGGAAGCAGCCATTTATTCACCGATCTTCTATGTACTACAGGCCTGTGGATGGGAGGCAGCTGAACATTATCATTGCCCTCCCAAGAGGATCTATGGAGAGGTTGAAGCCATAAACCCCCAAAGCCAGAAGCTGTGAAAGTCACCACCTAACAGGACTTTAAAAGTCCTACGAAGTTACCAGGAGTGCAGACACAGGGCTAAGTATGGCTCTGCTGGCTTCGGCTCTTATATACACATGAATGGCTTGAAGAAAAAGCTTTGGATTCAACTGTAATAAAGTAAACAAACAAATCCCTCCATTACAGCTTTTAGTAAGACTTAACTGGTTGCATATGAAAAAACTCTGAGACAGAAGACAGAAGAAGAAATTGATTCCTTCATTTGAATTCTTATAAACTGGACTTCCCAAGGTAAAGAAGAAGAAGAAGAAGAAGAAGAAGAAGAAGAAGAAGAAGAAGAAGAAGAAGAAGAAGAAGAAGAGTAGGGAAGGGAGGAGGAGGGGAGGGGGAGCAGAGGCAAGGGGGAGGGGGAGAAGGAGAAGCAGTAGCTTTTTCTCATTCTATTAGCATCAAGATTCAAAAAGTTTTTCACTTTTCTAGAAATGGAACACTGGCAGTATCTCCTACAAACAGCTAGATTTTTTTTTTCAGAATGAGTGACTGTACAAAGCTTCCTTGTCTTTTTGTCAAACAAGAGCTGGAGTACGCATGTTATATATATGCTTCGGGGCTTCTGAATGTCAGTTTGCTACCAATCAAGACTAGAGCAGAGAAATGATTTTTTAAAATGAGAAATTAATAGGTACTAAGTTATCAGAGGGTCATAAAGCTTAAAAAATAGAATAAAGAATGGCAAGGTCAAGAAGCTAATAAAAGATACCTAAAACTGTGAGATGATTTAAAATCTTAAATGAGAGGTTTAGACTTAAAGAAGATGGATTATCTAGGTGGATTTCAGTTCCAAGTAACAGAAAATTTAGCTCCAAATTGCTCAAAGAGTAGATTGATTGGTTCATACATCAGTAAGCTCAGACTGAGGCCGACAGTACTGTTGGGTGCTAAGCTCAATACATTGATGAGGGTCTCAGTTCTTTCACTTGTGGGTCACTGTTTGCTCAGGACAAAGGTTTTCTTTCTACCTGAATCACAGGACAGCCATAATGGTTCTCATCACCATGGTGCTTTTTGTCCATATTTAATGGGAGGAGAGAGTCTGCAGGCAGGAAGCAGCCTCCCTTGAAGTACTCAGGCTGTGGTATATCCCTCATATCTGATCTGAATCAGGCTTTTTTAGGAAGAAGTATAAATGGATCCAGAATAAGCTATTGAGCTTTTTACACTCAGGAATATTAGAAATGTAAGCTTTACTGATTTCATAGTGTGCAAGCCCTGCTTTCTCAGGTGTGGGTCAATGGCACACAATGAGTAACTAAATAATGAAATCAAATCTAGATAGTTCCCTTGAGTTTGAGGTTGTACGTTTCTTTTGTTGCTGTTAAACTATTTTGTCTTAGCTATACCTCACTGCAGGAGTTCCAATGAGATTAGACCTCAGGAGACCTTTGTAAACTAAAATTCCTCACATTGAAAATGTGTTTTTCACACATCTACTGTCATGGCTCAACCTCTTTACCTGCCCAGCTGTTATGTACTGGCTGATTTTATGTGTCAACTTGACCCAAGTTAGAGTCATCATCAAGGAAGGAGCCTCAGCTGAGAAAATGCCTTCATGAGCTCGATCTATAAGGTATTTTCTCAATTAGTGCACAGTAGAGGAGGACCCAGCTAAACGTAGGTGGTGCTATTCCTGGACTCACAGTGCTAAGTTCTAGAAGAAAGCAGGCTGAGCAAGCGAGGAAGAAGAAGAAAGCAGCACCTCGCCATGGCCTCTGCATCAGCTCCTACTTCCAGGTTCCTGCCCTGTTCGAGCTCCTGTCCAGAATTCCTTTGTTGATGAACAGCAATATGGAAGTATGAATGAAATAAATCCTTCCACCCCCAACTTGCTGTCTTGTCATGGTGCTTCATTGAAGTATCAGTGTTGGGTTCATAAAAAGAGAGAGAGGTTTAGAGAATGGTATACAGTGGTGTGGGGGGGAAAGGGGTGCCTAGGCAGGCCCATGCCCAGGCACCCTCTCCCCCTGAGGGACCAGACACACACAGACATAGTATAGAATGGAGTTTATTCAGGGAAGAGGATGGGAGTTAATGGGATAGTGGAGGCAGAAAAAGGCAAAGAGAGAGAGAGAGTAGAGAAGTGGAGGCCGGCCATGACCACGTGGGCGGGGGAGCAGGGGGGTTGAGAGCCCAAGAGGGGCAGAGAGAAGAGAGTGCCAAAAGGCAAGAGCGATGAGAGAGAGAGAGAGAGAGAGAGAGAGAGAGAGAGAGAGAGAAAGGGACATACTGCCCCTTTTATAGTGGGCCAGGTCTACCTGGCTGTTTCCAGGCAACTATGGGGCAGGGCATACCTGGCTGTTGCCAGGTAATTGTGGGGTGTAGCTTAGACAGAATACTAACAAATAGAAACTCTAACTAAGACCCAGTAGAGCTCTCCTATTACCCTACACATATCTTCTTTTGAAAGATTGAAAATTCCATGTAATTTACTGATGACGGTATACTGTTGAGTATGATATTTAACTTGTTCTTGCTCCTCCTGCCTGAATAGCTGGCCAGGAGCTAAGACTAGCTGCACATGCTCAATGGCTGCAATACTGCCTTCGGCCTCCAAAGGAAGCTGAGAGTTTTCTGTGGAAATCTTTTCTTTTTATCAACAAGACACTGGTAGAGGCCCTGGTGTAGCTCAGTGGCAGGGTGTCTCTGCTTGTCGTTTTCTGGTAAGGAGCTCTTAAGGATAGAGACCAGAGTGGCACTATGCTGTGTACCTTCATGTGACTATGCATCATGGGGGTAAGGAGGAATTTTGTAAAGCCTCTTTGAAGACCTCAGAGGTCTTATTCTTTCTTAATTTTATAACCTAAAGAGTTGGCAAGTTAAAGATATTACAAAGTCAAAATACAAAGTCAAACCGTGCAGAGGGTAGACGTTATTTTCAGAAGGGAATAACCCATGCTCTCTGTCTTTCACAGCTGGCTGTGGTCTGAAGGAACCACACCGGAAATTCAGTCCAACCTAACAGTCATTTCACAAGAATGAAGCAAACCATGTGTCAGCAGAGCGGTATCATTGTGCTTCCCACAGGATGCATTTGAAACTGCATGGAACTCACCTGATAAATCCCTTCCTGTGTCAGACAGAGAAAGTTCCCCCTATAAGCCCCAAGGAACAGTGATATTATAGTTATGTAATTATGTAGAACTTTGCTGTAGTTGTTCCTGGCTCATTCTCCCTCAGCAAGGCAGGCCCTATTGGTGGAATCTTCTCGTTTCCAGGCCACGTCATTGAATCTTCCCTCGCCTTTCCCAGCCAGGAGTTCCTGCCTGGCTGCCCAAGAGATGACCACAAATCCTCTCTGATAAGATCCATATCTCAGAAGCAGGTCTTGGCTCTAGCCCAGAAAGAAGGAATGCTACAAGAATCTGGACAGACAGGCCCTTCTGAGCTTCTCATTTGGGCCCATTTGCATTAGATCATAGCCCTTTTAAGCAGCTTCATTTCAGCCTGGTCATCCATGCTTTGGTCAAGAACATGAATTAAGGAACCAAAAGTACAGAACTTGAGAACCTTTGAGGGGCTCAAGTCTGGAATAAGCTGTGGTAGGGAGGGAGTAGTCCTGAAGGAGAGACTCTCATTCCTCTGCCTGCATATCTTGTTATAAGAACTCTCTGTGCTCTATAGTAAACTAGTGATGCACAGATCAAAACAATCATGGCAGGTACATCAACCTGAGGAGCAGTTTCTAGGATGGGGTGCTGAGGTTGTGCTCAGGTGTTCAGTGTCAGAACTTAATTGCATTAGGGAACACCCAGCAGGTGTCTGCTGCCACAGAACTACTGGCTTGATGGTTGAAAGAAATCTCTCTACCCTCTGATATCACAGAAGTGATTTGTGAGCTGAACACATCCATAAATACTAGCACAAAGTAACTATACTGAGAAGTAAAACCATGCCACAGCGATTTCCTAGTAACACTTATTTGGGATTTCCCCAGGGAGGAAAGTCTTTCTTTTTTCTTGGTTTCCTGGCAACTACTGTTTAATTTTTTTTTTTTTTTCCTAGAACAGATCAGCACTTTGCCCTGGCCCAGGCTTCCCAGCATACCTTGCCTGGGAATCTATGTTGCCTCTTTCAGTCTCCAAATTACATAGTCCAGAACTTGTACTCTCAATCAATCTGTTTATAAGAAAGTCATTATGCTCAGATGTCATCGGAGGGAACCTCAGCAAACAGTGTATCCCATCACAAGTCCCAGTCCTTTGAAACCAGGGATTCTTAAGTCGCTGGCCAGTTGCCGAGGAAACAAACCCAGTATCCACTTATTGGCACTTTGGGGTTGACGCAGCACACTCAAATCCCTTTTCCTACTATCTACAGCTTTTGGATTATTTCGGGATGCAAAATCATTAGTATTCTTAATTTAAAGAGGAAACCTTTGGACAACAGTCTGTGGCTATAAATCAATAATAAAGATTTACTCTGAATTATGATGTTTTTACCTGACTCTGAAATTGGATCTCTCCTCATCTTTAAGCTTTTAAATTTGACTTACCTACTGTCTGACGGTGGCAGGTTCCTGTGGTGAATTGATAATGAAATTAGAAGAGACAGGGTCCATTGACTCAGAAGACCTGTGCCATTAGTTAAGTCTTTCCTCTGTTTCTGCAATTGGCCTGACACCTGCTTAGTCACCCTGGCTTTGCCACTTATCTGTGAAACTGACACTTAAGAGAGCAAGTCTCAGGGTGGAGATTGGGAGGTAAATAGGAATTTTCTGGTTAAAAAAAAAAAAAAAGAAAGATAAAGGTGAAAAAATCAATATTTCCATTAGCGTTTAAAAGCAGACTTTTCAAAGAACACTTATTTGTTTGGCTGACAGTCATGTACTAAGAACACCAGTTC
The DNA here is from genome assembly GCA_964023405.1 of Apodemus agrarius. Taxonomy (NCBI): domain Eukaryota; kingdom Metazoa; phylum Chordata; class Mammalia; order Rodentia; family Muridae; genus Apodemus; species Apodemus agrarius. The sequence continues at coordinate 44,805,217 of OZ030021.1, read as the reverse complement.
CTTTAAAAGTAAAAAATTCATGACAACCATACTGGTGAGTCACATCTTTCTCTCCACATTTTGCTTAGAAATCTCATCAATAGAATTCAGAGATGAAAAGAAACATGCAAAAACCTGCCCCCCAAAATATACTCACAAATAGGAGGGGATACTTTCCAAGAAAGAAAATACAATAAATAACAGCCTATTGACATACCCCACAGTTATTAGTAATATATCCGCCAAGAAGCTGATGTCTTGAAGTTTGCTGTAACGAGCATAAATTTTAATATCTTGTACACACACACACACACACACACACACACACACACACGGTTTCTCTGTGCAGCCATGACTGTCCTTGAACTCACTCTATAGACCGGGCTGGCCTTGAACTCAGAGCTCTATCTGCCTTTACCTCCAGAGGGCTGGAAATAAAGATGTGTGCCACTGCACCTCAGTGTGAATACCTCATTATAAGTTTAAGATGCTCCAGTTTGCTCTTCTGTTGCTGTGATAAATGCTATGACACAAAAGCAACATGGGGAGGAGAGGGTTTATTTCATCTAATAATTTACAGTCTGTCATCAAGGGAAGTTAAGTTGGGAACCCGGAACAGAAATGGAAGCAGAGACAATGGAGGGATGCCGCTCACTGGATGGTTTCCAGGCTTCTTCTGTTCAGTTTAGCTACTTTTCTTAACACATCCTAGGAGCACATGTCTAGAGGTGACCTTGCTCACAGAGGACTAGGATGTGTTCCATTAATTAGCAATCAAGCTTTTGCCCCATAGACATTGTTTCCAGACCAATCCGATAGAGGTTATCCCTCAGTTGGGGTTCCCTCATCCCAGGAATGTCTAGGTTTATGTCAAGTTTGTAAAGTAGATAGATCAAATGCCTGTATTTCACTTTTTTACTTTTTATACTTATTTTTATTTCACATGTAAGCATTTTACTTACACAAATGTGTGCATACCATGTGCCTGTGCCTGATGCCAACAGAGGCCAAAAGAAGGCATTGGAACTAGGTTGATGAATGGTTACAAGCCATCATATGGGTGCTAGGAAGAAACTGGGTCCTCTGCAAGAGAAACAAGGGTTCTGAAGCCCTAAGCTATTTCTTCAGCTCCAGTAATTTTATATATATTTTATATTTGTGTTTTATTTTTATCGCTGTGAGACTTCTCCTGGTACTGTGATGTTGAGAAGCCAATTAATGTTTCGCTCAGTTTTCTCCTATTTTCCCACAGCATTAACAATAAGACATGGTAAGTTTGCATAAGAACTTAGCACAGGGCCTGGATCACAGCAACGTCTCTATAGATAACATCTGCCACATACTCACCTTGCTCTTCCTTGTTTGCGAGTTCTCCCATCTTTGTCCTTTGTGCCCTCTGATCCATCAAGGGAATGCCTCTGGGTAAACGAGACCACAAAAGAGGGATGGAGGCACCAATCGCTGGAATAAGAGTGACACGTAGCCTTCACCCCAATATCAGGAGATTAGGGACATCTCCTGAGACCACTTGGTCCACTGGCGTTTCTTGTTCATACCTAGGCAATCAGAACAACGCTCTGTGTGACCTGCACTAAGCAGTACAGGATTTGGGATCTCTCTGGTCTCTGAAACCAGAAGTCCAGGTACAAAGAAAGAAATGAAGCTAGCCAGCTTGGACACGTTCATTTTGAACTTGATTCAAATCTTCAAGAGAGGGCGGCTGTAGAATAAAGAAGGGCTGAGCTTGGAAGATGGAGGAGCATCACACATTCAAATGAGAAGACCGCGGTGCTGAGCCGTATTGCCCAAGCACCCCACAGTATGGAAAAACAAATTTTGAAAGTTCAAAGATAATATGTTTGGTCCTAATTCCGGGTCCAGAGGTTTTTTTGGTTGTTTGTTTTGTTTTGTTTTGTTTGATTTTTAAGAATCAGAAGAGGCCCAGAAGGAGGAGAAAATTAAATTCTAACGATACAATAAAAGTTATTAGAGATGGAAGGAAACTAAAAAAAAAAAAAAAAATCAATATGGTTGCTTAGGGAACTCTCTTCGAGCTCAGCCTTTTAAAAGCATGCTTAGGAGCTCGAAGAACCTGCAGCCATGAACAAAGCAATTCAATAACCCACCCCTAGAAGAATGGGGCCATGAAGAAATAAACTTTTGCTCACCAACATGGCTGCCAAAACATGACCTGAACTCAGAGGACACCAACAGACACGCCAACACAGAAGGAGGAAAACTCACAAGGCTTCAGCCCTAGACAAAGATGGACAGGAAACTAAGACATCCTGAGAGCAGGAGAGATAGTCTCTCCTGGGGAATAGTATACCAACTGGTTATCCAACACCAAATGGTTAGCCCTGAAAACATACATATGAGTAACATGATACAGACAGGGCGGGTCATATGCTTTATATTTAGGGACACTCACACGCACATGCACATATGCACAAGCACCCATGCACACGGGTAACAACAATTAAAGAAAAAGAGGCCAAAAGGTGCATGGGGGGAGTTTGAAGGATGGAAAGGGAAAGGAAAATGGTATAATTATTCTAATCGCAAAGAAAGTATATCAACAGCAACAAAACAAAGCAAGCTGAACGATTATAGGGAACAAGCCAGTGACCAGCGTTCCTCCACGGCTTCCGCTTCAGTTCCCACCTCTAGGTTCTCGCTCCAACTTCTTGCCCCAGTGTTCTTTTATGATAGCCTGTGATTGGGATATGTAAGCTGAAATAACCGCCCATACACACCCAGGACCCCCCAAAAGAATAAAGCTATTTTTATTGTTGTTTTGGTTGGGTTTTATGTGTGTTTTGTTTGTTTTTAAAACTAAATGTGACAGTCCATTTGGGAGGTAGAGACAGGAGGTATAGAACTTGTTCAGGATTATCTTTGGCTACGTAGTGAGTTCAAATCCAGTCTGGGCTACATAAGATCTAACGTGAAAACAAGCAAACAAACAAAAACTGAAGAATAGTGAAGTGAAAAATAAAGCAGGGGAGGGGGTGTGGCTTGGGGAGTGGCTGGCAAGATGGCTCAGCGACTAAGGACTAAGGACGTTCGCTCCTCTTCCTGAGGACCTGAGTTCAGTCCCTAGCATCCAAGTTAGGTTAGCCCAAAGGATCCGGTACCCTCCTCTGAACTGCATTGACATTTACACCCTTGTGACAAATACACAAATACACATGTAAACAAACTATTCCTTGTTTAAAAAAAAAAAAAAGTCCATTCTGCTGAAAAAAATAAGGATTAAAGAAAGGAAATTGAATGCTTTATCTCTGGCCGCGCTTCTGCCATAGACTGACCTTGGACTGCAAAAAAGCAGATACCTGCAAGATGGGCCTGGCAACAGGACAGACGTGCTTTCTGGACCTCAGGGGGATTCCAAGTGGTTCTTCATGAGAGAATGCAGTTTGGCAGTGTGAGAGCTTATGGAGATGGGGAAACTCAAGCCAGAAACAGTGATTACCAGGAAGGCACACAGATCAGGTAATGCAGGACGAAGGAGGGCCTCGCTTCAGAGTGGCAAGTCGTGAGCCTGAGAGTTGATTGCAGAAACTTAGGATGTGCTGTCTGAGGGGTGTCTTAAAAAGGGTTCCAGAAGGAGAAAGCCAGCAAGACTATGGAGAAGGAAAGCTCAGAGCAACCACACCCAACCGTGACAGAGATGGAGAGTTGGGTTGTTTTTTCCCACAATTTGGTTAGGTTTCAGTTTTATACTGTGATTTTTTTTTTAAAAGGGCATATTAATTGTTCAAATTAATGGGTTTCATTGTAGCATTTGTATACAAGCTGTGTTGTTCTCTGAGTAAGTGTCCCTTGCTTCGGATTTCTTGCCCTCTGCTCCTGTTCTGTGTTAAGGGACATGTAAGGCACAGTGACCTAACAGCAGACCTGGCAGAATTACAAGATGTTAACCAAGGAATCAGCTGTGTGTAGAGGTGATAGAGCGATCAAGTCTAGCTCTAAGGTGCTTACCACTTGTCTTAAGGCCTATAAAAAGGGTCCCACTCCTAGAAAAGTTCTAGAGGTGATTGGGTCTTATTGTTGCTGTTGTTGTTTGTTTGTTTGTTTTAATAAAGTTTTGCCTTATCCCAATCTGATCTGGTACTCAAGATGGTCCTGCTTCAACATCCCAAGTATTGGGGTTACATACGGTCATCACCATGCCCTGTGAGGTGAGTTTTTAAGTCAAGCCATTCTTGAGATGAAGATGTAACTCAGTTGATAAAGCACTTGTCTGCTTGCTTGAAATCCTGGTTTCCTCCTGTAGCAACACAGGAAGCCAGGTATGGTAGAACACATCTATTGTTTCTAGCACTTGGGAGGTAGAAGAAAGAGGATCAGAAATGAAAGGCCAACTTCAGCAATATATCAAATCCCAGGCCAGCCTGAGTGACAGGAGCCCCCAGGCCAGCCTGAGTGACAGGAGCCCCCCGTCTTTGAAAATCTTCCCATTGCATATCTTCTCACCAGGTGCCCAAATGTGCACACGGATGGCTTTGAGCCGCTTTCACAGTTGTTGCTTTTCCTATGGTTAACCCTCGCCTAAAAATACTAAATGAAAAATTCCAAGAATAAATAACTCATGCATTATAAAGCTTATTACATCATATTGTTATAGTTGTTCTATTTTTTTCCTGGTTGTTGAACTCTGTAACTAATTCATAAATAAACGTTAACATGGGAATGTATTGAAAAGCCCTAACAGCCGAATATGGTTGCACATGCCTTTCACCCCAGGCCTCAGGAGGCAGAGTACTGGGCTTCTCTAATAGTATTAGGCCAGCCTGGTCTATAGTGAGCTCTAGGCCAGGCAAGGCTACACAGTGAGACACTGTTTTAAAACAAAAACAGAAACAAACAAGCAAAAAAGCCCACAACAAACATATAGATATAGAAGAGATGTATCTTGGTTTTGTGTGTGTGTGTGTGTGTGTGTGTGTGTGAAGTTGACAGGAGCTTGGGTCATCTGAGAAGAGGGGATCTCAGTTGAACAAATTCCTCTCAGATTGACCTGTAGACAAGTCTGTGGGGGGAATTTTCTTGAGAAATGATTGACGTGGAAGGACCCAGCCCACTGTGGGCGGTGCCACCTCATGGCAGGTAGCACTGTTTTATACTATTTATACAATTTATACTAAATAATATAAAAAAGCAGGCTGAGCAAGCCATGGGAACCAAGCTGGTAAGTCTTTGCTTAAGTTCATCCTTCCAGATTCCAACCTTTGAGTTCCTGTGCTGACTTCCACAGTGATGGACTGTGACTGCAATGTGTAAATCACAGAAATTCGATCCTCCCCAAGTTGCCTTTGGCCATGGACTTTGTTGCAGCATTACAAAGCAAACTAGGATAGATATAATATAGGTGGAATACTGAATAAGAATGGAAGAATGTGTGAATTTCTTTCAGTAACATTTAATCTATGAGTTAGCAATGAAACTATTGCAAACAGCAACGCTAACCTTTTCCCCTATTAAAGGCAAAGAATTGGAATTATTAATTATTCAATTGCAGGCTGTGAAAGTTACCAGCGGAGCTTATGATGAAGCTTCTGGAGATAGACTGGAGGTAAGGAAGGCTCTCTCGAGGAAGTGACAGATGGTCTGAAAACTTGAAGATGAGTAGAACTTAGCCCGAAGCAACAGTGCAGGCACTGGAGTTAAGATTTATTCAGATCCAGCTGTCTCGATTCAAGTAGACATATTGCCAAACTAGAGTTCCCTGATAAGAGAAACCAGAGACAGCTAGCTCAGAGTTACTGGCAGAATAGAAGAACTGTTTCATCAGCTCTCCTCAGCCTTTCAGGAAAAATTCATCCAATTGTAAGGCACTCCATCTCAATAGGCCAACCTAATAACCTAAGGTTGATCCAACACACAGAGAGACAGAAGGTGAGAATTGACCCCATCAAGTTGTCCTTGGTCCTTGAGGACACACACGTGCGCGCGCGCGCGCGCGCGCACACACACACACACACACACACACACACAAGATAATATATAAAGTTAAATTTTAAATAAATATTTCTTCAAATGCCAAAGTTGGGAAGCCTGATCCTGTGTGAATTGTAACAACTTCTTAAGTACTATTTGTGCTTCCTAGGTACATTTACGACTAGTCTGTTTTGCACATATTGTTGGAAGGGTGGCAAACACAGGGCTGGGATATACTTACTTTTCACAGAGCTTGCCTAGGCACAAGGAAAGCCCTGGGTTCAATCCCTAGCAGTGCATAGGCTAGGACTGGTGGCACACACCTGTAATCCCAGCAATTAGGGGTGAAGACAGAGGGCTCAAAACTTAAGGTCATTTTTAGCTCCGAGTCTAAGGCTGTCTTGAGCAATACTTTGGTTTTTAGCTAACAAGTATAATGGGTGTAAGTTGTCATAAAATAGATAAGCATATTGAATGAAAAAATAAATAAAAAGAAAAGAAAGGACGTGACTGGTCCTGGGTTTCAACACCAAATAAATGACAAAAAGAAATAAGAAGAAAAGGACTGCTCCTAGGTATGGTGGAAGAGGAAGTTTATTGTTGAAATTTGGGAGAGCATAGCCAAAGGCAGGGACATCTGAGAGTCCAGAGTGGTCATGAATCTGAGCCATGTGAGGAGAACAGGGAGGGAAGAGAAGGGGAGAAAGAGGAACCAGGTACAACATCCAGGAAGCCCAAATGCAGAAAGACAGCGGGTAACCAAACTGGTTGGATTGCACAGGGAGATGCAGTTGAGCTGGACAGTTGACAGTAGTGTGTAGGGTATGCCAGCCAGAGAACTCTGTCACCTCAGTAGGGCTGAGGGAAGCAGGGAGAACCTGGTGGCCATGTTAAACAGGCACCTCAGCCATTTATCCCAGGCTTGAAACCTAACACATATATATGTTATTGCAAATCAAACTGTTTCTGCAATTCAAGTTATTAAATGATGCAACTTAAAAGCACCCGAAGGGGTTTGGGGACATAGCTCAGTGCTAAAGTGGTTGCCTTGCATGGGCCAGGCTCAAGGTTTGACTCCCTACGAGTGCGAAAACAGTATAAAACTGGAAAGAAATAAGAAGTGCCTGGTGTTTCGCCAGAGGTTAGCCGGTCACCAGAAAGGAAGCAGCAGGCGTCGGCTGCTTTGGACAAGCTAATGCATTAGGCGATCCAGCTCACTTACTCACAGATCATGCGGACTTTGATATGTCCCTTCTAGTAAATTATTTATCAAATGTCCTGAGGAACACCTCTTGGCAGAAGAAAGTATCTGTTTTATAGATTCAGAGAACCATGGGCCTTCAATCACACCGAGGCCGTATATTTAAATCTCTGTTGGGGGGGAGGGGGCTACCTGTTCAGTTTATAAGGTCCAGACCACAAAATTGAGCTTTCAATAACACTTCATCCAAAATGTTTGATGAAAGAGTTTTAATTTACTACCAAAACCACTGTGATCCTTTCTTAAAACACTTGTCTTTGGTGAGCTGACTGTACTTCAGTTAACTTGAAATGAGAATTTGTTAGAAATATAGCAGTTGTGTGTGTGTGTGTGTGTGTGTGTGTGTGTCTGTGTCTGTGTGTCTCTGTGTGTATGTATGTATGTATATATGTATGTATATGTGTGTGAGTCAGTATGTGAATGTATGTATGTGTGCCTGTGTGAATATATGTGTGCATGTATGTATGTGTATGTGCATATGTATAAATGTGTATGCATGTATGCATAGCTATATATGTGTATGCATGTGTGTATGTATGCATGTGTATTCTTGTGTGTATATATAAGTCTGTGTGTGTGTGTGTGTGTGTGTGTGTGTGTGTTTGTTATTGTTTGGGTTTGGGATGGCTTGAGGGATGGTTTTTAGCTTCCAGAAGATTTCTTCAAAATGCATGCTGTCAATGAGAGGCAGTGATGAAATAGTTAGTGACTCATCTGGGCTCTCAAACACAAAAAGAATCCGCAGAGACCTTTACAGGAGTGTATTGGCCCAGTTTGCTAAGAATGCAGCCAGGCTGATTTGCTCAACGGTGAAAGAGAAACAGCAACTACATTAACCACCAGAATGGTCAGTGCAATTAATGCAATTAAAGTAATTAGTCCTGGCAGCTGTAAGGTCAAACAGAGGTAGCTGTGTAACAGCAATCTGCCACTGCAAAATTACTGACATTTCCAACCAAATTATATTCTCTAAATTGTTGCCTTAATGATAAATAAATAAAGTTATGCTAATGTAGGGACTGATTACAGATTGAAATTAGCACAATTGCTTGTTATACAGTCTGCTAGGGTTAACATTTTTTTAAAAACATAATTAATGGCCTTTGCTTACTGTCTCTGGTTATAGATCCTGCAGCTCATTTGCATTCTTTTGCAATATGCTGACGGAGCTAAATGTCTAAGAAGGGTCTCATCTGCAGGCAAAAAATGTGTTTCTCACTTCATCAAGCTGAAACTGGCTCTGGCCTCAGAGCTGTGTCAGTCACAAAGATGACCAGAAGGGGACCAGCTAAGAATGAGGCTGGGATCCACTTTTTTTCTTTTTCTGTCTTGTGATCGAAGCCTTTTCTGGAGCCAATGTGAAATGTAATTGCTCTTTTGACTCCTATCTCCTCTCTCTCCAGGTCTGGGGAAAAGCTACACTGGTTGATTATTGCAGGAATGAAAGGCACTCTGACCTTGTCGACCAAAGGCCTTGCTGCTTTCAGTGTTGCCCATTATCCGGAGAGCAGGCAGCTCCTGGAGAGAGGCAGAATCTAGAGCGAGCTGCTCCCTGGGCAGCCTGCCAGAAAAGGCTTCAGCAGCAGCAGTTGAGACAAGACCAAACAGCTCAGGCAGCGAAGGAAACAGCTTGCCGGGAGGAGGAGAAGCCCAGTGTATCAAAATATTGTTAGCACACACCTCAAGGGCTCTCAGTGTGCTAAGACTGCCCTGCCTCAGGCCCCTGAGCTGAATTCTGACCTGGAAATATTTGTTGGGGGGGGGGGAAGAAGTTACTTAATGTAAAGTACAGCCAATGGTTAGCTTAGATGGACAGTTGCTTTTACAGAAGCCCTTATGGTGAAACTCCTATGCAAATCAGAACATGGAGTGATTTTTTTTTTTCCTGGCAGAAAGTAGATTCAGGTATTCACTTACAACAATTGCTCTAGATTCTAAATTATTCACTACTCACCTGCCTGGACTATTTTTAGAATATGTGGTTGGGATAAAGGTTAGGCTACAACTAGTCACAAAAGCGGCGCACTCTCTCCAAATGCTCCAGTCAAAAGAAGCTTTGTTTAAAATCAGCTGAGGCTCATTTGCATAACTAATATAGCTCCAATCAAGTCTATTCAATAAAATGTTATTAAGTATTTATTATGGGTTTAGGCATTGTGAGAAATATAAATGACTATATGAAGTAGCTCTGTGCTAAGGAGACCAATCAGATGCAAAAACTGTGCCATTCTTTTTATTGCCCCATTTTGTACCCAAGAGAGCATGGTATTGGGTAAAATCTGACAATTTTTAGGTTTGTCTTGTAACCCCCACTTTCAAAGGCATGAATTTTGCTTTTAACTTTTTTAATGATTTATTTTTATTTTATGAACATTGGCATTCTGCTTATGAGTATGGGTGTGTGTATCAGATCCCCTAGAACCAGACAGTTGTGAGCTGCCATGTGGGTGCTGGGAATTGAACTCGGGTCCTTTGGAAGAACAGCCAGCGCTCTTAACCACTGAGTTGTCTCTCCAGCTCCTCAAAGGAGCAAACAAATGGATTACAGCACTCTAGACTTGACACCTGAATTACTCGGGCTTGAATTGCTATCTGTCTTGGTCTGTTTTCTAGTGCTATATAGAATAGTCAAGACTGGGTAATATAGAAGGAAATATATATTTTGCTCATAGTCCTAGAGGTGAAAAGTCTTTAATGGGGTGTTTGCCTCTGCTCAACTCCTTCTGAGAATCTCACTGCCAAGACCACTAGGGCACATGGCCCAGAGAAGGCTGATTAAACCTTTTTCTTTTTTTATAATCTCATACATGGATATACTAGAGGTATTTTCACCTTCAATTTCTTTCCCAGTGAAACCCTTCTTCCCCACAAGGTTCCTCCTATTTTTATGTTTGTTTGTTCCCACTGAGTGTAGGGATGGTTGCACACAGGAGCATGAACAGAGGCTATTTACTGAAATGGAATAATTGATAAGTGCTTAGACCATTGAAGACAAAGGTTCCTCCTCTCCCAGCCCCCATTACCAGCCTGTACCCCTTTCAATGTGTGGTTGAGTTTCCTGAGTTCCTCTCTCCTGCATATTGCAATGGGAATGTGCCTAACCTTTTATGGGTCATCCAAGCTGAAGTGAGTTCTTGTGTGCAATGGATGTGTCCTCTACAGACTGGTCATGAACTCTACGTAGTCAAGGAGGACCTTGAACGTCTGAGCCTCCGGCCACTACCTCCCCGCTCCACCTCCTTTCAGTTGGAAGTATAAGCATGAGTCACCACATTTAAATCAGAATCTGTGCAAACTTTAAAATATTCTACTTTTCTCTCATCTTTGATTGGCTTCGGTAATGCCATGGGAGGAGATCAGACAAATTTCAGGCATTTTCTGTCTTTATAGGTCTGTGAGAAACACTGTTTTGCAGCCACATATGTCAGATTTTCTGGAATATTCTGAGCCCTTGGGTTATAGCCTGTTGTGCCTACAAAAATGGTAATCCTTGTAAACTAACAAATTCAGGAAATGTAACTGCCCTTCCTAAAAACATAAAGAATTGCCATGATAGTAAAAAATGTTGGTTAAAGGCTAAGGACAAAGGAATTAAAGGATCATTTTCAAAAGAAGGGTAAAATCATGTCCTTTGTACAGATATAAAAATGAACACATGTTCAACTTTTGCTTCTGGTCATTAATCAAAGTAGAGCCCAGGAGATACTGCCATCTCTTCAAGAAAATCGAAAATGATACATGGAAAGACAGGAGGTTGAAATAAGGATGGAGAGGAACAAAACCCTGGGTTTCTTCTCCCCCCACACCCAACCCTGCCCCCGTGATCAAAGAGTGAAGTCAATTAAGTCTTTACCAGACAGGGAAGATTTGCATATCTATAAATTACCTACAGAGATGTAAAATATCTCCGAGGAAAGGAAAGACCAGCTTCGCAGACTGAAAGGGCAAGGAATGCAGGGTTGCAGATTCCCACCACAGCAAGGAATTCCCGAGGGAGCCCTACTTCCTTTCTTTTGGAATGGAAAAGGCCTTATCGGATCAATGACACTCTTGAAACCTCACACCTAGGCATACTAAACATTTTAAGCCAAAGGAATTTGAGAAAGAGGTATTGGAAAGTCTCTCTTCTGAACCAAGTCAGAAAACCTAGGTAGGATGCCCTTGTAAGATCCTCACATGAGAGGAACTGTCCTAGTACCTTGGTGCAAGGAGCATCTGCATCACTAAAGACTATAGAAGTCCAACAACAAGTGGCTTGGTTACTGCTGCTGTAATAAAATAAATACCCTAACAAAAGCAACTGATGGAACCAAGGGCTTTCTGTTGACTTCAGGCATAGGATATAATCTTTTGTACCTGGAAAGTCACAGCTGCAGGAAAGGAAAGACGTGGTTGCAGGGGCAGGAGGCTGGCTAGTCCCTTGAGAGCTATACTAGAGAAACAGTCAACAGGAAAATGGGGCCAGTCCGTAAAACCCCAAGGCCCACTCTAGTGACCCACTTCCCCCAGTCAACCTTCAATTTCTGAAGTTTCCATGACCTCCCCAAACTGCGCTGGTGACCCATTGTTTGACCACATTATCTTTTGGGAGCACTTCACATTCAAACCAAAACAACGGGCCTGTCTGTGACCAGTAACCATCACCCTTTCATCCTCCAATCTTATTCTGCCACCACAACTCATCCTTCTTAAAGTCTAAACCCAAGACTGTACAAGTTCACCTACTTCTTCATTTCCTTAGGAAGACCTTTGGCTCACATAAAATGTGTAGAGAGTCAGTCACCTTGGGTTTTTACTTGATGTACATTTGCTATAGAAGCTTTGACTGTGACACAAGTGACAGACAATACAGGGAAGTGTGTGTGCGTATGCTATCCTTTCTACAAGTGACGCCCGCACTGAAATATGTCAACACAAAAGAGGGGCACTGCTATCTTTACTAAATCCTTGAGACTAGGGATATCAGAAGAGGAAGAACAGCGCCATGCTTGTCTACATGACACAGCCCAGATGGCCCTGTCAACTTCCGGTGGGCCTCACTCACTGTGTTTGCTAAGTCCAAAGGTTAAACAAACTAGTGCCATGAAATAAATGTTAGTGAGGTCTGTCTTAAATCAAAGTTTCAGATAAATGTCCCACAAAATAGTTGCTTTCCTTTTTATTATTTGAACCTCAGGGATTAAGAAAAATACATCAATGTCAGGTTGCTTTTCTTTCTTTTCTTTCTTTTTTCTTTTTCTTTTTCTTTTTCTTTTTTCTTTTCTTTTCTTTTCTTTTCTTTTTTTTTTTTTTTTTTTTGAGACAGGCTATCTGCGTAGTCCTAATTGGCTTCAAGTTTGTACTCCTCCTGCCTCAAGCTCTCCAGTTGTAGTATTATAACTAGTTTTTTCTTTTTTCTTTTGTCTTTTCCTTTCTTTTTTTTTTTTTTTTTTTTTTTTTTGAGACAGACTATCTGTGTAGTCCCAATTGGCTTCAAGTTTGTACTCCTCCTGCCTCAAGCTCTCCAGTTGTGGTATTATAACTAGTTTAATACAGTTATACAGTTCCTTAAACTGTGACTGGCAATCTCATATTTTAAAAAACAGAAAAACAACAACAACAGAAACCCCTGTGATAGCTAGATGCCACATCCAAAAGAAAACAATAGTAATAAAAATATGTCAAGAGAAAAACCAAGGGTTGGGGTGGGCACCCGGGAGGGGGGGACTTCCCTTTTGAGAAGGGAAAGGTGGAATTGGGGGAAGAGTTATGCATGAGGGTGTACACTGGGAGGAGAGGAATGGCTGATATTGGGTTATAAAGTGAATAAATAAATAAATTTAATTAAAAAAGTGAAAAACCAATAAATCCATAGACGCTCCCCTCTAATGAGACATGCATAGGGTTCAGGGTGGGCTACCCCAAAATACAGCACTGTGGTATGCTGGCTATTTGAAAGTAAAGAGAGTTGAGGGAACTCTGGAACAGGACATCTCCTCTCACTTTGTCCATTCCTTCTCTGAAGCTGGTTACAAGCCTGAGGACCTACTTTAGAATGTACTTTTGACATTCTGAAGTAGGTCCCAGCACATAAGCTGGGAAACAACCCCTGAGCCCCAAAGAAAGAGACCTTCTTATCTCAGAGCACAGCATCTTAGAGAAGAATCTCAAGGAACAGATCTAGTGACTCAGTTTCTTATTATCATTAAGTTGTAGTCTGTGGTCTATCCATTTTTCTCAAGAGCTAGCCACGTCTTCATCAAAACCAGAGCTAAAATGCTTAGAGCTATCTCTTTCTTTGGGTCTTCATTTCCTTACAAGCTCCCATGTTGTGTTAAATATATAATAAATAAAGGTGTGTACTCTGCCTTTCAGCTTCTAAATTTTTTTTATTGGTAGTGGGGTATGGTGGTGCACATGTTTGATCCCAGCACTAGGAAGGCAGAGGCAAGTGAATCTCTATGCGTTCAAGGACAGCCTGGTCTACCACCATGCGTTGAGTTACAGGCCAGCCAGGGTACATCATGATAATCTGTACAAAAATAAATAACAGGAAAAAGGCATTGTCTTCAGGTTTCTAAAACTATAATGAAATACCATGACCAAACAGCAAGTTGGGGAGAAAGGGTTCAGTTTAAACTTCCACATTGCTTTTCATCATTGAAGGAAGTCAGGACAGGAACTCCACCTTGAGGTAGGCGCTGATGAAGAGGCCACGGAGGAGTGATACTTAGTTGCTTGCTTCCTATGGCTTGTTCAATCTGCTTTTTTATAGAACCCAAGACCACGAGCTCAGGGATGGCACCACCCAGGGCAGGCTGAGCCCTCTCCCTTCAATCACTAATTAAGAAAAGGCCTCACAGCTGGATCTTATGGCAGCAGCTTGCCAACTGAGGTCCCTCCTCCCAGAGAACTCTAGCTTGTGTCAGGTTGACACAAGACTGGCCAGCGCAGGCATTGTTCTTTCTCTAAATGACATTATTTACAAAGGAACTTTGGAGTTAGCACTCTTCTAGTCTTTCCCAGAAGCTATGAGATATAGAAGATATACCAACATTGTGTTTCATCAAAATGTCATGTTTTAAATAGTAACATATACATGCCTTTTGAGTTTTCAAAAGCCCAGTGAATCTTTAAGTAAATGCAAGTTAGCAGTATGAGCAAAGAGCACATTTCTAAATATAGCAACATAATTGCTGTCATGTAAATTACCTCCTCTATAAAACCTTAGAACAGTGCAATAAAGGGCTTATCTTGACAAAGCTGAGATAAGTAGAGAGGTGCACATGTTCTGAATGTCCATGATTTCTGTCTTCGTAATCGTGGCATGGGGAAGCCCCCTTTCATTTCCTTTGTATGTGGGCAGCTCAGCATGATGTGATCTTAAGCTGTTGAGATCATGTGTCCCTATAGGATCAGATAAAGGTGGAATTGCGGAGTGTAGGGCAAGATGGCAAAAGATTTCTGCCTTCTCCCCTCTTGTCCACAGATCTCTGTTTCAAACCTTGCTGTTTCTTCCCATAAGGATGGTGGAGCTGTTTTCAAATTTTCATAAAGACATTGTAAATTGAGTGCTCCTGATTCTTTTTCTAAAGTACCATTCAGACAGGGAATTTGACATCATCACAATGTCTGTCCAGTCTGCAGTACCTATTATTTGAATGTACTTGTCCTATAAAAATATTCAGGGCAGTTTCATTTAGCTATCTCCAAGTACATATCAGACATCTTCTCTGCAGTGTGGAAATAGTAAGCAGCACAAATGTCTTGTCATTCTAAAACAAATTATAAATAGAGACTAAGTAAGTTAAACTAGGCTCCCTGGAGCCAGCCAGCTCAGGAGGAGAAAGAGAGATTAAGGTCAACATAGACAATTCAGGAAGACTCTGCCTCAAAAATCAACCAAACAGGGGCTGTTGAGATGGCTCAGAAGATAAATGCACTTGGGTGCTCTTGCAGAGGATCCATGTTTGGTTTCCAGCACCCACACTGGGGTTCATCACTATTAGTAACTACAGTTCTAGGAGATCCAACATCCTCTTCTGGCCTCCATGGGCACTGGGTACATATGTGGTGCACTTAGATACATGCAGACAAAACACACACACACACACACACACACACACACACACACACACACAATCAACCAAACAGTTACAGATAGGGATCAAGCTGTGATTCACAGCCATGCTCAATGATTGAATAATGAAGGGAGATGGGTAGCCAAGTGGTAAGAAAGTACAGAAACCTGTAGACTGAAGTTCCGGAGGAGAGATAACTTCCTGTCTTGTGTTGTCTTTAGAGAAATGAAGGGATATACCCAGAATCCTCAGAGGGTAACCATTTCCTACTCCCAAGTAGAACCAAAGACTAAGAAGCAGGTCTGGGCACTGAAGCTAGAACACAGAGCAGGGGTACAGGGAACTCTGGGATAGAGAGAGCAAAGAACCATCTTTTTTTTCTACTGGTGTGTCAGTAACTGGATCTGCTGAAATAACATAGCAGGGGAGAAGGGATGCATATTTATTACTGGATAGTGTGAAAAGTAGAACACACAAAGAAACTGAAAGAGACTTGGAAGCTTTCTTACCTTCTGCAGACAGGAGGGTGAAAGGAGATGTGGGTAAGGATACAGAGAGAATACATGATGTTACGGAGCCCCATGGACCTGAAGAAAGACAGTATAACCTGGGGTAAATCTCTCTGGGCTCTAGGTGTAGCATCATCTCCACGTGTCTTTAAGATACACACCAGTCTCCTCTCCTAATGAACTACCTTGGGAAGGGAGTCACAGCAATTGACTGTCTCCAGGAAGATCTGTCCTCAGAGGCCCAGAAAGGAACTTCAGAGGAAGTCACTGCCTCCATCTGCGGCTCTTCTTTTGAAGTTGAGAGAGGTCAATTTTCAGAGATCATTTTCTGAGCCTCAACAGAGGCTCTGACAGGCAAACTGGGCCACTGATTTTTTCCCCCTTTTTACACTTTCAAAGTCTCCATCATGGGGAAAATGTGTGAGTATAGCTAAAGTGCAGGGACACAGTAAGGGAACAACATTAAGAACAATCACTTTTTATATAGTGAAAAACAATATGGAAATGCATAGTAAGAAAGACCCTATCTCCAGGGAACGTTGAAAGGTCTTGGGGGCAGGAAGTGCTCCCTTGGTTGACCAGAGATAGCTTAGCAGCCTTCTCTTAACTTCCTGTAGCCCGGGAGGCCATGCCCTTCCCTAGGGTGAAGAAGAGTGGGACCTAGAGAGAACGGCAGCACTCCAAAGCAGACGCTACTCTTCTCTGAGTCATCTAGAAACTGCATTACTCCTGGCGTACCATTCACATGTTCCTGTTGTCCATGGCCAGCACAGCCACTCTGTGTCTGGCAGGGAAATCTCTCAGGCCAAAAGAGAAAACCCTGGGCTTCTTCCTACAGAAGGATCCAAAGTAACTATGAAATAAAGTTTCATGAAGACATGGTGAAGCCAAAATGCCATCTATAGATGAATGGATAATAAAAATGGGGGGAAAAATGGGGGACATTTATATAAGGAATATGCAAAAATGTAGATTATCCAAAAGTATTATATTGAGAGGTAACCCCAACTCAGAAAGACAAAGTAAAAAGAAAAAGCATGTTATCTCTCATGTTGATCCTAGCATATATATATATATATGCTAGGATATATATATTACACATATGACCGTAGGCAACTATGATGAAATCATTGTAAGAGAAAGGTGGTGGCTACAATGAGAAACCACCTGCAGCTGTTTGCTCCTGGGTGAAAGTACATTAATTAATAATCATTAACATGGGCTGGAGAGATGGCTCAGCAGTTAAGAGCACTGACTGCTCTTTGGGAGGTCCTGAGTTCAAATCCCAGCAACCACATGGTGGCTCACAACCATCTGTAATGAGATCTGACACCCTCTTCTGGTGTGTCTGAAGACAGCAACTGTGTACTTACATATAATAAATAAATCTTTAAGAAGAAAAAAAATAATCATTAGCATGAGAATTAAATTACAAAAGGCTACCCAACACAGAAAACACTTTCTAAACGTTTTTTCTTAAGCAAAACATCATAAAATATTCTAAATGAAGACCACAAACAAAAACCATCACCAGCCGTGTGTGGCAGCTCACAGCTCTGATCACAGTGTTTGGGAAGATGATGCAGGAGGATCAACTGTTTGAAGGCAGTCTGAGCTACACAGTAAGACCTTGTCTTTAAAAGGCAACAAAGCCATACAGAGAAAACAAACAACAAACAACCCTGTGGTCTAAACTCGGAAACCCCGTCCTTCAGATAAGGGACAAACATTATTGGGTAGCATTGACTTTGACCAGCAACCGTGCACCACCAACTTCTTATGTGTTAGGCAACTGGGACACAAGCTGGTACCTGATAGCCTTTATTTTCTATGTGTGCATAGAACAAGGACACAGGCAGAGAGAGAGGAGAAGGGGCAGAGATGGAGTAGAGGGAGAAAGAAAGGGGGAGGGGAGTCACAGAGAGGCATAGACAAAGAAGTAGAGGGACAGACATACAGAGAGGCTAATGGCATATGAGAATATACACACTGAGGAAGGCAAACAGAAATTCTAGAAATAAATGGAAATAATTGCTAATAGTAAGGAATGCCAAAAAGAAGATAAGAACAGGTCAATGTCTACATTTTCTCAAGACAAATTAAATGCTGCATTGATATAATCCAAAGCTTTAGAATGAAAGAAAATTACTTGTGTTGGAAAATGGTTATATTCTTTAAACACTAAGCAAAGAAATAATGAAAACATTGAAGTAGCTAGTAAGTTTCTAAATCATTGCTTGAAAATAGAGAGAATTCTTAAATATGCTCCTGCTCAGGTCAGTAAGTTAAACACATCAGTACTGCCATTGGTTCCAAGACCCTGCAGAGTTCCTAGGGGTTTAATTCTGCAAATTAAATACTAGGAGATAGCGTTCCTGCACAAAGCCCTTGAGTTCCCTTAACGAATGTTTTGTGAATCTGAGGATATAGAGTAAGTGAAGAAAGACAACAAAACCAGGTTTCCTAAAAAATTTCACATATTCTAACAAAGAAAGTTACTAAAAACACTCTTAACATCTAGTTAGCATGAGACATTCAATTTATCAAACATTTATAGGCGCATATAGACTTGAAACACAGTAGTGGATGCAAGGTACAATGTTGGTGGTGTTAGTAATGGTGGTCTTGGTGATGGTGGAGGTAGTGATAGTGTTGGAGATGGTATTGATGGTGGTAGTGATGGTGTTTATGGTGGTGGTATTGGTGATATTGGTGGTGATGGTGGGATAGTAATGGCGATGCTGTTGGGGTTGATGGTGGTGATTGTGGTGTGGGTAATAATTATAGGCATACTTTTCCTGGCTACTTTATTGGGTTCTATTACCAACCACCCTTATTTCAGGCCAATCTCTTCCAACCCTGTAGGGGATGTGGAAGTCAACCTTGTGGAGGAAAAAAACTGGGATGGAGAACAGGCCCCTGCGACTCCTTGAAGAGCCCTGAATTGCGGTACACCAAATTAGATCAAAATTGGCTCCCAGCACACCCGTGAGGCCAGGGTGGTAGCTGCTTCCCCCATTTTCACAGAAGTCCTCACAGGTGACAACATTCCTCCCACTTGTTCTGTAGTACCTCATTAGGCAGGGCTTTCATTGGAGCACGGTGTGGTGATATGATTGGCCGAGGATTTAGGGGCTTGAGATTTGTTCAAACACTGTATAGAAGCTTATAGGCCGGGCAATAAACTCAGATCTCCACCCTGATGCTGGTCTGGAGAGTCAGATTTCCTGGGATTCATCACATGACTCACTGCCTCTTACCTCCCATTCTCAGTTCCTGTTCCCACCTGAACCTCATGGCACAAGGTAGGTGAGAACGCAGATTTCAAAGGAAATGGACCATAGGTACCTTTCGACTACCTTAATTGCTGATTAAGGTTGTCAAGTTTCTTGGGGCCGAGTCCAATCTCCATTTGCAGGGTATCTCCAACCAGCGGTCGACTCATCGAGACAGCAAAACAGCAATCCAGAAACAGCAAACAAAGCAGCAGGAACCAGCAGCAGCATGGGGAGCACCAGGGGAAGCAGCAGCTACCACGAGCCCTCCAGACCTCTCACATTTATACCCTCTCTAGAGTCCCCAGAATTCTAAACATAAACTATCTGCAGCTGGAAAAAAAAAATCACACCCCTTCTAGAGCCCAAGACCTTGGTAGCCTCTGTGGACAATATGAAGCAGCACCATATCGGACTTATTTTGCATGAAGTAGTGTTCAAAGCCATCACGCCTTTTATGGAGATGCAAATCCAAGGCTATAGATACAGAAACTGAGGCATAATGGATCCTCCCTCTGAATATGAGACTAGAGAATGAAAAACAAGCTTTAAAGAAAGCAACTTCTCACTCTGCCTCCTTCTCCTCTCCTCTTTGCTGTACCTGACACATTCTGTTTTAAGACAGGGTCTCTTGTGCCCTAGGCCACAAAGTTAATAAACAGTTGAAAAGTAGTCTTGAACTCTTGATCAACTTCCTTTCACCTCCCAAGTACAGGAGACATGCAACGATGAGTCTCTTTTTCCTATTTATTATATTGTAGTGTGTGTGTGTGTGTGTGTGTGTGTGTGTGTGTTTTAACTCCCTCCAGCACACGTGAACCACCACTTGCAGCTTCAAGAATGGAGTACACATTTGTTATGCCACCCAGAGAGAAAAGCTTGACAATTTGTCCAAAGTGCTCAGCGTTGCTTTATTAACGTCATCTAAATGGTGACACAATTGGTGTCCATTTGCTGCTGCTGCCTGGGAAATATTGAAATGTCATTACACCTTAGCCCTTCATCCCAACTTTATCTCTAAAATTAATGCTTTTAGGCTCAATTTATGCCCGTCAACAAGTAATGATCATGGATGTGAGCTGGCTCATAATCCAGGGGTACTAAAGTTGCAGTGGGTTACCATGGAAACTGTTTTATTGCATTTTTCTCTTCCTGATTTAAGGCATTAGACAATCATAGCAACTGTTTGCCAGTCTTCACACATCATAAAAAATTCAAAAACACAAACAACCAATAAGAGGAAGAAAATTGAAAGAGGAAGGAAAATGTTCAACTGTTCTTGGACCTCAGTAGAAACATAAAAAAAGAAAAAGAGAGGAATAAATGACAGCCTAATATTTAACACGGGCCTTTTGTGAATGCTTTATCTCTCAGACAGTCCAGGCGTGTTGGAAAATTCAATCAGTGGTTAGTCACCGGACAGGACTGTCTGGTTCGTTTTGTTTATAACATCATGTATCTTTTATGATCTCTGGGACTTCAGCCTGAAACAGCATTTTCTTTAACAAGGGCTGTGCTCCTTTAATGTTGTTTACTACGCTCCAACCATTGGAATCATGGGACGTTTCCCAGTGAGCAAAATTCTGCACAGAATCTTGCATGAATGTGTTTATTTAGGACCTAGAGATTTTTCTTTTTTCTAAATCCCTCTTTCAGTTCATAGAACATTAATCATTTTGCAGGTTTAGCTGAGGTCATTGACACATTCTCAGCAGTATTAAGGCAAACCCAGATTAATCACAGACATTAAACCTTGGAAGAGGAGCAGGTGAAAAGGACCTAAAATTAGACATTTGTTCAAATACAGAGCACAGACAAGCAAAAGGGGATTAACTTACTGTAGTTTGTCTTGGACACAGCCTGCCTGCCTTTACCACAGGAGGTAATATAAACCCCTGAACGCATGGCCCCCTGTTTCCTATTTCTGAAAGATTATGGGTCAATCTTGGGTCTTTCCAAAGATTTGAAATGAACATTCACTCACCAAATTTCTTTTTCAGTACATACACAACAGTGGGCACCACCTACCCATTGTCTGTGCAAAGATAGACACAGCTCTCCTCCTTACCTCCTCCAGGAAGTGTGTGATCTACGTAGGTAGACTGACACTAGGCTTGTCAATGGGAAAACAGCTCACTGGGATACAAGAGAATGACTTAATGTGGCTGCCAGTTAGAAACCACTTTCCTGGCACCGACTTTGGAAATCGAAGGAGAAAGCTGTCAGGCAAAAGGGAACTAAAAAGCTTAGGGACTGCTGTTAGAACAGATGATGCTAGGTGCTTCTCTGATGTCATAGGGCAGGCAGAGCACACAAATGTGAAAGAAAGTGGCCTGAGATGGGATTACAGTGGAGACTGGAGGCAAATTACAGAGGTTTGCAACCATGTGCCATATGTAAAGAGCAATGGGAAGGCTCTGAAGAATTTTCTGTGGAGAAAGTGAGATAGCCTGATTGTAGTGCATATTGGTTGTAGTTTTAGAACTGGTGGCAGACCCGGTGGTAAGGAACTAGAAGTGGTCTCTAAAGAGGAGACCATGCTGAGAAGTTGTCATAACATCTTTATTGTGAGCATAGACTGGAAAGAGGAACCGAAAAGATGGGAAGGGACCACTCACCTGAGTTCCTGCATAATGCTAGAGTAGGGCCATGAAGGAGAAATCGTGTAATGGTGACAGCAAGCTGGTCCATTGCATTAGATGTACAGATGTCAATGCTAGTGGTCATGACAGGCGGTCAAGAGAATATTTAAATGGTTGTTTCCATTAGGATGTTGAGCCTGGCCCGGGATCAGGGCATTGAGGAGGGACAGAAGATCTAAAAACATTGACTTACACTTGATTAATTCATAAGAGAGACAAGAATGGTAAAGCCATAAAAATAGAAAGAAGGCGAGCCCAGAAAAGAAATTCTGTGAGAGAAACTATTTCCTATTTATGTGATAGTTCTTTTTACATTAAGAGAAAAAATACAGATGAGGAATTTTTATGTTTTTATCTTGGTAAAGTTGGCACGTAGGACAATATTTTCTGAACGATAGATAAAATTCAAAAACAAACATTAGATTAAAATATTTTACGGTGTTTGCCTATACACATAATGCAATCTGTATTTAAGATTCTAGTGGGTTCATATTTAGAGAGTAATGTTTCAAATAAGAAGCTTAACATTATCTTGAGCCATGGCTGTTTTAAATGTTCATAATATGCATATTTAAATATGTACTAACATTGTATGTGACAGATTCACACACTTCCCGTGTCAACTATCATACACTTCCATTAAAGATTTATTTATTTTTAAAAATACGTTTTATACTCTCATAAAAAAGGGAAATTGAATCGTAAAAATATACACATGAAGTTAGTGTTTACAGTTTAACTCCAACTCGACCAAGATTCCTGAGAGTCCAGGGATTGTGTCTCTTGTGGAGTGTGAGGAGAAGTGTGCTGTCCTTGATGGAGAAACTTTGAGATAGTTGGATTTCCTTCAGACCGACACAGAACACATAAAAGGCTGAAGAGGTTTTCATCTCTACTTGACCTTACCTTCATTAACACTGGAAGTGTAAGAATTAGTTATTGTCCAGTGGAAAGAGACTATTGAAGTTCTGTATGTGAAGACCCAGACAGGGAGTACATACATTCCAATGAGTATGTTGTGATCTTATATAGGAACTCATTCATTCATATAGTAATTCATTCATTCATATAGTAACTCATGTATTTGACAATCATTCACTGAACTATAATGTTCCAGACTCAGTGTGTGTGTGTGTGTGTGTGTGTGTGTGTGTGTGTGTGTGTACACTTACATGTGCCTGCATGATCCACAAAACATTTGCATAGATCAGAGGAAACCCATTTAAATCCATTCTTTTCTATTATGTGGGGCCTGGACATTGAATTCTCACTTGGTGAGAGGCATCCTTTCCACATTTTCTGGCTCCACAGTTAGGTTGATTTTGTGATTTGTTGTGCAAGCTATGCTTTGTACAACTCCTGGAAAGGCCATTCACACATAGACTGTATAACCCTGACTTCAGCCAATTGGCTTTTCCATCATTCTGGCATAGGACCATGTCATCTCCATAAGAAAATCTGGACCTTAAATCCAATAGTAAAGGGATGGGGCACTGTTCAGCTCAAGGTTAATGTAGTTGCTTGGAGCCTTCAAAGGTTTTTAAAAAATTTTTTTTTTCTTAAGGATAGGCAAAGGACTCTTGGTAGGTGTGGTTTGATTTCTAGAGACACATAAGAAGGGGCTCAAGGCACAGTTTTCCCCAAATATAGGACCAATCACATATCATTGTTTGGCAGCTTTAAAAGGCATTGATCTTTAAATGAGAAAACAATCTCACCATGCACCAAAAGTCTCTAGAACTACTTCATGATCTAGGACATTCAGTACCTGCATGAACATTCTTTATTCACACACAATTAACCTCATGGGTGGCTTTTGGGAAACACAATGGGGTGGTTCCCAGCATAATATTTGATCTTAACTGGGTTGATAAGTGACTAGGAGATGAGTCAAGCACACTTTGTGTGTCTTTGAGGAAGTGTCAAGACAGTATTAATGAAGGCTTAATCTACTCTGAATGGAGTGGCACCATTCTCTAGGCTGGGGGCCCACATGGGTAAAACAGTAGAATGGAGAGGGACAGTTAGCTCTCTCTTCTTCCAGGCCACTATGATGTGAGATGCTATTTCAGCTGCTCTTCCATCCAGATGCTCTAAAACCTCCAAAATTGTGAGCCAAAAAAGCTCCTTCTTCTCTTCAGTTGCTTTCTTTGGTATTTTGTCAAAGCAATGAAACTGACTCAAAACAGAGAATGGACAATGTGGTCAGAAGACCTCAGCTGGGACCTCAGCTCCAACCCTGTGAAATGTGAGCAGCTCTCCAAGTGCCCCCTCCACCATCTCAAGCAATTATTTGTTGATGTGTTACAAAGAATCCCCAAACTGAGCAAGCTTAATACAATCTCCAACTTATGGCCAACCAGTTAGAAGAGACTTCACAAGGTGTTGCTTATTTATCTTGGGATCAGGGATCAGACATGAAGTCAGAGCCAGCCATATAGTCAATTTGCTGAGGTTGCACCATCTGAATGTTACTGATTCTCAACCCATGGGTCATAACTCCTTTGGCAAACCTCTATCTCTCAAAAATATTTACATTACTATTACTAACAGTGCAAAATTATACTTATAAAATCACAAAAATAATAATAATCTTATGGTGTTGGGGGGAGGGATCACTGAGACATGAGGAAGCGTATTATAAAGTCAGGTTGCAGCGTTAGGAAGGTTGAGAACCGTTCATCTAAAACTTCTCATATGTCTCTCTGGGCTCTTCCCTTTTCTTCCCCATGAGTGACAAGCCAGCTTAGACTCATTAATCCTGTGATCGCAAGGTTATAGCTACAAACAAAGAGCATAAGGCCATGTGTGAAGCACTTTATGGTTGTGCTTTCCTCATCTATTAATGTCCCATTGACCAAAGTGAAGCTGGTGGCCAAGCCTAGCTGTAAAGAGAAAGAAATTGGACCTCAGTGAAAGAACAGGACTACACTAATAAAAGGGGAATGTGGGGATAAGATCTATTTTAACAGGTATCATGCAAACAAATACTCTTCTTTATGAAATGGGGATAATGATGTCTGAGGTACAACATTGTGACCACTAAATCACAATATATTTAATGTATTGCAGTTACTAAGTAAGTCCCTTCCCTCCTTTTGTTGCCTAGATCACTGGAACAGAAACATGGAAAGAGAGTAAGCCAAGACTGATTGCAGTCTCACGATAGAAGGTCCCCAGTACTTAGTTGAGGCACTGGAACTTAGTTGAAGTATTAGGAGAGATAATAACACTATCTGCACATTGGGTGACACTGAATTTATTTAGGAATCTATGCTTGTGGTTATACAGAGAAAAGGTTTGGGGACTCCGTTTAGGTTGATCAAAAGTAACAGATATGGTCGCAGGTAAGAAAGCAGAAAGTGTGATAAGAATTTAAATCCAAGGCAATAGAACAAAGGTCATAGGTACTGAGTTGACTTTGTGGGTAAAGAACAGAACAGGATAAAAGGCTGCACTCTGTGTACCTGAGATTTAGTGGTCTGATAAGCAGCAAGGCAAGGTATCATAAATGATTCTTATTTGACAGAGAAATGGAGCCTTTTGTGGGGATGTCTAGAAGACTCTGAAATCTCAGAGTAGCTGTTTTGTGAAAAAGCGACTGTGGTTGTTTGAATAATAATGTCCCTCATAGGTTCATGTATATTGAATACTTAGTCACCAGGGAGTGGAATTCTTCCATAGGATTAGAAGGTTTGAGTTTTCAAAAGCCCATACCAGGACCATTTCTCTCTCTCTCTTCTCTCTTCTCTCTTCTCTCTTCTCTCTTCTCTCTTCTCTCTTCTCTCTTCTCTCTTCTCTCTTCTCTCTTCTCTCTTCTCTCTCTTCTCTCTCTCTCTCTCTCTCTCTCTCTCTCTCTCCCCCCCCCCCATGGATCAAAGCATAGCTCTCAGCTACTGCGCCAGCAACATGCTCTACCATGAATGTTAAGGACTAAACTTATGAAGCTATAAAACTGTAAGCAATGCGTTCTTTCCCTTTTTTTGTTTTGTTTTGTTTTGTTTTGTTTTGTTTTGTTTTGTTTATGAAGACTGGGTTTCTATGCATCATCCAGACTGTTTTGTAGTCCAGACTGATCTCAAACTCAGAGATCTACCTGTCTCTGTCTCTTAAGTCCTCTTTCTCTCAAGGATTAAAGGCCTAAACTACTGTGCTGGTTTGAATATGTTTGAACCAGAGAGTAGCCCTATTAGGAGGTGTGGCCCTGTTGGAGTAGGTGTGGCCTTGCTGGAGGAAGTGTGTCATTGTGGGATTGGCTTTGAAACTCTTCTCCTACCTGCTTAGAAGACAGTCCTCTTCTGGCTGCCTTTGGCTCTAGATACAAAACTCTCAACTCCTCCCACACCATGCCTTCCAGGACACTGCCATACTACTACCTTGATGAAAATGGACTGAACCTCTGAACCTGTAAGCCAGCCCTATTAAATGTTGTCCTTTTTAAGAGGTACCTTGGTGTTGGTGTCTGTTCACAGTAAAACCCTAACTAAGAAGTTGGTACCAGGAGTGAGGTTCAAAGCCCCACATATATAGTTCCAGGTAAAGAAAAGTTTAAGTCCAGGCATGGTGGTACACACATTTAATGCCAGCATACAGGAGACAGAGATATACAGATCTCTGAGTTTAAAATCAATCTGCAGAGCAAGTTCCAGGACAGCCAAGCTTAGGCAGTGAAAGAGTTGGAAAACAGAAAGCTGGTGATAATGTAATAGAGAACGAGGGCCATGTTCCAGGTCCAGCAACCCACAGAACTCGGCAGCTTTAGCTATGTGGTGCTGACTTTAGAGTCAAGAATAGAAGGGAATATACTGGGACAATTGATGATGGTTAGCTGGAGCTAAGAAATTAGCAGTGATCAAGACAAGACCAGTATCACTGAGATGAAATCTTCTGAGAAGTGTTTTCTGAGAACACAAAGATAGTCAAGAGATAGCCAAGGTTGTACTTTGCACTGCAGCTGGACCTGGTAATGTGTAAGAATCACCCAGGTGGTATTATTGCTTTTGGCGGCATAAAGAAATCATGGATAGCCCTGAGGCTTGGTACTGTAAGAGGTCAGGAAAAACCAGTGGTTAAGATTAGCCTCAGTTGGCCGGGTGGTGGTGGCACACACCTTTAATCCCAGCATTTGGGAGACAAAAACAGGCAGATTCCTGAATTCGAGGCCAGCCTGGTCTACAGAGTGAGTTCCAGGACAGCCAAGGCTACACAGGGAAACCCTGTCTCGAGGAAACAAAAAACAAAAAACAAAAACAAAAGCAAACAAACAAAAAAAGATTAGCCTCAGTTGCAGTTGATGGCCTAGGACTAAAGGGGTCATTAAAAGAAAGTTGAGGCTTGGTACTATGAAGGGAGCCTATGAGAGGCTATTGGTGAAGCCTAGTTGCAATGGAAGACTCTAGTATATTGGAGATGCCAGTAAAATGGGACGATGATGGAGAATATCAGCAGCAGTGGATTAGAGTCAATCAGAGCCTAGAGTGCTACAGAGGACATAGGTGGAGAAGTGACCCATGTCCTTTGGAGGAGCCCAGCAGATAATGTGTGGATCCCAGACATTAGAATAAGAAGCTATAAAGTTGAAGTTGCCTTTGGAGAGTCCAAGATGTAAGAGCTGCCAGAGTCACCAGATACCTGCTGAGAAAAGCTGCTAACGGGGTGGAATGAGCCCAAGAGAAAGAAGTTTGTTGCTGCTAAATGCCACATCTACCCCATTCTTCGTTAGAGTTTCCATTGCTCTGAAGAGACACCATGACCAAAGCAACTCTTATAAATGCAAACATTTAATTGGGGGTTGTTTACAGATTCAGAAATTTAGTCCACTATCATCATAGCAGGAAGTATGGCAGCATGAAGGTAGACATGGTACTATAAAATGAGCTGAGAGTTCTGCATTTTGACCCAAAGGCAGCCAACAGAGGACTGTCTTCCAGGCAGTTAGGAAGTGAGTCTCAAAGTTCACGCCCACAGTGACACAATTCCTCCAACAAGGACACTCCTCCTAATAGATCCACTCCTTAGGTCAAGCATACTCAAACCACCACAACCACCAACCCATGGCTTAAATGTCTTTTTGCCTTGGAGTCTTTTCACAGCAGTGGAACAGTGACAGGAGAGAGAGAAAAAGTGTTGACGTTGGAAGGAGTTTTGACAGCTGTAGCAAATGCCAAGTTTCACATTGTGTATCGGAGTGACATCTTCACAGGAAGAGAATCTCTTATCATACAGAGCTTTTGTAGGAGAGAAGATTCCATTTTTTTGTTTGTGTGTTTGTTTATTGGAAACCAGAGTGGTTTAGAGAAGTTCCTGCTATGTAGCCAAGGGTAGCTTTGAACTCAAGATCCTCTTGGTGTTGGAGATGACTAGCCCATGTTGTCAGTATTTATTTTTAATAGGTGTGAGTGGATCAGTTTTTTTTCTGTGTAAATTTAAGGAACTTTGTTACAATGACAGTTGTTTATCACATCTGTCCACCTCTGTGGTTTTTTTTTTTTTTAACCTGAATTTAATTCCCCATTTTTCCTTTTTATCTGATGACTTTTGCCACAATTACAGTGAATGGAGTTTTTGGCTCTGTTTATGGAGACTGTCCAGTACACAGGCCTGGAGCAATGCTGTTATCTGATGTCCTCACCACCAGCATCCAGGCCACCTTCCTCCTACCTTGGGTTGTGACGCTGACCCTATCTTTTCTCCCATCTCATTTCCGCATACCATAGTGCCTTCTGTTTGGTCCACAAGGCATTCTCTAGATAAGAGCCCAGCCAGTATTTTAAGGACAGAAGTCAGATCCTATCACTTCCCTCTAGTACTTTCCAGTGGTTTCCATTTCACACATGGCCTGGAAGAGCCTGACTGACCTCATTCCTGTCCACATTTCTAGCAGCAGAGCCTCCCACCCCTCTGTATTTCCCTTGCCTGTCCTCTTCCTCTGCCTCAGGACACCAAGCCCATCCCTACCTTGTGACCTTTGCATAGACTGGCCTTTAGGCATAGAGAGCTTTGTCCCAGATTTCAAATGTTCTTCCTCTTCAATGAGGTTTCCATGCTCCATCCTTAGGTATTCTTCAGCCTCCTTCAAATGCTGCCTGAACCAGCCCTCTCTGTTCTTCTACTATTTTATTCTCCTCTTAGTGATTATCACTCTATAAAAATTATGTTTTGTTTGTTTTCTTATATTTATGATCTATTTTCATCTATTCAGTTTTAAATATCACAAGACAGTCAACTTTGGTTTTCCACTTTGTCCCCAGCTCAAAAAGTTCCTGATCAAAAGCAGTTTATGTCATTTCAAAATATCCTGATTCAAGGTTTCTAGATTTTTCACTCCCCACACCTATACCTTGGTGCATAATGCTCTCTGGTGCTCAACATCCTTCAGGACTTAGCCCTCCTCCTGGATTTAATGACTGTTGGAGAACTGAAATTTTTTCCAGTTCCTTCATTTCCCTTAGTGTGCTCTAAAACCAAATTTACAATTACAGAAATGTTCTGTGATTTTCTATGATTTCAATCTGCTGTTAAAAAATTACAAATCTTCTATGATCCCAGTAAAAATCTTAATTCTGTCCCCTCCGCAAAGTGTCCCTAAGTACCCTACAGAATATTTGTCTCTGTTCAGTTTTCTCATTTCCATCAGCCGCATTCTAGTTTGTCTGGATCCATATTATGTCAACAAGGACATCTGCTTGCTTTCCTTGTGCTGTGTCAAATTTGATAATCACTTCCCTTCCCCCTGTCTTCTGAAAAATAGATGACAAAATATTGGCTAAAGAAGTCCTCGGATGGATGCCTGTCACTCAGAGACCTCCGAACACTTCTCTAGGGCCCTGATCAGTCCCCCGTCAGCTCAAGCCCCTCACTGGACAGCTTTCGTTGCTTGCCCTTCCTCAGCACGCCACTCTCATCTAAAATTTATCTTACAACTTGTTTTTAGTTAACATATCAGATTTTTACAATATTAATTTTTCTATCTACTTCACTAGTACTATTTTTATGAATGAAAACAGAGGCAAGGATTGTGCCTAGTATTCACCATCTCTGGATTTGATCCTTACAAATGAAGAACAGTTTGGTTTTTTTGTAATTTATTTTTAAACCTCCTTTTTGACTGATCCCTTTATCAGGATAAAAATATCTGTAATTCAGTCAATAATTCATTCTTTCTGAGGACTTTCTCTATTACCTCTGTACGTCTTCCTGAAGACAAACGCACCTCATCCATTCTGTAACATCAGTCTGGTTTCCTCCTGAAGTCATGGTTATACTACTGCACCACCGCCTCTCAAATTGGATATACCTTCAGAGTGACTTAAAGGCCTCTTTCAAATCCAGATTCCTGCATTTCATTCCCAATGTTTTCAACAAGAATGGGATTAAATCCAAGGTTTTTCATTTCCATTAAGTTCCTAAATCATGCTAATATAGCTGGTTTAAATATCACACTTGGAGACTTAACAACCTAATGATACACACACACACACACACACACACACACACACACACACATAGATAGATAGATGAGATATAGATGTAGATATATATATATAGATAGATAGATAGATAGATAGATGGATAGATATACACATACACACACACAGACACACACATAGATAGATAGATGAGATATAGATGTAGATATATAGATAGATAGATAGATAGATAGATAGATAGATAGATAGATAGATGGATAGATATACACATACACACACACACACACACACACACGTTTGTGTGTGTGTGTGTGTGTGTGTGTTGGTCTTTTTCTGTATCTCTGACTGTGCTGGAACTTACTATGTTCCAACAGGAACAATAGTCTGGCCTCTAACTAAGAGAGATCTACCTACTTCTGCCTCCCAATTCCTGGGACTAAAGGAAATGCCCAACAGATTTCTACTTTTCTAAAAACACAACAAAACTCTCCTTTGATTTTTCCAGAGACATCTAAAACTGGTCACTGGAAATTTCCTCCTTCATGGTCCAACTTCCTCAGAGTAGTTTCTATCATCACCTTTTCCATTTTCTTGGGTTCCTCCTTATACCATTTAACCCTCTCTTAACTTCCTCCATGGTCCTCTGGTTGCAAAGTTTCAAGGTCACGTTTTTCCGCTGGCTTACTATCACACGGTTCTTTTTACTCTACTAAGATTTAGTCCTCAAAATGCTTTTCCTTTTACCAGTTTGCAAATCACCATGATGTGCCATAAAAAGGAGAGTGAGGGAGCTCGAAGCTGTGACATCGGAGGAGTTTTGAAATGAGTTCCAGTCATAACCCATGTTTCCCGAGCGGCACAGGGCCTCCTTATGGGGGGTTCTCCTGGTGTCTCTGTCTCAGCATATTTTGTTTACTGCACTGGAATATCCTTTCCCTGTAACACATGAAGCAGCTTCTTGTCTTGTTTGCCGCCCTCCTGGTCATTTGTTACTCTCCAGATCGGTTTGCTCCTCATGATGGCTTCTTACTTTTCATGACCGAATTTAAATAGCAGCTTGTCAGAAAGGCTTTCGCTTGCCTCTGACAACGGTAAGGCATGCCATTGCCACCAACATAGTCACTAAAGTTATTTGTGCCAGCCGTTGTCCAGTCATGTCTATACACCCAACACTCTGGAGGCTCAAAAGTTGGAAGCCAGCCTGATCTACATGTTTGTAGGTGGCTGGCCTTGGGCTCTTAGTGAGCATCTTAGAAACAAGCTGAAATGACAACTGTAAGTGCCATGCTTCCTTTGCCGCATTTTCTCCTCAGCTGAGAACTGTGAGGTCTGTTCTGCTGACTCAGCATCAAGTCCCCAATGTCTGCCAACGTGCCTGTCCCACAGTTGTGGGAACTAGATACTCTTTGAAGAGGAAATAAGTGACTGTGTGAGAGAGTACTGAGAGCATGTTTGTTGGTTTGTTTCATTGAAATTCATAACAAAACAATTCTAAAAGAGAAGTGTTCTTTTACGTTTAGTGTGTTGTTCCAATGTTTTACAACTACCATTCGGGATTTTAAAACATTTTATCCTTCCTATACCTGTTAATCAGTTACATACAATTCTCTCCTCTCCACCTGCCCCCCCCCCCAGTCACTAACAACTAATACTCTAATTCCATTGTCTGGGTTTAACTATTCTGCATATTTCATAGAAATGAAATAATTCAGCATACGACCCTTTCTGTCTGACTTCTTTCATTTAGTTTAGTAGTGTCAAGGTCATCTTCATTATAGCACCTGAATACTTTACTCCTTATTACAGCTGAATAATATTTCATTGTATGCGCATGCTGTGATGCGCTTAACCATTGTTCGACGGATATTTTGGACTGGTTCCACTTTGAGTTGTGGAGAATAACTCTGCCGGAATAACCATGCTCACTTCGCAAGGCTCCACTTTGGAATCTGGGGTTCAGGCAGTGTTCCCCAGAGTACAAGTACAAGTTCCTTTGACTCTTCCCTCTCTCTGACTTTCTGTATGTCCCTCATGATCTAGAAGGGCTCAGAGTGTTTGCGAGCTGCTTTCCACACACATCTGCCTCACCTTCTTAGTTTCTAATCGAGTTATTTACTCTATGGATTCGGGCAGCAGATCCTAAACTTAATAGGGCTAGAACTAGAACTGGGAGTGGGTAGGGAGATGCTGGGGGGCGGGGGATGGTAGCTAAAATTATGACTTGTTAAGAATATGCCCATTATAAGATAATCAGTTTATTCATCCAACAGTGAACCCTGATTCTCCAGCCAGTGTTAGGAGGAGCCAATGTGCCCTGAATTAAACACTCGGGGTCCCTTGCTGTTATGTTTAATGCCATCTCCAGTGTTAGAAACTTTTAATCTGCAATTAGATATATATTAAGCCATTAAAATATCATTGCATTTTAATGATTTGAATCTATGAAAATATGTAAATTAGTAATGGCTTATTAAACTTTACAGTTTTGGGTTATTGTAAAAAAAAAAAAAAATCCTTATAGGAAATGTTAGGTTTGGGGTGTGGGGGAAGAGCCTTTGTGTGTTTTATTACATCATTCTTCAGTGAGGCTGACAAGAAGGAAAATGTTCCTGTGATCAATAATTAAAAAATATAAGTATATTAGTCCTTACGAGCGGAAAGGACTCCTGTGAAGCCGGAGCGCAGACTTTGTTTAAGGCTGAGCCCTTCATCTGCATGCTTCTGCTCTCTCTGTGCTCTGGAAAGCTGAACTCAATTTAGAACATAAATTTCAAAATGGTTTCCTCCCTGGAACTGGTGGAAAGCCTGTAGTTATGTGGTTACTTAAATATTATTTCCATAGCTACGCTGGCTTCCAGCCCCAGCTACAATGCATAGCAACAAGATCCCTGTGAAAATTGGAAGGGAGGGAGCGAGAGAGGAGACAGAAGACACTAACTTCCCTTCTCCCGATGACGACGAGGAGGTATAATGTCTTTATAAAGTAATAATTAAAAGAAAAACAATTGCCCGAGCCTTATCAGGGCTGTGCAGCCGCACTACCTCCTTTGGTGTAAGCAGTGTTTCTAAGGTTATGACAAACCATGAAAATTGCATCTTTAGAGGAGTTTTATTCCTTTTCCTGTGATTTGATTGAAACAGACAGCTACATTTTGTGTATATATAATTAGGCAGTAAAATGGGCTTTGAAGGCAGGTTCTGTTTAGTATGTGAGTCACATGCACAGCAGCATTTCATTCAGCAGCCAAAGACTGATCTTTTTAATGCTTCGGCCCGCTCAACGTGTTTTCTGAATGCTACATCTTACACTACTGGAGTTGGGGAGAGGAGAAAGGGGGGGGGGGGAAAGAGCCTTTAGCCCATAGTTCATTCTTTCTTTTTTCCCATCTTCTTTCCAAAGGAAAAACTCCCAAAAAAGCCAATCTAGGAAGTCTTTGGTGGTTTAACCTCACGACAAACTGATTTTATCATCTTTTTTCCAGATTGTCGTCAGGGGCTCCGCTGAATGTCGCACCAGCTCCGGGCGCGTCTAATCCCTCTCATAAAAGGCCATTGTGGCAGTAAACCGAGACCAGTGGCCTTTTCATTTTGTGCCTCTCAGCTCTCAGAGTAATGGCGCTGTGTCCCCCTCATAGGGCTTTTCTCCTTCAGAGGAATAGTTTCTCTCTTTAACTAGGGCAGAGATGGGGTGGAGCGGGGGCGGGGGTTGGGGGGGAGGACATTTGTGTGGAGACCCATGCTATTCTTCAACGCTGTCCCCATAAGTAGCACTAAGTGTCGTCTTCCCCCTCCCCTATCTTAAATTGGGAAGAGCTGTTATTTGAGAGGCAGTCTGTTTTTATGAGAGATTCTTCTCTGAGATTTCATGGGTACAGTGAGAACAGGCCTGGGTGCCACCCCGCCCCCACCCTACCCGTGTCTCTTCTAACAGAAATCAAGTCTATCAGCTGGGCATCACTACGGCCGCTTCCTTGTCTGATTAAAATGTCGCTGCCTGCTAATCTCTGTGCTTTAGTTCGCTGTAAAATGCTTATCATCTCCCACCCCTCCCATAAATGCAGAAGAATCATTTCAAGCTACTTGGTTGATTTAATGCAAGCGATAGCCTGCCCTTTGTAGGAGGTCTTTCTTCTAAAGACCTGAAATGACCTTAGCTACACTATCACATTGACGGTGTCCAGCTCCAACATAAAGGCACAGGAACAACCACGATAGTAGTACCAATCTAAACTTCTCTGGTGATTAGTACTCCGGTAACCAGGAGACATACCTAGGTTTTCATTTTTGATGTGAATTTCAATGTCCATGCAAAGAATTTCAATTTTCAACTCCAGCCTATCACTGGGTAAACCACTCAGTATTCAATTTACTTCCTGGGATGTCCCCCTGGGGAGTCTGCTCCCCAAGATGAAGGACTTTACATGACAGGCAGGTGTATATATTTCCTCAATTGGCCTAATCTAATAAAGCTGGACATGATTTATATGTGCAAAATGTTGCCATGTTAAATAATTCAGAGTGAGACCGCCGTTTCGACTTGCACTGCAAATAGATGTCAATCTGCATTTGATGGAGTCAGTATCCCACAGGGATTCTGGATCAACTGAAAGAAATGCATTGACTGCCCTGCTTCCAAGGAGGAACACTGGGGACAGCTCTCTAATGGAAGCCTATGGATTTTGGTCCAAGCTAAATGAGATTTTTCAAAGTACACCATCTTCCTTGGCTTCCATCGAAGGTGTGGCAGCCATTCAGATCTCTGTGTGAACCTGATCCAGATCTTCCCTGTAAGCAAGATACCCTCCCTCCCAACCACCCCCACCCATGGGATAAACATTTCACCTCCCCTTCCAAAAGTCCTTTACCCTATGCCCATCTCACAGCCCTTCCTATTTCGTCTCGTTTAACCTCGGACTCAGCATTTTCATCTTTATTTCTCTCTCTCTCTCTCTCTCTCTCTCTCTCTCTCTCTCTCTCTCACACACACACACACACACACACACAGACACACACACACACACACACACAAAACAGTATCTTTAGCTTTTTGTCTATTATTTTCTCTGGGGCAGAATCTTGTTACATGTGGATCTCAGGCTGGTCTCAGACTCAATGTCTGCCTGTCTCAGGTTCCTGAGTGCCAGGGTTGCAGGCATGCACTGCTGTGCATGACAAAGCAGCATGTGGGACCAAATTCTGTATTAACCGTAGTGACACAATAGGAGCTTACAGACATAACGCAATAGGGAAGGTCTTACAGAAATAAGGTTAGCATATTTCCATGCATATGGACTTCAGGAAAGGCTTTGTATGTACGTGCTGATGTATGGTGGCAGTGTTTCCCAAGCACAGCCTCCTTGCTGATGTAAATGAAATGGAGACAATATAAACATGATACAGCCAAGATTGGGAGCTTCTTGATAATCACTTCAGGACACCAGTCTGGATATTCAACTTGGTTTAATTTTATGGCTGGATGTGTCCTGTGCTTTTACTGTGTGAACTCAGCACACCACAGCAGTGAGCTAATTCATCAATCTTTAACAGCTGACTGGGATCCAGGCTCTGAGTTACTGGGAACGGAGATACTGCAAAAGGCCAGTGGTGGAACGGAAACTGCGAGGAACCCTCCGCCCGGCGTCCCTCAGGCTCGCAGAGCCCAGGCATGCTTTCTCTGGGGCTGCCTCTAATGAAGCGGACAATTCTTGGTTAATATCCCCTTTAATTAAAGCATAATCCTGAAGTTTGTTTTAAACCCAGTTCTTACACATGCTCAGCTCTAACAAAAAAAAAAAAAAAAAAAAAAAAAAAAAAAAAAAAAAAAAAAAAAAACGGAGTTAAAATATTTGCAGGGAAATAGATGGGCTTAGAATGGATAATACTAAGCAAAGTGGCACAGTCTCAAAAAGAAACTAAATGCATGTTAAGTGCACATTTTCTCTCATATGGGGAACCTTGGAAATAATATATATAAATATGTAAATAAGTATATGTATGCCTAATGAAGAATAACGGAGAAACAATAAAAAACGAGAAAAGCCAAATATCTGGGAATGAAGGACTAAGTGCAGGAAATGGACACACGTTAGGAAAGCGAGTGCAGAGCGAAGGGCTTCTCTAGTTCTAGCTTGGGCGCGGGAGCTTTTGGGTTTGGGAGTGGGTGGGCGCATGAAACGTGTCTTACTCTGAGCGTGAGGAGTTCAGTGTGAAGATCCACAGCTTGGGTGTCAAATCCCCACTCTAAGTGCCTAGATCAGCAGTTCTCAGCCTGTGGGTCATGACCCTTTTGTGGATCACATATCAGATGTCCTATGTACCAGATAGGCACTGTACCATTTATAATAGTAGCGAAATTACAGTTATGGAGTACCGACTAAACAATTGTTTTTGGTTAGAGATCATGACAACGTGAGGAACTATGGTAAAAGGGCTCAGCATTAGGAAGGGTGAGAGCCGCGGGTAGAGATGTTCATGGAGTTATATAGAGCTTGGGTCTGGCTGATCTTCGTGTGTGACGTTTGTATTTATTTGCAGGGTATTTTTTATAGTAAGGTCTTTAAAATTAAAGAAAACAACAATTCTGGGGAATAGTCTATATTATAAAAGAAGACCCTCATATATACATATTTTAATGAAAGGAAGCAGATAAGGAAGTAAATTTCTCCTGTCCCACATCCCTTGTGTCAGCCTCTCCTATTTTCTTCACAGCATTTGTTGCTATCTGAAATAACTGTATTTTGTTCACGGTTTAGCTATTATATTGCAGCTTCATAAGAATATAAGTCCCATTAAATAGAGACTTTGGTATTTTTCATATCTAAAATGGAGCCTGGTATACCATGGGACTCTATAAATATTCAAAAATAAATAAATAAAGAATCAGTTAATCACAGGATTTTAAAGATATAAGCTAACATTTAATATATTTTATTCTATAATTCTATAAATATTTATCTACTATTCAGATTGTTTGGTTATTATTTTCTATAAACATTAGCTCTCCGGGACTAATTGTTTGACAACATTTAATCACTACGACCATTCTTAAAAACGAATCTATAGCTAAATGGAAATGTAAAATGCATATAAGTAACCTCAAACCATAGACGATGTTAATGATAAGCTAAGTTACAACGTAAAGACAATTTTAGATATATGTTCTGGGTAACTTATTGCACTCAGACTCCATGACAGTTTGCAGGAGCTGTATACCTTGAGTCTTGGCTCCTCGCCTGGCGATATTAGAAGTATGTATCATCTTATTCTCTCTCCCTACCTTGGTGATGGAATTCGAATTTCTGTGGATCAAGCTCCAGCTCTCCCATAATTGCCTGGTTTGCTCCTTCACCAAAAGGAGATCATGATTTATTGATTGATTAATTTTGAAATTTTAAGATGAGAATTATGTGAACTACTTAGTATCATGACTTGTAGATGGCCTTCAATTAAAAAAAATCACTATCATTCTTTCTGCTATTTGCAAACACATTTTAGCTAGCTAAACTGGACTTCTGAAATGTAGTCCTTCTGTTTACACTTTTCTGGTTCAAGGTCTCCTCCCTTCAGCTAGCTTGGATAGCTTTCTTTTATGAACCTTGCTTGGTTAATATCTGGCCTTTTACTGCGACGATGCACTCAATTGTGCCTGTGCCTGAGCTTCAGTTTATGTCCACACCAGCACTGAGACTCTTGCCTAGCCCAGGAATCATATTCTAAATCTAACTACCACCTTCACTCAGTCTCTTATTTTGAACTTGAAGACTGGTTCCAAGGAAAATTATGAGTTGCTTAAACATCAGAATAATCTTGTCACTATCTTTGATGTGCAGCTGTGGACAAACCACATGCTAACTGAATTGCCAAGTTTTCATCTCTAAATGAAGAGTTGTTGAGTTAGAATCTCCTCTAAGGGTTGGGAGTACACATCAGTGTGAACGTGTTTTCCCAGCATGCCCTGCGTTTACTTCTCAGCATGGAAGAAGAGGGGAGAAGGAAAAGGAGGGGGAGAAATAATAAATCAAGAGTGTCTTTTAAAGTTATTTCCAACTAAAAATGTTTGATTCTAATAATATATGTTTGTGTCTATACTTTGCAGGTTATATTTTCAAAGAATTGCTACTGTAGCAATTCTCACCGGTTTCTCCTATGTTAGACTATCTGACCAAGACTTTATATGTGCTGTTCTATCTCAGCATTTCCCATAGGTGAGGATTTCTTAACCATTGGGCATGTTTATATGCACATATTCATCACAATGTGTCTCCTCTATCGATTTCTACAATAAACACAATCAGAGGTTTAATATTAGCAAACCAATAGGACCTATTTTTAGTCCGCAATGCTCAAGATGGACTTCCATCAGATGCCAGGTTCAATAGCTTCACTGGACAAGGTAGAAAGAAATAACAATGCAGCCAGGCAGTGGTGGTACTTGCCTTTAATCCGTGTATTGGGAAGCAGAGTTAAGTGGATCTCTGTGAGTTCGAGGCCAGCTGGGTCCAAGAGAGTTTCAAGGCAGCCAGGAATACACAGAAACCCTGTCTCAAAAGGAAAGGAAGGGAAGGGAGGGGAGGGGAGGGGAGGGGAGGGGAGGGGAGGGGAGGGGAGGGAATGTAAGGTAAGTGTAGGGAAGGGAAGGGAAGGGAAGGGAAGGGAAGGGAAGGGAAGGGAAGGGAAGGGAAGGGAAGGGAAGGGAAGGGGAGGGAAGGGAAGGGGATTGCATGGCCTCTGTAGAAATCTGTGTTTCTTAGGTCTCAGAGAAAATGAAAGCCAAGTGAAGGCCCTGCAGCAAAGTTTCCGTGAGCCCCTCCACCTTCCATCTTCTAACCTCTATTCTTTCCCTAAAGCACCTTCTAGAAACTACAACTTTTTCCCTCACACTAGCCATAAAGCCTGACCACCTGACTCTAACCTCCAACTTTCTGTAAGTGCTGGCCATAAAGAAATTCTTTGACTTCTTTGTTTGACAGTAAGCAATAAGACCACATTCCAGAAGAGTTTGCGCCACACCCAGGAGGAAGAGATTCTACCAAAAAAAAAAAAAAAAAAGTGCAAGAAAAATCTGAACAGACAGGCCTTTCTCGCTGGCCTGCTCCGCCTGTTCCTGGCCCAGTCCTTCTGGTCAACTCATGGATATGCGAGGCTCACCCTACTTCACTGAGCCTAAGCATGGCATCGACGTTCCCCCCTCCCCCGCCCCAGTCTTTGTTCTGAAGGCTTCTATGTCACATAGAGCTACGAGTAACTAAATCTGGTGTGCTTTTCTTGGTAGCTTGCATTTGGTTCTAGAGGTGACAGCTGTAAGGTCTCCTGAGGGACAGGAGAGGCACTGCTCTTTCCCACTTACACAGCTTCACGACTCAAAGTACATTTAGTCACACTGACTTCTATGACCCCCCACAACAAACTAATGAGATAAGTAGGACGAGCTTATTGTCCCAATTTACACAAGAAAAACTAGGGCACAGAAGAAAACTGAAGAGGCTTGCCCTAGGCACTGCAGTTGATTAGCAAGTAGGACAGGATCCCGGGATTCTAACTCCCAATCGAGGGTTATTTCCATGTTGTCTGGCCCCATTCTCAGCAGCTGACTCACCCCACAAAGTGCCCATCACCAAACCTTCATAGCAGTAAGAGATCTTTCCTATCCACTGGCCACATGACTTTCTTTGTACAGAACTGGTCTTAGAATCAGTCACGTAAAAATACATATGCGTTTAGGCATCCCTACAGACACAAAGCTAATGGAGTTACACAGATGTGGCTTACACTTGCAGATGTGATATCTTACTAGAGATCAAGACCCAGCTGTGTTCAACTTCTGTGTACTCTTGCCTGGTGTACAAATTAGCATTAACTGATACAGAGTACCAGGATTGGTTACTGTTCAAACTGTAGAGTTCTAATTGTAACCTTGAGTGACCAATGAAGCCAGATGTTCACTCTTACTGACTTAAACAAACCAGCCCAATTTTATCACTGCTACAATGTGGTGTTTGCTGTTAATCTCCTTCAACAAAAGCCCAGTGCTTTGGGAAATGTTTCATTCCACCCTTCAATCTAACATACCCTTGTTCCTTCATTCTCTTGTGTGACAGTGGTTTTACCTCAGTGTCTTTTGAGTTGTAAGTTGGTAAGATCCAGGCCTGGGTCTGTAGCTCAGTAGTAGTGTGCGTACCCAGAAAGCACTATGTAAGTTTGAGCCCCGGCTCGATAAGCAATAAATAAGCTAAATACATACGAAAAATATAGTGAAATCAAATTTTATTTATACATGCTTAAGCAATCTTCATATCATCTAGCCACAGTTTAATTTTTTGGAAAGAAACACAAATGGATAAAAAGTAAGATTTGTTCACTTGAAGCCTTGAAAGACACATATATCCAGGAAAGTACCTGTTGCCTAGATACACTACTACATACTTGTGATCCTAGTATTCAGATATTGAAATAGGAGGACTGTAGATTCAGGACAAGCATCTAAAGCAAACAAACAAAATCAAATAAACAAATATACTCGAGTGGTAAATGTTTACAGTTCCCAAAATTCATGCATTGAAGTCCCCAGTGTAACTATGTCTGGAAAGAGAAAGGAAGAAAACTCAGGATAAATAAGTTTGTCAGACTGGAACTTGATCTTATAAGAACAATATGGCTGGGTAGTGGTAGTACACACTTTTAATCCTAGCATTTGGTGGAAAGAAGGAAGCAGATTTCTGAGTTCGAGGCCAGCCTGGTCTATGGAGTGAGTTCCAGGATAGTCAGGGCTACACAGAGAAACCATGTCTTGAAAAAGTTGGGAAAAAGAAAAAAGAACAATATGAAGAGACACCAGAGACCTTCTCTCCCGGTTCCTCTCTTTCCCCTCTCCAGAGGCAGACACAGGAAAAGGATCTCACTAAGAAGGAGCCATACAAACTGAGAAGATGTTTGGAAACCTAAGAACACTGACTCTTCTTGCAGACAACCTGGGCTTGTGTTCAGAGATGACAGAACTTTGCACAACCCATGGAAAACAAATATTTGATGTGGTATTTGCTCTCATGCTCAGCCATGGCCACTATTACATTGGTTGTTGTTTTTTAAGTGTAAGGGAGAAAATTAAATAGGTTCTCCTGGAATATTTTTTATTTTCCAAACATAATAGTGATCTAATAATATTTTGATTCAATATAAAGTGTTATTTCATATTTTTGATTAATACAATACCTTCTTCTTGGAGGTATTGAATAAAATCATCAAAACATTTTGGAGACAGCCAGGGAAAGCCCTTGACTCATTTCTCTAAGTGAGAAACTTTATAAGGTGGTTACAACAGGGCTTATCCAGGCATTTATAAACACTAAGAGGTGACGCTATGGCCAGAGGATACACCAGGGATACGCCCCTCCAGAGCTTTCAAGCCCAGATGGCAAGGTGTCACCAGAATTTGAAGACCTTGGAAGAAGAGTCAGAATTCAGCAAGCAGAATTGACTCCCAAGGAGGAAAGGGTGCAGCTAAACGAAGAGAAATTAATGCTGGAGAAGACTGAGGAAATGCAGCAGAGGCGAAAGGATGGGCAGGCATGAGAGCCAGCAAGAAATTTTAGCAATAAAAAATGAAGATTACTAAAATAGAAGTTCTCTGTGAAGAGGACAATCTGCACAATGGATAGGCTTCTGGTCAAATTATTGAGTGAGACCGCTGAGTGCGGCTGTCTGCTGCAGTGTAGGGTCAGAGGATGCCCAACTGCTCTGGCTGTGCATGCACCAGATCCAGACATACAAGCCTAAGCCCGCTTACCTCAAAGTGTGGATGTATTGAAACAGGCCACAGACAAGGTAACTGTTGGGTAAATGAGGTTCTGGGAGTGAACCTGGTTCAATTTCACTAATGTTCTTGAAACAAGATGGAATCTGAACACATGAAGAGACAGACCAGATGTGGGCGTTCATAGGGAAAGCCTATGAGGACAGCAGGGGCTTCTGAGAGATAGCTTCCATTGCATAACCCACTCGAGTCTGTAGCATTTGATATCTCAGCCCTAGCAAAGCAGTATAGGCAAAATGAAACAAACAAAAGCCACAGGAAGCCGTAGAAAGTGATTAAGAAACACAATGTACCTCAATGAAAAAGGAAATAACATTTATTCAATATGATTTCCAGGGAGGTAAAAATAAAGATAATGAAAGGAAGAATATAATGAAGAAATGAGGACTATATAACTATTTAGATAACACTAGTTAAACAGTCTTCCTCCGAGACCTGTTTTAGTTCCTGCCTCCAGGTTCCTACCTTGGCTTTCCTCAGTAATGGGCTGTGATCAGGATTTGTGAGTCAAATAAACCCATTTCTTCCCCCAAGCTGCTTTTGGTCATGCTCTTTATCACAGCCATATAAACCAAACTAGAATAAGTAAATCAGAAAGGGGGAAAAAAAACCCAAACCCTCTATCAACACAATTATTTATTTTCTCAATGAATTTCTTGCATACAATCCTATAGAGAGAGTTATTGAAGCCTCTGTTTTTGTTTCCCATTTGGTAACTTCATGGTTAGAGTTGGATCAACGTTTAGAGGGTATTTATTCCAAATCTCATCACTGAAATGAGGCAACTGACACTTGGTTTAAAATACCGCATGGCTTAAAAATTTTGTCATTCAAAATTGCTCGGCATGTCCCACAGAGCCTTACAGAGAGAGAGATGTGTTTTCTCCCATTGGAGGGAGTTTTTCCAGAGACACATTTGG
This sequence comes from Apodemus agrarius, assembly GCA_964023405.1. Classification (NCBI taxonomy): domain Eukaryota; kingdom Metazoa; phylum Chordata; class Mammalia; order Rodentia; family Muridae; genus Apodemus; species Apodemus agrarius. The sequence goes on along the minus strand of OZ030021.1, from coordinate 44,762,390 downwards.
CTCTCGTAACCAACTGTCTGGGGTTACAAGTAAGAGTCCTTAGTACTGGAAGTTCTCCAGGAATCTACTCTGAAACCAACAGATTAGGAAAAGAAGTCATCTGAAATGACTGGTGTATGTAATTTCAAAGACTGGCTCATAAAGACCGTGCAACTCACTCTTAAAGATCTAGAGTTCCCAAGGCTGCTGTATTAAAACGGTCATGTGTACCATTTTGAAATGGTGTGGGACTGTGATGGAAGTTACCTTGGATCTTGCAATCCAGACAGTGCTTTAGCTCAGTGCTGCTAAGTCACCTCCATTGACATCACATTGAACATAAAGGTCTACCAGGGAGAAACATGTCATATTCAGCTGTCCTTGAAGCTTCTAGGGCTGAGCATTGCTTGACCCAAAGCTATAGACAGTGGGAACCGCAGTTGACACTCTGGAGATCGTTGGGATGCTACGGTACTGGTTCAGGGCTCCTCGCCCAGAACCCAGTCCTGTGAAGCGTCAATTATTATGGATTCCCTATCTGAGCAGAGATACAGCTGTATAGACATGATTTTTTTTTATCTACATGAAGTAAAGTGCATTTTAATACGGACAGGAACATAAGAATAAACAGTTTTTAAAGAGGCAGGTTTTGGGGCAGTGGTGGCGCACGCCTATAATCACAGCACTCTGGGAGGCAGAGGCAGGCAAACTTCTGAGTTCGAGGCCAGTCTGGTCTACAGAGTGAGTTCCAGGACAGCCAGGGCTATACAGAGAAACCCTGTCTCAAAAAAATCCAAAAAAAAAAAAAAAAAAAAAAAAAAAAGAGGCAGGTTTTGTTCATGTTCATTATTTTTTTATAATCACAGAAGAAAAATTTGTGAACAGTTTGAACAGAGAAAATTTACCCTGAAGACTTAAACATGGGTTGAAGTGATGGATCCAGGGTTAAAAGTATATAGTACTCTTCCAGGGGACCTGAGTTCAGTGTCTGGAACCCCAGTAGGATGTAACACAACTGCCTGTAACTCCTACTCCAGTGGGTGTAATAACTGGGCTCTTTAGGATGCCTGAATTCACTAAAACAAAAACAAAACAAAAAAGCAAGCAAGCAAGCAAACAAACAAACAGCCAAACCCGTAAGGACTGAAGATCCAACTCCGTGGAAGGGCGCGTACTCTCCACGCCTCTCCCCAGTGCTAGGGTGACGAGTGTGTGCCACTAAGCCTTTGCTTAGGTTCTAAGAATCCAATTTCAGCTCTTTCTCTCAGTCAGAATAATATCTTTTAAACAGGGATGCTCTATTCTACTAGAGTCACCAAAGAAGAATGTGCAAGTAATTTCTCCTCAGGAAACTGCTAAAAAAAAATAAAAAAATAAATTCACCTTTCCGTTGTACATCTGAAGAGGTATTTAGCTACCATATTGCCTAACAGGATGCCAAGGGAAGCTGTAAGGGCCAGTCATGGCCAACCTTTTGACATTACAACCTAACACTGTCATCTCCGAAGCTATCAAAACCTAAACATGTATGCGAACACACACACACACACACACACACACACACACACACACACGCCACCTCATAATGTTTTAAGTTTATGACTTTGTGTTTGGCCATATTTATAGGTAATCTTCAATGCATACAACCCTGGCTCTTAAAGTGAACACTGGTGTGTGAGAAAAGGCCATTGCATGTTGTTGGGTTGTTCTCTCCTGCAAGACTGCACGGCTCTCGCTGCTGAATGCTGGTGCTAGAGGGGCCTCCTGTGCGTCAGGACCCAAAACACACAGTCCTTTCCTTCTGCAATTCTTCCCCAGCACCCTCAGCTGATAATGCTCAAGATTGTTCCTGTCAGCAAAGAAAAGCATTTAAAGGGTTCAGATTCACCTCACCTAGCAGATAGAACAGCCAACTGAATGCAGAAAGGGCAAGGAAAGTTAACTGGAATTACTGTCTGCCATGGCCAGGATTTCACCTTATGACAGAGAGCTTGAACTTCTCATTTTAGCTCCTACGAAAGATTAGTCAGATGGTTCCCAAAGGTGAGTATTTTACTAGTGATGGTCATATATTGTGATCAAATTTATTCTTCTCTTAATGAAGAACAATTAATATTATGTGTGTGATATGCGTACGGGAGTATGTGCAGGCCGTGACACTCTCGTGGAGGTCGGAGGACAACTCTGTGGAGTTGATTCTCTTCTTCCACCTTTATGTGGGGTCCAGGTTGAACTAGGGTGTCAGGCTTGTTCCTCAATTGTTTTTACCTGCTGAGCCATCTAGGCAGCCCCAATTATTTTTCTAGTCATAACTGTGATGTGACTACCTACTATGTAATACCATGTAAATGTGGTTTCTAATGTTTCAAATTGAAGCCCATATGCCACTATAAATAGACCTGCAGTTTCTTTTTTGAGGTAATCATACTGTTCTAAAATTACATTGTGGTGAAGGTTGCAAAGGCCAAATGTTAAAATTCATTTAATTGTACACTTCCCTGAAAGAAAACCAACGGGAGGCTTTTTAGTCTGCAGACGACTTGATTTTCCTGAATCATGTGCAATCCTTGATAGTTTACTTCCTAGACATACTCTGTCTTAGTGAGGGTTTCATTGCTGTGAAGAGACACCATGACCAAGGCCAACATTTCATTGGGGCTAGTCTACAGGTGCAGAGGTTTGGCTCATTATCATCATGACAGGAAGCCTGGCAGCCTACAGAAAGCAGTGTGCAGGAGGAGCTGAGAGTTCTAATCTTGATCGGAAGGCTGCTAGGAAGAGACTGGAATTTTCCACTAGGCAGATGGTAGGCCTAGGATATCTCAAAGCCCAGCCCTAAAGGTAACACACCCCATCCAACAAGGCCACATCTGTTTTAACAGGGCCATATCTCCCTGTAATGCCACTCCCTATGGGCCAAGCACTAAACACATGAGTCTATGCAATAGGTATCCAAACCTATTCAAGCCACCACCGATTCCCAGCTCTTGTTTTGATTAAATTTACCTTTCTTTTTATTTATTTGTCTTTATATTTCCTTTTTGTCCTTTTCAATGATGATGATAATGATAATAATAATGATGATGATAATGATCATGATTTCTGTTTTTGATGCAGCTCTGGCTGGGCTGGAACTCTGTGCAGATACCACCTAGACCAGGCTGCCCTTGACTAAACTTTTAGTGATCCTCCTGACTCTTTCTCCAGAGTATTGGTGTTTCTGGTATGTACCACAATCCTGACCTGTTCAAGCCTTTATACTTTTTGCAGCATACTTACAGGTGTGGTATTCTCCGATGGCCCATTTTTTATCTTCTGTTCTGTTCTGTTTATTGACTTAACTTTTTCTTCGATAAACATATTCTTTTTTTATTTACAAAGAGCCCTCACTCTTCAGGGTTTCAGTCACACATCCCCTTTCTTGCTCTGGTTAGTGTAATTGGGCTGGAGAATATTCTGATAGAATTTGCATCTTCTGGTTTGGGAGTTTCTAAACTCTGGATTTCTTTACTCAAAAAAAAAAAAAAAAAAAAAGAGTTGTCTGTTTTCTGTTTGTCTTGCAATAAGGAATGGCAAAGGTCACATTTGCCTCAAAGTTGCTTTAGCTGAGGATGACCTTGAACTTGTGATCCTCATGCATCTCGCTCCTGAGTACTGGGATTACACGGATGTGCCACCACACTTTGTTCGGTGTTGGGGATCAAGAGCTGGGGAGGCAGGTGCCCTCCTGACTGAGGTACATCCCCAGCCTGATTACCTTCTGTCTATTGATTGTCCTCATTAGCATAAACAATGTCCCAGTGCATTCTTACTGCTCGAGTTTCCTGGGGACCTCTTCATATACAAGGACATTCTGTACAAATTAATACCAAACATTCTTAATAGCCTGATTTCTAAAAACCTGTCCAAACATGTACTACGTGATTCATTAACTAACTCTTAGACCCTTTCAGAATACTTTTTTATATATGTCAATAAAAGCCTGTAAAGTGGAAGAGATTGAAGTGTTTCCCATCATTACTATCCAGGGTAGGCCACCACCCTGTGATTAACTCAAACTCCTCTTTGCAGGGCATGTGACAGGAGACAGGCATGCCTTCCACTGACACAGCACAGAGCCAAGGGTTCACTACCGAACCTTGGGTATGCAGGTGGCAAACTCCATTGTTCCCAAAGGAGACTTTTGCATCAGGTCAGACAATGTGCAATATGACTTCCCTCTCTACTTTCTCATTCTCCTTCAAGACTTCTAAGGTTCAGCCAGCCTTGGCTGATGCCGAAGCCCCAGTCTTTGCTTCCTCTACGTCCATGCTCATCTCCTCTGCTCCCAGACCTTTGCTCCATCTCTATCTGGGCATGGCAGTCAATTTGAACTGCTGCTTCCCAGTGCCTAGACTGATTCCTTAGATAAAGCTAGCCTTTCTTCTTCCTAAAGTCATACTTTTTTGTAGTTATTACCATAAATCAATTCCTTTTCAGTTTGGTGAGTATCTCATCTTTCCTAAGAAACGTGAATCATCACGAGGGCAGAGATGACTGCGCCTTCTGCCTCCTGCTGTCTTCCGGGAACCTCAGAAAGCGCAGCAGAGGTGCGCTGAATTGCCCGGCAAATGGCTCACACTTATCACGGAAAATGAGTTAATACTTAGCAAATGTTTGGAGTAATTCTGTGCACAGGGAGTTGTACAGGTGTTTGTTAAATAAAATGAAAGGTTGATGGAACCTAAGCTTGGATTTAGGAAAAACTATTGCTATCGTAATTACTGGAAATGGTGTCTATAATTTATTAACAGACTCAGATAATTTCCTCTTTATTACCAGATTCCTACGAATATGGAAGCACGGATGGAAACACGGCTTTCTTTTTATACTCTGTTCCTTTTTCTAATTACATATCATTTCTCTCCCAGTGATAGTTAAATCTCATTATATTTAATGATTTATCCATTTTCTGCTGTAACAGTTTTATCAGCAACTCCTTGCATTATAATCTCATTATTTCACAAAATTATATCCTATTTGTTAAGAACAGTAACTGTTACCATGATTTTATCTCCAATGCTCTTTTCAGTGTCAATGTCTTAGCCCTCTTTGTATAAAGATTAAACATTTTCTTCTTTTCCTTTAGCAAATTCTGTTCAATGTTGCATATATAAGTGTCTTTCACTCTATTTTGCTATTTTATTGGAAAAATTTGATTCTTCATCTGAGCCATGCAGGTCTCATTTATACAATTCTATGTTTTGAGGGAGTAAAATGGCGTGAACCGGGGAAATTTAAATTACCATTTTTTTTACTTTTATTCCAAAGTATAATATTGCAATGAAATACCGGAGCCTTATTTCTTAATTTCTACTGATTCAGTTTCCCCCTATGGGACTGACATTTTTACTTCTTGATTCAGATGTACTTTGTGGGAGGAAGTTGTAAAGTATTCAACTAAGTCTCAGAACTGCATGCTAGACAAGCAGATAGATCACTACAAGGCTTGCTTATGCCTTTAGTTAACAAAACAGAACAATCAAAAATTACCAACCTGTGTCAATACAGGATCCGTTTAAGATGCAGTCTGTGGCTTGCTTGCACGGGCGATATGTGTTATACTGCCACTTGGAGTTGCTTCCCTATATCGGGGCAATGTGAAAAAGTTTTCAATGCCAGGGGTTAAATTGTACTTCTTAAAGGTGCCCCTCCCCCAAACCCTTGTAGCTTTCTTTCTCTTCATATTTTAATATAGAGAATGGCATGATACATTGCATGAGTAATGTATGGTATAATTTATTCTTTGAAAAGGTTGTTTTGTGTGTGTGTGTGTGTGTGTGTGTGTGTGTGTGTGTGTATGTTGTGGGGGTCAAAGGTGAGGTTAGTGTGCATGTGAAGATCGCCTGGTGGCTTTTGCGAGTCAGTTCCCACGTTGCACTGTCTTGTTTTTTTGTCTCTCCAGCTGTTGCTGATGTCACTGTGCTGCACAATCCAGACCTGAAAATCCAAAGAGATGCTTTGCCTTCTTCCTCTCCTCGCAGTGCATGGGTACTTCGGTTAAGGATGTGTGCGGTGCTATCTGGATTTGACAGCCTTGTGTCTACGGCCTCATCTTCGACCCGCTGAGCCATACGTCGTCATTCTCTGTGTAAGACAACCACGTGCACATATACAGCACCTGCATGGTACATGTTCCTCAATCTTAGGACCAGAGAGAATACATGTTGTCAGGTAACTGCTCATCTGTCAGTGTCGCATTTTGTACCAGACGTAGTCTAGATCTTTTAGTGGAAGCTTTGACACTTTGTCATATCTCTTTGATATGAAAATATTTCGATTCTTTCATCCGGGGTAAAGAATTCATTTCCTCTAATGCTCCTGTGTATAACTTAAAAGGTTTATGATGCTGGCGCACAGTTTTGTGGCAAGCCAGTAGAGCAGTGAGGACCACAGGGTTCCTGGGTTAAATCTCAGTTTCTTCATCTGATGAAACCCGTACTTAGCTTTCTGGTCTGTTGTAAAGGTTAAACATGCTAACTTCCAGGAAGAAGTAAGGAGAGTTTTTGGAAAGTGTATGTCAAGGATGTTTCCAACTGCTGTTTCCTTGAGCTACGGTCTCTTTTTGTTTGTATATTGTCTGGTTTTCTGTGCAGCCCTAGCTGTCCTGGAACTTGCTCTGCAGCTTTGTCTGACCTCAAACTCAGAGGTCTGCCTGCCTCTGCCTCTGTCTCTGTCTCTGTCTCTGTCTCTGCCTCTGCCTCTGCCTCTGCCTCTGCCTCTGCCTCTGCCTCTGCCTCTGCCTCATGAGTACTGGGGTGGCATGTGCCACCACGGCTTAGCTAACTTAAAAGAGTTTTAAACTCAAACATTTCAGAACAGAGTATAGAATGGTAAAAAAATATAAAATGTAAATGTTCCTTTGTTCTGTTCAATTTTGTAGGAGTCCTCCAAGAAGCAGGGCCCTACAGTCAGAAGCTATACAAGAAGAATATATTATGTCTGGTGTGTCTGAAGACAGCTACAGTGTACTCATATAAATAACATAAATAAATCTTTTAAATACAAGAAGAATATATTAGATGAGAGGTACCGTAAAATCTATTTTTAGGGGCACGCAAATGTGGGTAAAAAATGGGGGATGAGGATGAGAAGGAGAAATGATTAAAATAATTTCATAAGAAGAGGATCCATCCAACAGTCTAGCCTGCCAGCGTTTGTTGAACTGTAGAAAGCTGAACAGCCCAGGTTGAGGAGCCATCCAATCAGGAGGCTGAGAGCCACATTTCCATAACAGTGATTGGCTAGTAGTCTGGAGGCTGGCTGAGTTGCAGGAGGATGGGGAAGAAATGCTCTCCTGAGAAAATAGCAGAACAACTTTCTGTTGTTTACTGCATTTTCTCCAAATGATTGTAGTGATTCATCCTTTAGGAAGGCTTGTTTAGCAAACAAAAGAGGCACAGTTGTTCTCAACCACAGAAGCATTCCACGGCCAAGAAGCAGAGCTAAATGGAAATCTTCTTTAAAATCAACTTTAGGCTCCTGAGTTCTTGTAACTGAATATGGAAAACCTGTCTAAGGAGAGGCATGAGGATCATAAATCACTAATTCGGGCTTGCCGGTTTTGATGAACGCCACTGTTGCTTTATTAAACGTGTGTCAATGCTATGAAATCTGGACAAAGTGGAGCTCATCGAGTGTGGAAATCCTTTTAAATATACCAAATATTTTCATAGTTAGGGGTGTTCTGCCACCCTCAATAACAAAGTTGTCCTGAGTATTTCTTTTTCCTCTTGCAGTCATTGCTACATGAAAATCTTAGAGATGTGTTCATCAATGTGTTTCATAATGCTCTCACGAATTTTTATACTTATAACTGTCTGCTCTCAATAAATCACGGAGAGATTCTCTGGACAGGACACAAAGAAAAGGAGACAGGGAACATAAAGTCTGTATCCAGCAGCCTTTTGTCCTTTCCCAACTTGGTGCTTTTCTGCTCTGTTCTAAATTCACAGAGAGCAGTGGCAACATTTCACCTACAAGTTTTTAAATTTTGTTTTACAAACACCCCCCCCCCTCGTTTCTCCTTCTGGCAATGAGGCTAACCCTGCAAAGCAGATTAAGCAGAAGTATTTTTCAGACTTTCCCAGTGACCATTCCTTGGCTGGCTAACAGACCAGCCATTCAGAAGCAATTTTCTTCAGGCTGAAATTATGTGCTGACCGTAGCAGATCACTTCCCATAATAACCCTTCCCCCACCCAGCGCTAAATACAATCTGTCTCCTACTCACTGTAATAACGTGCAAATGACTGTAATTTCGCAGACAAGAAACAGCCCAAAGTGAAACGTGTCTAAACAGAGGTCGATTTGAAAAATCAGGGCTATTACCTAAATCTGTAAAATACATATTGTAATAAAACCAGCAACAGCAATCTCCAATAAGCAGTTCTAAAAAAACGCAGCTTGTGTTTTGATCTTCTTTATGCACCCGGTCTTCAGAGGCATAAAAGAAAACTCCTTTCCTAGAAATGGTCTCATTGCATGTGATGTAAATTGCCTAACTTTACTAGCTGATCCCAGACCCTGCTAGGGCACCGATGCAGACGCAGTAGCCAACACCATCTTGACAGTGCCTACGGCCAAGCTGAGGTATGATTTGAGACACTTAAGGCTGACCTACCTACACTGATGTTCTCTCAACACCAGTACTATCCAAGAGAGAGAGAGAGAGGAAGAGAGAGGGAGGGAGGGAGGGAGGGAGAGAGAGAGAGAGAGAGAGAGAGAGAGAGAGAGAGAGAGATGCTGTTCTGCTTGTTTTTTCTCAAAGTGCAGTACAGCAGGGACAGGCTGCTGCTTTTTCTTCTCCATTAAGAAACTAGAACTGCAGGAGAATGAGAGCTATTCCAGCACACAGGGAGAAACCACCCTCATCTTTCTCTTTCTGTCTTGGTATTGAACCCATGCCATTAGGCAGGCAAGGCAAGCACTCTACAATGGAACTATATTCCTATATTTTTATTTCTTTACTATTAAAATTCACTGTGATATTTAAATCACTTGATATATTTGCCTTATATCATCTGCAGTTGTTTAAACCAAGCTAGATTACAAAGGGCTGTCGAGACTGCACGATTCTCCCTGTGAGTCAACTGGTGAGACTTCAGGCTAAACTGTGTTAGCAGGACATAAAAACTACCTGAAAAGCTAATGTGGCAGTATTAGAAGATAGGGAAGAATATCTATATTTTTGGATGTCTGTCAGAAATGTGTTTTTCACCAGGGACTATCATGAGGTCTTTCTTCCCGCACCTCTTTCTATCACAGACTTGAAACGGTTCTGTGTACAAGATCTTTTTTTCCCCTTGGAACTTTATTTTGGTCTAAGGTTACTTCAGGATTATATACACTATCAAATGTTTGACCAAATGAACAGTACTTGGCTCTATTTGATAACAAATTCCAGAGATAGATATTGCTAAAAAGTACCCAATGGAAACTAGAGTCGGATTTAGTATGCAGGGTGCAAATGTGAGGCAGTTTTTTGTTTTGTTTTTTGTTTTGCTCCTCCCCCCCCCCCTTTTCAGGAGCCCTTTATCAACTAGGAGCAATTATCTGCGGGTGGAAAGAGTGAAGGCCTTCTACTGTTTCTGTGGGTGTTTCATCAATCAGCTCTATATTCTCCAGAAGGGAGCAGAAGCAGACCACTGCTTAAGAGCTCCGCGTAGATAAGAATCTTTCCCTATAGTTTTGTTGGGTAGCCAATACATTTACATCTAACTTAAGTCTCTTTCCTGCAAATTAAGCTCATATGATTTATATTTTAAGATTTTTCTCTTCTGGTTCTCCTCTTGATCTTGAGAGCTCCCGAGAACTCCCAAGCCTATATCCAAGTATGTGTAGATTTAGGAAAGCTTCGACTTGCTTCCAAGTAAATAAAAACTCAAGAAAGATGTCTGCTGACCATGAGGGCACATTCTATAATCCTGCCACTGGGAGAGCAGAGAATAGCAAGTTCCTTGCTAGCCTGGGCTGCCTGGTAAAGTGCTTGTAGAAAAAAAAGGTGGGGGGATAAAACTGGTTTTGATTTCTGACCCTTAATAATACCCTTAATAATACAACCTCAATCAGAAGAAAGAGTCACAAATAAAGACCACCTTGATTTTCTGTGTTGTGGCCTAAAGCTGTTACTGTCCTCTTGAGATCTTTCCAGGCCAAAAAATGGAAAGAAAAAGAAAGAAGGAAAGAAGGAAGGAAGGAAGGAAGGAAGGAAGGAAGGAGGAAGGAAGGAGGAAGGAAGGAAGGAAGGAAGGAAGGAAGGAAGGAAGGAGAAAGGAAGGAAGGAGGAGGAAGGAGGAGGAAGGAAGGAAGGAAGGAAGGAAGGAAGGAAGGAAGGAAGGAAGGAAGGAAAAAGGTCAAGTCTCTTGCAAGGCTGTCGGGGTGATTCTGCCACCTCCTTGCTAACGATGTGCCATATGTAGTGTGAGCTGATTTGGGGCCCATGGAAGAGTGCCGGTGGTTATTGCTGGTAGGATGACACTCTCTAATTACCTCCTTCACACTACCTTCATGCTTGCTCCACCCCTCAACTCCAAACACTGCTTCTTTTCCCCAGAGATTTCTTCCGTCTTCATGTCTCTGGGTAGACACCTGGTGAAATGTAAAATTACAAAGTACACGTGTTGAAAGAGTGTACTAGTGTAATCAAGGAAATGTAGTGGGTATCACTAGGAAGACAGCTACGCCCCCCTACATTACTTTGATAAGAAATATATGTAATAATAAGAGGTCATGAATTTGAAAGGAAATAGAGGGCGCAGGAAGAATAGGAGGGTAAGAGACAGAAGGGTGGAAATTATGTACCCATGTATGAAATTCTCAGAGATTAAATTTAAAAAAATCAAGATGAAGACATTGCAGCTCTGTAAATAGAACCAAACTTTCCAATTTCGTGAGGTAAGGGAGTAACTCCACTTGTCAAAGCTGGTAGCTAATTATCTTTCAGTCTTCCATTATCTGAGAGTCCTCACATGCCTCTCGATTGTCCTCCACCCCTTGTCAGGCAAAACAAACACGTACAAAGTCAGTATAACAATAGTCGTCTATTCAAAAGTTGCCTGGAAGAATTTGGGAGGTGGAAGAGATGGGGGTGGGGAATAAAGGGCTTGTGGGAATGATAAAATGGAAAGGAAAATGCTTTGATTTGCCAAAATAATTCAAATTAAATGTGTGCTTAAATTAGCCTTCTTTGGCCAATGGTGTTTATTTAAAAAGACTATAGGTTTAGGTTTGGCTGTAAAAGACAGGGCTAGGTTCAATTACACATCTGGATGGTTACACTTTGGATCTGGTTTGACTCTGTGATTTTTTTTTTTTTTTTTTTTTTTAGTAAGGGGGTGTTTTAAAAGAGCTTTACCCTCTTCCAGTGCCTCTAGATGATACTGTTTAAATACCCAGTGAAGTGTTTTTGTTTTAAGAGGTAACCATTGATTTTTTTTCTTCTAAACTAATAAAACATATGGGGTACCCACAGCCTAAAATGGAGACAACACCCCAGGGACACAGGAAGCCCACATGCGTGAGTTGGTCTTTGGAGGAACCACATTTCTTCTCTTTCTTTTGTTTGTTTTTTTGAGGCAGGGTTTCTCTGTATAGCCCTGGCTGCCCTGGAACACACTCTGTAGACCAAGCTGGCCTCAAACTCAGAAAACCCTGCAGCTCTGCTGGGATTAAAGGCGTACGCAGACACTGCCTGGCAGAACCACTCTTCTAAAAGAAGAAGTTATGACTCCTGTAAGGTACTGGGCCATTACCACAGAGCCACACCTAAATGAAAAACCCGTACAGTAAAAAACACTACCCAGACATCAGAACTAGAATAGATGAGCGGACGCTGTGCATCTAACTTGGCCCCACCCCACAGGATATATCTTCAACGTGAGTAAGAGGAGCTGACGTGATCTCGGTGCTCCTAGAGATCCCTGTCTGTGTCTCACTGCAGCCAAGGCCAGAGCCTGCGCTCTGCTGCCTGTTGAAGTATCTACTCTGGTTCATCTAGGGCAAGGAAACAACAAATTGGCATTTTAAAATGGACTAAATATATTAAAAACACAAACATTAGTCAATAGCCATTACTTATAACATGTGGCATAAATGTTTTTATTGATCTACAAAGTCCCCTCCAAACATTTACATCATAGCTGTCTCCTGCCAGAGGCAATGAACGCTTGTGTGCCCATTTTCATAAGCTGTGGCGTGTCTAAAACTCCAACTGTCAACTGAAAACCCCAGCAATATTCGATCTTTCCAATTCTGGGTTATAATTGGTTGACTTGAAACTAAAAGACTAAGTGACGTTAAAATCCCCACATTCTAGCTCCTATAATAATTTAAAATAACAATGCAAACTTAAAAATAAACCATGTTCTAAAGACTTAATATGTAAGACTACATTAGCTTAAATATATCAACGGGCTGTTTGCACATTCGCCTCCTGTCCTGGAAAATGAGTCCCATTAACTCAGTTGCGTTTGTCTTACCATAAAAAGTGAGAACATTTTGTTATGTTTGTGGGCTGTGGACACAGCATTAAGAGAATTTAGAATCTCTGACACCATAAGGGTTAAAGAATTGAGGAAAGAATTTGGGCAGATAATCCAGATAATTAAAAATTGGAGACAACAGCTGTTTAAGGGGTTAATATGCCTAGTATATTTTATTTTTCCACAAATCGATTTGTTTTTTTTTCAATAAAGCTCATTTGAGATGTTAATGTGGGTTGTCGTGGCCTTGTTATCTATCTATCTATCTATCTATCTATCTATCTATCTATCTATTTATCTATCTATCCATCCATCCATCTGTAGGTCGAAGATCAGTTGGAGGGTTTGTTGGTAATTTGAGGAGAGCCATTCCGTGGGTCTGCTGAATGGTCGTCTGGGTCCACAGGTCATGGCTGGCAGATCAGAAGCCTGGAAACAAAAGGGTTACTTGTTTCCCCACCACCGGCCGCTCCTCACTGATTTTTTTCTTACTTAATGAGAGAGAGAGAGAGAGAGAGAGAGAGAGAGAGAGAGAGAGAGAGAGAGAGAGAGAGAATTTGGGGGGGCGGGATTGCAGGAAGGGCAAGGTGGTGGGGAAGGGCTGAGAGGCAGAAGCTGCAGAGCTGGATTGCTGAGTCCTTGGGACATGGAAGGCACAACCGTAAACCGCTTGCGTGGGTTTCCACCGAGCGGCGTGCCCGCTCTGTGCGGGTGGCTCAGCTGGCTTCCCTCTGCCACCGAGCGATCACACACATTATTTCCCCCAAGATAACACAATCAAACTTGCATTTACCGATATCCTCTCTTCGCAGCCTGCTTGAGATGTGTTTTAATAAATAAGTGTTTTATGTGAATGATGTAGTAATTGAAACAGGCGCCCCATTTCCCCCCCCTCCCTTCGTCCTGCGGGAGGTTCTGCAACCCCAATCTGCTTGGAAAATAAAACGCTTTGTCTCCACCGCCGCTCCCCACCGCCCCCCCACCCGCGCTCAGTGTGTGTTTTATACGTGTGTATATCTCAACCCCCTACAGTAGCCAGGAGAAAGCAGTTAGCCAATGAGAGAGCCCAGTTTCATAAAAGCTGCTCTCTGATTGGCCCTGTGCGAAAGGGCATTGGGAACAAAGAAAAGTCCCTTTCAGGTATACAAGGCTGAGAGCGCCTTTGGCTCCACTCCCCCTGTGCGTGTGTTGTGTTTCAGTTCTGATTCCACTGTTCCAGAACAAGCCTGGTGTGTGTGTGTGCACCGGGGGGATTTCTGTGTTCTGTTTTTTGCTTTATTTTTGTTTTTTTAAATTTTATTTTTATAAAAAAATACACGGGACAGTCTGTGACATTTGCTGGTCCATCTTTAATAAAAAAAAATTGAAGAAATTATAATTTCCAAAATAAAGCGGCTGCAACCAAACACACTCAATGCAGTTAGAAGGAAAAGGTCAACTCGCTCCCATACAGACCGTAAGTACGGTTGCGTGGTGTGTCGCTATATAGCACTTTAGTGGGGTATTCATGCAGGGGAATGTGCGAGTTTTATGCATTGAAATGAGGAACTAGTTACAGGGTTTGGCTTTGCATTTAGAACAGCCCAAGAAGGGTGAATTTTATTCAGTGGAGGGTGACTTTGTAACTTCTTTAGACAAATTAAGCTTGACTGGGCACTTGGGTTAACTTAGAGTAAATTACCTTTTGGGCTCTAACCCAAAGGAGACTAAGAGTGATTCAGTTACACACCATGGTCCTCCGTGTCAGGTCTCTGGCGCACCTTCCCCCTCCTTTCCTTTTCTACCGGAGCTGAGCTGACCCCCGCCCAGACCGAGCCAGGCAAATGGGAACCCGGGTAGAACAAGCCGATTTCTCTCCTGTCACATCCTCCTGCTCAGTAATTTAATAGTAAACTAGGGAATATTCATCCATTACATGTAATGACTGTAACTACCATTTTCCACCTTAAAAAAAAAAAAAAAGCAAGAAGAGGAAAAAAAAACATTAAGAGAAGGTGTGTGTGTGTGGGGGGGGAGAGCCCCACCCAACCCAAACAAACCCACAAATAGTAACAATGGTGTGTTTATTACAAGACCCTGTTTTGGAGCTAGCAAAATGTTTTTCTTTGTTTAATACATGAAGGGGGGGGCATCCTAAAATCCCAGCAGCTCCGAGGTATTCTGCCCTCCCCCCACCTCAGGCGTCCGCCGCCTTGGCCCCCTCGGGAAAGCCGACAAATTGGAGATCAGTTGAGGAAAGGTTTATAAGCTGTTTCTTTAAAACATCTGCTTTGCTCTTGTGGCCATTACATTTCCCTCCTTCCGAACTTCCGAGATCCTAGATGGCTGAGAAATGTTTCACATTCATAACTTGTAGCTTCGCCCACTGTAGGGCGTGCGGGGGGGGGGAGGGGGCTGCAGGGGGAAGGGAGAAACCTTCAGCTTTTTTTTTTAAAGACCAGATCAGTATTTTCTTGATACGCTTGTCACCATTTTTGTTCTCACGACAACCAATTGAGCCCTTGATCCTCACGTGATGTGAAAGGCTTGCACTGTAACAAAACCGCTCCTTTTAGATGGTTGGTGTTGCTAACGCGCCCATCCCCCTCTCCCAGCCCCGACATTTCCAGCAAAGCGACTCTCCACTTCCAATCCATCAACAATTCATTACTGCTTTTAGCTTCCAAACGCCAGCTAATTAAAAATACTAAGCCAAGCTCCGAGGCCATCTGACTAAACACAGGAGGGGGTGGGTGAGAGGTGGAGAGAGGAGGAAAAAAAAAAAAATAGAGACGCACTGTGTGCTGAGTGTAGAGAAAGAGAAATTGTCCTGGAGAAAGGTCGCCTTAAAAAAAAAAAAAAAAACCTTTTTGACTCTAATTATCGAATTACCACATGACAGATCGGCTTGCGCGGCGGAGGATTTTAACCCCTCCTCGGGGACTATTCTAAGAACTCGGTTCTTTTTTTCTCAAAAACAACATAAAACAGGAAAACATCACATCCTTCAGGTTTCCAAGACAGCCCCTTTTAGGCGCCGTTATTTTCCCCGCTCCACCGCCCCCCGCCCCGGGCGAAAGCTGCTCTAACTGGTTTATCAGCTCCCTGCGTCGTCTGCTCCCTCCTCCTCCACACCTTTCTTTTTCTCCTCCAGCCCGGCTCCTCATCCCACCCTTTCTTCCTCCTTCTTCTCCCCCCCCCCATCCTTTCACCCCCTCCTTAAGTTAGTTGGAGAAATCAAATGTCAGGACGAGCGGAAAAATGCCACTTCCCGACTAACAGGCGGAATCCAGCCCAGATTTTCAGTCCTTTCTTCTTCTTCTTTCTTCCCTTTCACTAATTTATCCCGATGTTAGCACATTCTGTCTCGTTACTAGAGGACGCCTGTAGGTTTGCTACATGAGATCATTACTTACTGATCACGGTGACTCTGAAGTCTGCAACTGAAAGCGGAATGAGAAGTTCGGAAAAGTTTTTTCTCTAATTCTCTCTCTCTCTCTCTCTCTCTCTCTCTCTCTCTCTCTCTCTCTCTTTCTCTCTCCCTCCTTCCCTCCCTCTCCCCTTCCCTCCCCTCCCCTCCCCCTCTCCTCTCCCTCTCTCTCAACACCCTATTATTCTGAATGCTTGTTAAGAGGAAAAACCCCCTTCGGTGCTTGGGTGGTGAATGCGAGGCATCTCTCAGCTGCACAGTGACACATTTTTTTAAGGAGAAAAGGACTCCAGAGCTTTTTGCCAAATGGGGGATGGGGAAGTGGAATAATGTTCCTGAGTGATTATTTTGGCTGAGATGTGTTCCTTGCTTTCTTCCTTTTTGATCATTTGGTGTTTAAGTAAAATGAGGCACAGGGCTGTGTGCCTAGTGGACTGAAAAATGCTTTTTTGATTTGCCGGCCTAATTAAAAAATGATAAAGGATTTAAAGGTAAGCATTCTCTCTCTCTCTTTCTGCGTGTCTCTCTCCATGTCTCTCTCTCTCTCTCTCTCTCTCTCTCTCTCTCTGTGTGTGTGTGTGTGTGTGTGTGTGTGTATTTATTTATTTTCTTGACAATCAACTGTTAAAAGGGGGCTGATCCCTTTAAAAACTGTTTTAACTGCTCTTTGTCAAACACACACTCATTTGTGGTCACTGAGGCCACCTTGGCGCAGATCACTTAAAGTGTATGTCTTAATCAGTTTCCCCACAGTCAGTAGCACCATATTTAACAGACTGAGCAGTTCTGTGACCCAGGGGTATGGCAAGATTATTTAAATGGATTTTTCCTTTTTTTTTTTCTTTTCTTTTTCTCTAAAAGGTAGATCTTAAACCTTTCCTCTCATACTGTCTTTTTACTGAGAAAAATACTCTTAAAAGAGGTCTGTGCATATTTCATAAAGAATGTGTAGCTGTTGGGGAAGGGGGTGGTAGGTATGCGTGTGAGAGGGGAACTACTGTTGTTTTTCTGTTTCTTGTGAAGAACAAAACCTTGATTGTCTAGACAATTTGTAAGAAGTATTAAAACTAGAAATCAGGAAAACTTAGTGACATCATTTTGAACACTAGTCCTAGAGAACTTTGAGGGCCTGGTTTTTTTGTTTGTTTGTTTGTTTGTTGATTTGTTTTGTTTTTACATTAAACACCCAGGCCATGTTTAAGGAATGTTTAACAGGGTGTTTTTCTTGTATGAATGTCCAGAATCTTCCTGGGGTTGAAATAGCACATGTGCCAGGCGAAAATAAAAATGTTCAACTTAAAAAAAAAGCCACAAAAACCTTTCTGGGCTTGAATCAGATCCTTGGAGATATTTTAATGCTTTTAAAGAACTGGCTATCCCCCTGCTGTTTAGAGGGATTTAGCTACTGGAAGATGCTTATTGTTGGGGGTTGGGGGGTGGGGGTGCTTTTCAAGTCTGTCTGTTTTCCTTTAAACATGGTATTGGATTGTGGAGACAATAATGAGCCCCCTCCCCTCGGTTCTTCCCTGTGCCCCTTACTAACTCCCCAGTATTAATGGTTTTATATTTCGGTAATACCCAGACAAGAAATATTCGACTTTTTTTTCCCCTCCACAGGAGAAGGTGGACCTGGAGTGAAGGGAGATCCCTGGACACATTTTGGAGGCAGGAAAGAGAAGAGGAAAATTGGAAGAAAAAAAATTTTTTTTCTTTACAAGAAAGCCCAGAGGAGCTAAACGAATGTCCCCTCATCTCGCAAGGAAAGTTCATCGGATTTTTAATCTCGAGAGCTCATCTTCAGGATGTCCGTGAACGTTTCGACTGCAGGAAAAGGTGTGGATCCAAATACAGTTGATACTTATGACAGTGGCGATGACTGGGAAATCGGGGTTGGAAATTTAATCATTGATTTGGACGCCGATTTGGAAAAGGACAGACAGAAATTTGAGATGAATAATTCCACCAACACCACTACCAACACCACTAAGGATTGTGGAGGTCCGGCCTCCAATGGGACCTGTTCTACCTCAGCCTTAGCTGATGGCCTAAAATTTGCTTCTGTTCAGCCCTCCGCTCCCCAGGGGAATTCACACAAAGAGACCAGCAAATCAAAAGTGAAAAGGGCTAAAACTTCTAAGGATGCTAATAAATCTCTGCCTTCTGCTGCCTTGTATGGAATTCCCGAGATCAGCAGCACTGGCAAGAGGCAGGAAGTCCAAGGGCGCCCTGGAGAGGCTACTGGCATGAATTCAGCGCTGGGTCAAAGTGTGAGCGGCGGCGGCGGCGGCGGCGGCAACCCAAACAGCAACGGTACCAGCACCGGGACCTCGGCTGCCACCGCGGGGGCAGGCTCCTGTGGGAAAAGCAAGGAAGAGAAGCCAGGGAAAAGCCACAGCAGCCGAGGCGCCAAACGGGATAAGGATGCTGCGAGATCCCGGAAAGACAAACACGACCTGCTGCAGGGCCACCAGAATGGCGGCGGAGGCCAGGCCCCCTCCGGTGGTCACCTCTATGGCTTTGGGGCCAAGAGCAATGGAAGCGGCGCGAGCCCCTTTCACTGTGGGGGCGCTGGGAGTGGCAGCGTCGGGGCTGCAGGGGAAGTTAGCAAAACTGCTCCGGATTCAACGCTCATGGGAAACTCTATGCTGGTCAAGAAGGAAGAAGAGGAGGAAGAGAGCCACAGGCGAATTAAGAAACTGAAAACCGAGAAGGTAGGATACGTACGACCTCTCTGTGTGCGTTTGTTTGGGGGTTGTGGGATGTGTCTCCGGGTGTCTTACACTTCCTAGTGCTTTCGGGTTCTCTGTGAGGTTTTCTATGACGTTCATCCTTTGTGGATGCTATCATCCTGAGTGCAGTGTTCGGCTCTTGCTTCTGCTGCTTGTGGTGCCAGCTTTTGAAAGGTCATAGGGTGCGATGCTCTGGATGACCCAAGTGCCTTTTGCCTTGTAAGAGCTCCTGGGACGTCAGCAAGTTGTCCGTATGTGCTGGGACCAGAAAACCTGCTGCGGCACCAGCTTGAGTTTCGTCTTAGTTTCTTCCCTGAAGAGAATTGTCGTCTGTGTTATTGTTAACAGCGTGTCCTTAGGAACAGGGTTCTAGTTCCCTCTGTGAAGAGGAGTGTGTAGGGCATTTTTTTAAAAAATTTATTTTTATTTTTTATTTTTTTACACTCATCGTTCTGTTACTTTCCCCCAAAGAGTTCGGTCAAAGGATGTACTCCAGGCTGGGAGTATAGATCACTGACTTTGTAACTAAGCAGTCAAACTGTGTCGATTTTGGTGGCTGTGGAGACACGCTACCTTCGCTTTCTCACCTATTGCAGCTAGAGCCGTGAGACTGTTATCACTTCGGTATTTAGCTTGCCTGGGCAGCTGGAAGATTAGTAAGTAAGAATCGGAAAGCACATTTGGCTTGTGTTCCAGAAATGTGAGGATCCGACCAAGGGGGCCATGGGGGCAGCAGTGAAGCCGCCGGTGACTTCACAGTGCTTGACTTGGGCCGTGTGGGCCCTTGTGCTCTTCCTGGTCACTGTCTTGAAGTCTGTGGTTAGACTCTGTCCTGGAAAACCCTGCCTCAGTGTTACCTTGCTTAGGCATGGAGGCCTCGGTGCTACCTTTGCTTGTCTGGGATGCAGTTGCTTTGAGGGAATGTCTGGGAACGGATGGGTGTGTGTCCACCAGGCTCATTGGTTGGGAGGTGAGAGTGGTGTTCCTGTGAAATTAATCTTTAGACTCATTCCACAAGTTGTAGCATGGAGATGTAGTGTTTCTCTCAAGCGGTTGTAGTAATGTGATTTCTTCTAACTATGCTTATTATGTGATGTGAGATTTTTTTTCTTTCTTTTTCTTTTTCTCTTTTTGCTCTTTCTGGCTGGAAAGATGCTAAAGCGTCTCCTGGGAATTACTTCTGCCTGAAATAATTCACAGTTCTCTGACTGCTTTTATTTTCAACTTCGGGTGCTCAGAATTAAGGTTGGAACGCACCTAGGAATAAAGTTCCGATTGTAAACATTGATGGTGGCAGAGAAAGGTGTAGGCAACACTGTCAAGCTTGCAAAAGGCTACTGATTGCTTTTGGAATCTAAATCCTCTTAGCCTTTTACGTTGATGAATTTAAATCAACTTAAAAAAAAATCTCGGGCTTTGCTTCTTACTTTAAATGTGTGGTTTCACATAATTTCTACTAAAAGACATTTTGAAATCTTCTTATTACTTAGTACAGTGGGGCATTTACTTTTGTTGCCAATAGTCTTCAAATTGCAGCTTTAATCTGCTTTAACTATCTGGATGAATTGCCCTAATCCAGTGCTCACAAAGCTGTGGTTAAAGAGTCAGAGCTATTTGATTGGATCCATGGGCTGCTGGGAATGTGGGAGGTTCTGGCCTTTCGCATTCCCCTTAGCCTTTTAATCTTCCAGCCAAATGTTCACATTCAACAATTTTGTTTAGCTGGCGATCGGAACATTTCAGGATCTCAAAGGCTGCTGTCATGGCAACTGAGATTAGTGCGTGGTGTCGGTTCTCCAGTGTGTGTTCCTTTTGCTTCCCAGTCACAGAGGGAAGTGGCTGGAGAATGGAGGGGCTGAATGATTCACATGCATGCAATGCATCTCCAGGCAGAGCAGTATTATCAATGGCATCATATGAATTCCATAAATGAAGAGCAAACAAATCATGCTGGAGGTGGGGGTAAGGGGGGAGGTGGGGGAGGGAAGAGAGAGAACGTTGCCCTGCAGTGTGGAAGCTATGCCCCAACCGCAGCCACCAGAGTTGGCCCAGACATCATTTTTAGGATGGTTTCAGGGGCCTGGAACCTACACTGTTAGCCACTCTTAAGCTGAGGTAGGTATTGGCTTGAGATCTTAAACACTTCCTTAAACACTGCCCTCCCCATTCCCCCAAATGACTTCATAATCCATCCCTCCTTGTCTCTCAGAGATGACAACTCCCTGGCATTACACCACCCAGAGAAGGAAGCTTGAGCCCACTGAGTATCGGTGATGTCAAATTAGGCTTTGTTTTAGAAAATACAGTGGCAGAAGGATGCCTGTTTAGGAAGCAAGGACTTAGCAGGGCGCACTTCACTTGAAGACATGCCTCATCTCTGACGCATCTTTAAAGAAGTTTTTAATAAACATTCTATCTGTGGTTCAGCATACTTGAAGAACCAGGTTACTGAAGAGTAAAGATGCAACAATCATCTTCTGCTCTCGTGTGAGGGGAGAACAAGTTTTTTTTGTTTTTTGATTTTGTTTTCTTTTCTTTTTTCTTTTTTTTTTTCTTTTTCTGGTTGGAAGGTTAAAGGAGATTCACAAGACTTGCTGTCACTGGTTAATTTTCACAGCACGATTAAATGTCTATTTTTGGTCTGTTTATTCTGTTTCTTCACTACACGGAGTCATGTAAAGCATGATAAATTGGACCTTATGAAACCTAATTAAATCAGTGAGTGTTCTGGCTCCTTTATGTGGAAACCACAAGTATGTTGTAAAATTCGCCACTCCCTTAATACGTGAAAAGAAAAATCAAAACACACCATAATTCCAAGATGTTTGAGCTGTATTTCTATAGCCCATTTTGTGGTTAAGCCACCAGTGACATGTGTGCCTAAGTAGGTTTGATGAGTTGGCTTTTGGTTGTTAGAACCTGCCTCTCCACCTTCCTCCTGCCTCTCAAAGCTGAATGGTCCTGCACTGAAGCTGTTTCCATATCTCTCTTCATTGTCTTACAGTTTAGATTTATCAGAGAAGGAACTATTGGGGTGATTTAAATAGTTCTATTAAGTACTGTTACAATCAGTGGGATTATTTAATCACTAGAATACTGGGAAACACACAAGAAAAAAATGTCCTAAAAAATAATTGACACTTAAATAGAAATAAATGAAAGCCAGATAGTTGTATCTAAGGATTCTTTTCAGTATATATTCCAAGAAGGGTTTATTTCTGTCATAGATAAACTCTTCATTTCCATGGGCCTTGCCTTCTGAAAGATGGTATCTATAAATGGGCCTGTCTATAATAAGATATCATTCGTTTTTGTCTTATTCTCTTGGTGAAGCCTTTTTTTACATGTCACTAGGGAATCCTGACACACTCTCTAAGTGAGTGTGAGCAGCTTAAGAACATATTTTGATTAATGACTTTGTGGCTACTTCCCTACTCCCATAATACAGTGTGTCCTGTGAATTAGGCAGAGCATTTGATCTATGGAGGAATGAAAGGGCAGGAAGATCACTGGCTTTAATGGAAAACTGAGACCACTGGAGGTGGACAGTGTGCTGTTTTGAGAGTTACATCTGGATTTAGCTAAAGGTGGCTTCCATTCAGCACGGATCCTCCTTCCGGTCCGGTCCAATAGACAGCCTGCGAGGGTCACAGGGGCTGTCCAGAGGTGTCTGTGAGAACACAGGAATCTTGGAGTATTGGTGTGATCGGGTCCGTCACTGAATTTTGAGTTGAACATTTGAAATCTGTTAGGTTTGTTGGAGGGAAATTAAAAAAAACCTGTGAAAGTATATACAATTGCTCCAGATTGAGCTAAAAAAAGTAAGATAATATTCAGCTACTTTAATAACTTGGCAAATAGCCCATAACACTAGTGGGAGAAGGGGAGGGAGAGGAGGTGAGTGTCCAAATGTCTTAAGGTTAAGAATATGCTCTTCAAGTAAAATTGTTTGGGTGCAAGATGGTTTTAATTAGAGTGTTATAAAGACTTTTTTTTTTTCCTAAGCAGCACTTTTATAGTTAGTAAATTGAGTGAATGCTGAAAGTGCTAAGCAGAAATCTCCCTAGCCACGGAGGTGTTCAATAACCGGACTCAAACAACACGGAAAGAACCATCTGTTCTTCGTTTCCAGCATGAAACACGGGGAGTGAATGAATGGCTGAGATTTGCCTCAATTTTGACGATGTCTGAGCACTATTTTTTTTTTTTTTATTTAAAAAAAAAGTCCACCTGGTACTTCATAGAAAGTTGAAATTGCAGTAATATGCACACCACTGTGAAAACATGTGTTCCCACGTTTCTTTTAACCAGTTTCACTTTTTTTCTCTTTTTTGGAGGGTTTCCAGAAGCTCAGCCATTGGCCACTTCCAATGGGTTATTCTGTTTCTACAGGCCCTCACAATGGGTCAGTGCCTCAAAGATCTAAATGATCCTGTCAATTTTCCTCCTGGAGGCTAGAGGGGAAAGGCTCCCCAGGGCTAACCCTGGTCCTCACTCTTCATTAAGCTAATTCTGTGTGATAGTGCTGGGCACCAGTGTTTACTACACACAGGCCACACTCTCTCTCAGTCAAAGCCACCTTCGAGAATCCCGGATAAACCACCACACACTTCTTTAAGGATAACTTGAGTATTTGGCTCTGAGAGACAGGTATTCATTCGTGGTTCTGGGTTTAGTGGGAACCCTGGGTAAAAACATTATCTGGCCTTTGTTTGAGGTCTTTTATTGAAGCTAATGATGGGGCTTGTGCCTTCCTGAGATAAATGACATTATCTCTGAGTGGGCTGACAGGAAACAGACATGTTAATGGTGAAGCTGCAGGGGAGTGTCTGCTTGGGTTCTGACGAAGGAGTGGAGAAGGGACCCCTGGTTGTGGTCATTAGCACATAATGCATTCTTGCTTATCCGAAGAGGCCCGTGATAATTGGAAAGCTAGTTTAGCTACAAGCACTTAAATCATAAATTTACTACCGAAGAGTAGCAACGTAAAGTGTTTTTGTTAAGAAGTATCTGTTCTGCTCTTTGAAGGTGGTGGCTGTGGGGTTATTGATAATGACATTTGGGAGAAGTGGCAGGTTGAAATGTTTGTTTATTTTAAGATCAGGTGGGCACCCACTTTTTTTCTTTCAACATTGTCCCTGCCTTCCTCCTGCATTCCCAAGACCAAAAAGGAAAAAAATAGAAAAGTAGACTCAAAGCTTCAGGGAAGTCAGTTTTGTATTTGAAGATGTCTCGTGGGAGGGGGAGAAAAATCTCTCTTTTTATAAGCTGGGAAAGAGATTTTGCTCAGTGATTTGAGTGTGGTGAAACCTGCCTTTTGAAGTGTATGTTTTAAAAAGTCATGGGTATAATTGAGTTTCAATGCAATTTAAACTCTGCTGCTTGAACGAGGATAATTGCCACGTTGAACACACTCTAGAGGTGTAGAAGCGGTGAAAGGATCATACTTTTCCATTCTCTAATATTAAGCATTGGGAAGTTTGTCATGGTAATTACTGTAACACAACACACTTTGACTGCCAGCGCTCTCAACTTGCCAGCAATCTGAACATCAAGGGTGTAGCTTGGATACTAAACAGTTTATTTCTAAGTTACCTGTAGAGCGTTCTTCTGTCATGTAGGAGCCAGAACTAAGGAAACATTGGGCTTCCCTTGGCTGAAACTTCACAGTGGAATATTTATCATTTCTTTGCTAGGATTGTTACCAGTGAATTATACATACCTGATTCTGGGTCAATGAAATGGTAGGGATAGGGAACAGATGTAATCTGGTTCAGGAATGCTTTGGGTAGTCACAGAGAAAGTCATGTAGAGATCAGACTGGAGCCTGGTAAGGGGTCTTTTATAGAGGTCTGAGAGTATAAATGATGCAATTGCATTTATAGAGGTTGGATTGGTAGTCTTGTGTGCTGTGAGCTCTATTCTTTTTTTTTTTTGTTTTTGTTTTTGTTTTTCCGAGACAGGGATTCTCTGTGTAGTCCTGGCTGTCCTGGAACTCACTCTGTAGACCAGGCTGGCCTCGAACTCAGAAATCCGCCTGCCTCTGCCTCCCAAGTGCTGGGATTACAGGCATGTGCCACCACACCCGGCTTGAGCTCCATTCTTAAAATACAAAACAAACAAACAAGCTAACAAGAATGACAAAGCAAGGTTTTGAGATGGCTCCACGGGGAAAGGAACTGGTCACCAAATCTTAAGACCCAAGTTTGCTCCTTAGGGTCCACACTGAGGAGACAGTCAACTCTTCATTTGTCCTCTGAGTCGCTCCTGTGCTCTGTGGCTGTCACACACCCATGCCCAAGGGCAGATGAACCCATACGTAAATAAATGTAATTTAAACATAAATAAAAGCACCACAAATTTTGCATTTCGCTCTGCTAGAGAGAGAGAGAGAGAGAGAGAGAGAGAGAGAGAGAGAGAGAGAGAGAGAGATTCCTCCCTCTGGGTCCAATTCTGTCTCCCTACTGAAATTTCACTAGTGACTGCTCTCTGTAACAGCTTCTCAATTCAAGCTAAAGGTTTTGGCAACTGTAACAAAGCCATTGCAACGGAATGAAAGGTTGTTAAACCCACTCTTAGCTGTCTGACCAGCAGTTGGGCTGTTTCGTAATGTTATTTTGAGAGCTTCAGGGGAATTCAAGATGATGAGGCTGGCACTTTGTTCTGGAAGCTGAATGTTACATACCTGCTGAATTTTGCTTAGAAACACCTTTGGGAATGCAGTAGAAGAGATTATGGATTCTGCTTCAAGGACTAACATGATCACAAAGCAATTGCTTGAGTCTTGGTAGGCCAGTGGGCCTTGAACTATAGGAACTTCATCAGATACTTAAGAAGGAGTCCTTTACCCTCAGGGAAGCTAAGTGAAGATTTCACATCTCGGCTCTAGCTCTAATGGAGAACTCAATGGGTAGGTTTGAAACGGTGAACAGACATCACTGCTGACTTTTTTCAAAGCCCCTTTCTTCTCTCCCATCTGGTCATCCTGACCCATTCTTATTATTATTCACTATGACTCTCAGTCACCTAGCTTTCTTTGTCCCAGAGCTCTTCAGTGTCTGCTAGAACCCCAAGAAAAATTGTACATTTAGGTATGTCCCAATAATGCCTTATGAATGTAGGCGACACAGTTTAGGGGTAAATAAAAACATCAATTATATTTTTGTGTCGTTCATAACGGCCTTAGAAAGCCGTTATGGGTTGAGAATGGGCTTATTATGTTAACCAGAGAGCAGATGGCATGGTGGCACAGACGTATAATTTTACTTAAAGGGACTTTTAAGGTTTTTGATGTGTTTTCTTTTCCTCTTATTTCCCCAATGGCTTCTTTTTATTGAAGGGTAACTTAAGGAGACCTGGTAGCAATTTTACTGCCTTCCCCTGACAGTTTGAAATAATAGCTAGGTCTTTGGTTGTACCGATCTTCTACCAGTGAGCTTGATTCTGGTTTTTGTCATGTGGCAGTAAATTTATTTATTTATTTATTTTTACTTTTAGAAAGCGTAATATGTTTTAAGACATGGGCTCTTTTATATGCTTCAATTAGCAACAGAAGACAAAGTTCCAGTTGGTCACACTTTCATAAACTCCTGGAAGTCACTGCTTTCCCCTTTGGTTAAAGAAAACTCATGGTCTGGTTGGAAAGAACATCTGGCCTTTAGAATGCTTGCTTTCCTTTCACCTCTGTGTCCGTCACATTAGTCACTGAGGGTTTAAAGGTCATGTCCAAGTTGTTCCTTGCTAGGTTAGCGGCCCATGTTGGAGGGCTGCCCTTTGGTTAGGTAGCGGCCTTGCCGCACCTCGGAATTCCACTAGCGTAAAATGACTGTTTATGCCCCTGTGCTGATTTTACAGTTTAGTTCATTCTTCACTGAAAATTGGAGGGGGATTTGGAGAACATTCCTCTCTCCTCCCCTCCACTCCCTCCTTTCCTTTTTCAAACTGTGCTCAGCCAGACCCGGCTTACTTTTGAATTTCCTGTCATCTCCTTCGCCGATTTTATGGATAGCTCATATTAAAAACAATAATGTTTGACTTGGAAGGCCAGAATGAAACCTTGGGTTTTCTTTCTTCACGGGGAACTGTTTATTTGCATGTGGCTCACCACAGAGCTTGGATAACGAAGGCTATCAAATCTGGGCTTTCCACGTGGGCTCGTGATAAGCACAATGGCACTTCGTTCTGCGTTCCCTGGTTCCAGTTCTCTTTGTGATGGAAATGAAGTTAAGACCGAGTCTAGGAAACTAGGGAGAAAATAGGCAACAGCAAATAGAACCTGACCCTTGACCTAGTTCAAAAGCAAGCAGTGGTGATTTAAAAAGAAAAAGAAAAAGAAAAAAAAAATCCCAGGGAGTGAAAGAGAGAGTAGTCCATTTTAACTCGGTGTGACGCTGTGTGGAAGTGGAGCAGAGCACAGACCAATGGTGGCCACCCGGTCAACCAGACAAACTGACGGCTTGGTTAACTGATGGAGAGGCTCTGAGCATTCCCAGATCTGTCAACTGCTGGAAGGTACCCTACGAGCTAACTCTCTCCTGTGCGCTGGCTGAGACTACCCAAAGGGAGCAACAGGATCTCACCAGGGAGCAACTGGTCTCCTTCCACCATCCAGCTCCATGCATCCAGCTCCGTTTGGGCAATTGTCTCCATTTACATTCCTCGCCCAAATCCATCCCCCAGCCTTTTCCGTCATGGCGAAGCAGATGCCAGACAACTGAAGTCGAAAGCCAGCAGCTGTTTCCACTACTTCATGGCTCTATCGACCCTCACGAGCTGCTTCTCCTTTTCCTCCCCTCCCCCCACCTTACTGTTTGTTCGTGATTGGGGGGGGGGGACCAGAGACCAGCCTGGTTCCCTGGGGGCGTGGCCTGGGCTCCTAGGGGCGCGCTACTCGCTCCTGGACTTAGGGGACTCACCCTCCTTGCAGCCAGGGACCCGTTTATGGCCCTGAGCACAGTAAATCTGTCAGCTCTTCAGGACGCCTTCACTTCTTTCTTCATTTGCTCCAGCTTCTAGTCTGACAACGTTCCCCTGAGGCGGAATTCTAATCTGCTTCCAATTAGTTGTAAAATGTGACTGAAATTTCCACATTATGACTGCTGTTTTACTTACACGCACACATCTAGAAAAAAAATTAAGGCCCTTCAATATTTATTTATTTATTTATTTAGCCCTTGGATTTACTTGAAGAGGAAGAGTTACCGACTATTAGGAATGACTGCCGTGAGTCTCCTCCACTCTCATATGTGTGGAATATATTAAAACAAGAGGACCCCTTCAGTTAGGGGTCCCTCCCAGCCATCTTTCAAGATTTCCCAGAATGTATTGCATATGTTTAAGTTTTGAGAAAAAAAAGTAGAATTTCTAAAATAAGTTAAGTAGGGGCCCCTTAGAGCGTTTTAATAGAAACAAACACAAACTGACTTCTAAATATATCACAGCTACATTTATTTGGCCCAGATACATTGCTACCTTTTAAAAAGTGATTTCATTATATGGCCAAAAGCTGTAGCCCCAGATAGAGGAATAGGGTCGCACTGGCATAAAAATTAGGGCTATGTTAATGATATCGTTGTAGGTACTAACAAATACCCTAAGTTGTGTTTAAGTTCCTGGAGTAAAACTTGCAGCTCTTGGGTCCCACATCCGTGGAGTCCCATGGTTTAAGCCCCCAGTGCCCATGTAGAAGTGGTTGGCTCTCTGGTTGGGGAAATCTTCACACATCAGTGCTCCTCACTCTCTATTTCCTCTTCTCCAGTGAATTTTCACGAAGTTGTTGATCCAACCGATCTGTGGGAATATTGGAAGGGTTTAAATCTTGGCCTTAAAAGAGACATTAAGAACACTATTTCATTACGTCTCTTGGAAACTACTTTCTCAAACACCGTGCTGGATAATTTTAGTACGTGTAACAGTGGACCCGTGGCTTAGCATTGGTGTAGAGGTGGTACTCTTGATGGTAAAAGATGTAAACAGCAGAATTTATTGGCACATTTTATAGTAGAGTTCCGTCCTCAAGCATCTTGGCAGATTGATACAAACAGACGTAATGGGCTTTAAAGAGGTGTGAAGGATTTTATTGATGGTAAAGAGCTTATGCTGATCAAGTCGCTCAGTTGGTTTCTAAGTAACAGCTTTTGCGTGTAAATGGAGGCACCATTGTCTTTTCAAGGTCATTGTCATATAATAATAAGGGACCCACGTTGATTGATTTTTTTTAACCCTCCTTTTTATGTGCTATTTTCAATCTCTGCAATCAAGAGAAGTGTTTATGTCACTGCATTTGAACAGGTCTTATTTTACATTATTTATCATATATGGAATATAAATTACTTAGATGATTTTACCAAAACTCCTAATGTTTATTGTCTATGAAGCAGAAATGGCTCAAATAATTTTTACAAAAGCCCTTTATTTAAACTATGTACAAACTCCATAAAAGCAGCAGGTAAGCCTATTGTGTGGCTTCCTTTCTTCCTTAATGTTTGGAAGCAAAAAGAAACAAAATGGGCAGATAGAAATCTCTAAAATTTTAAAACATGGGTCTCTTAGATTGTGGAGACCCCCTAGCTTAAAAAAAAACATTGTCATCACCATACTGAAACCTCACAATCAGGCACGACTGTGTTAGCCCTTCCAGTCCTGGGGTTCACTAATTGCCCCTTAATGAGGTCAGTCTGCCCCAGTCGCTCCCTACCTTGGGAGGAAAAGCACAGAGGATAGTTGGATTTCAAGTGGATCTTGCAGTATTTGCAACTTAGTATAACTGCTTTGAAGGTGCCCAGGGTGCTTAATTGGGGCCTGGCCTTTGTGTTTGGGGGTGGGGGTGGGGCTGCTGCACACAGCTATTCATTGTGTGTCTGAAAGCCACTGTGCGTCTTGGAAGCATTACAGGCTTTTGTTGGTGGTGCATAGTTTTATAAACTCTGAATGAGCTTATTACCTTTTAACCATTGGGAGAGCAAAACTGTGGGCGAACTTAGAAGAAGTCTTTGGGTTGGTTAGCAGCCAAGCTGTTAACAACTGCAGCAGTAATAGCATCAGCAGCAACAACAATGACAACCACAACAGAAATGAACGAATGGTTGAATTTTAGAACAAACCATTTGTTGCCAAACTAAGACTTACTCCTATGGACTGGTGAGTGACAGTATGAGGCTATATAGTACAGGAACTGAATGCCCAGGGTTGTGTTGTAGTTATCTAATGGGGAGGTGGCTTAGCCAAGAGCATGTCTTAAACTATTAAGAAATGAGCTAGGACGGAGTGGGGGGGAGACGGGGGGGGGTATGCAGGTTCGTTGCCTGGTCAAGACATTAAAACCCTAAGATAGCTGGGAGAAAGGAGGGCCTGAGGACTCTTGCTGTATTGTTTTCTAGATTGTTGAGTCAGCCGTGGGGAGGGTCAAGTAGACAGGAGGGAGTAGAAGAAAAAAGGCTGGGTAGTGGAGGGCTCTTGGTGCCCCAAGGCCCTACCCAACGCATTCTCCAGAATTGTTGGGACATTTGTCAGAAACATCCCCTATTTAATTGGGTAGTGGCATGGGTCTGAATAGAAAGGGACTCTCCAGGAAGGCAGTGATGTGGTGTACAATCAAGGGGCCAAAGAGCTGTTGTCTGACAGCCTGAGATTGGTGTGATTCTCTTTAGAAAAGGACAGATGAAATTTTTTTTTTAAGGACAATAAAATACTAGAAACAATAGCTTTTGTTCCCATAGGAGTTGTAGCTCAGTCTTCTAATCTGGATAAAGAGGCTTAGGGATGTCTCCTGTAAACTACTTTTTCTGGAAGTGTCAGGCTAAACACTTCCTTATTCATTACTTTTATTTTTATATCAATCTCGTGAGAATTGCTCTTTTGTCTACAAGCTACACTTCCTGATAACACCAGATCCAAATAGTTTTTTTTCTTTTTCTTTCTCTTTCTTTCTTTCTTTCTTTCTTTCTTTCTTTTTTTCTTTCTTTCTTTCTGCCTCTGATCTCTTTGACTATGGTCAAAGCCATCCCACTGGGACATTAAAAACCATTTGTTCCTTACTTGATGCGTTCTTCACTATTTTATGCATATGGGTGCTTGAGCTGAATTTGTGGGTGAGCACCACAGTGTAGACTTAAGGCCCCTGAAGACCAGAAGAGGACATAGGATGACCTGAAATTGGAGTTAAGAGATGGTTGTGAGCTGCCTAGAAGCTGGCGGTTGAACCTGGGTCCTCCTGAGTGCTGTTAACCACGGAGCCATCTCTCCAGCCCCACATGATGCCTTAAAAAAAAAAAAAAATGGAGCTTAACAAGATCCTGGTCTGCCTTAAGGTGACCTTGATTGTTTTCTTCCTCAAGTTTTGGTGCTGCCATTTTAATATTTGTATTGCTTTGACATGGCATGACTTCCTAATCAACTGGAACCTGATAGCTTTATTGATAGCTCTCTTCTAGGGACTTGCACATAACAGAGATGGAGAGGTTAGGAAAAAATAAAATGTAAAAGATCAGGTCCTAATGGCTTCACTGTCAAACAACCTGTGGCTTTTTAAAATGTGCCACTATTTACATCTGATGCTTTTCTGGTAATATAGTCTATACGAATGAGGGAAGAGACCAGGTTTTATGTCTGTGAGAATTCAACATAACTTTTTAAACCGTAGACGTAAATCTTCACTCTTACCACAGAAGTGCCATTGTCTCTAAGACACTAAATGAAAATGTTTCTAAATGTAAATGTTAAGAAGTACTGGGTGTGGTACCTTCTAATTATAATCCCAGCGCTTGAGAAACAGAGGCAAGGAGATCTATGAGTTCTAGGCCAGCCAGGGGTACATGTGAGAACCTGTACCCCTGCCTTCCCACTCTCCCAAAATATCAAAACACGGAACCATTTCAAATGCTCACTTAGATTTGATTCTTCAGTTCTTTGTTTAAATGTTAACGTGTGCTCAGTCTAGGTTTACTTAACAAACCAAATTGTAAGTAAGTGTGGGAAAAAAAAATCCTTTCACCTGTGTGAAGGTCCGGAAGTAGTGTAAGCATGAATGTCCCTACAGCTTTTACCTTTCCTGAAAGAAAGCTTTTCTTGCCAGTTGCCACTGGCTCCCTGGTGTAAATACTCGCTAGGCTTTTAAGAAGCCACCATCCACACATGCCCTCTACTCAGGCTTTCGTTTGATGCACAGGTAGGATAAAGAATTGGGGAGGGCAGGGCAGGGCAGGTGCTGAGTTTTCTGCCCCTATAACTTAATAGGAGTTCCTCTTGGGTCTTGCTGGTCCCATTGAGCCTGTTTTATATGCTTTTCAGATGGTTCCTTTTTGTTACCCATGATGCTCTGAAAATGATTTTTATAAATCTGCTTACCCCAAGTCTATTACTTTCTATCGTAGCTTATATTAAAGGCTTAAGGAGCACTTTGAAAGACTACCACATGAATCCACAAGCCTCCTGCAAGATTGTGTACATTATTTCCTAATCTTTTCTGGGTACTGGAGCTAGTGCAGCTGCAGTTACTTCCGTGGGCTAATCCTGCCCAGGTTTGAAGTGACAGGAGCTCTTACTAGCTGCAGTTATGTCCCACTGATCAGGTAACACAAGATCATTTGCTTTGCTAGAGTTCAGCTGTCCATATATTAAATTGTAAACACCTCGGAGTTTCTGACAGTTGTAAACACTGAAGAAGCCAGAAGACTTTTATACTGGAACTTTCTACTTAGTCCACATCTTTACTAGAACACTGGATGTACATAATGCTTCAAGTCATTTTTTAAAGGATTTATTCTACTTATTAAAATTATGTGTATGTGTGTGTGTATGTGTGCTTGACTGAGGAGGCCAGAGCTATTGGATCTCCTCCCCTGGAACTGAAGACACAAGACGGTTGTGAACAGCCTGGCATGGGTACTGGGAGTCAAACTTTCAACCTCTGGCCAAACAGTACAGGCTTTTAACTGCTGAACTTTTTTTTCCAAGTCCTCAAATTGCTTTTTAATATGGCTTGCCACCATATCCTAGTAGAAGGGAGGAGTGAAATGGCACTAGGTAATGATTTATCATTCATCTGCCATAAATTCTAAAAGGTTTCTGGACTCTCCCTCATTTGGGGTCCATTGTCATTTGTTTTAGGATCTAACGAATGAAACTAACTGGATAAATAAATCTGTGCAATGGAGTAGAGTCGCCTTCATGTTATTTGAGCCTGAATGTGCGTGCATAATTGGAGAGATTATTGGAGAGAGAGTGTTTTGCTGTGGTAGATGTGGTTTCAATCCTAGCGTTGAGCATAGCATTTAGTTTCTCAGCTTACCCACAAAATCTGTGACTAATTTAGTGAATGTGAAGATTCTTGTCCAGATGGTTAGGTTTAATTGTAAAAACTGGAAAGATTTCAAAGTACCCTTTGGGGGAGTGTGGGAAATGAGTAAACAACAAGAAAGAATTAAAAGTAATGATAAATCACCAAATATAGAATGTATGTATATTTTATATTTATAAACACACACTCATATACTGAAACACACTGTATGTATATTTATATACAGGCAAAGAAAAGCTTAAAGAATTGATTATAGCAGCACGAAGGTAGAGGCTCTAGAAGAGAAGTGTGTTCTGTGTTCTGTGTGCTTAGCTTTCTCTGAGCTCAGTCACAGTCACAAGGGCGGCAAGGTCCCACTTCCTGGGCACTGGCAGTTCATGGTTAAGGTCATTGGTTATTAACTCACTAGATGCTGAAGTGGATTGTGCTCTCGCCTGAGACTTGGCTTAGAAGCCCAGGCCAGCATGTCCCATTCACACCGCTGCTGTATAGCCCGGAAGGTAGGAAGTGTGATCCCAGTACCCATTTCCTCTTCGATAGCCATGACAGAATGGGTAAAATGATGTGTGAGGATGCTCTCCCCACCTCAGGGGCTCCTCCTCCCTCCCCCTTCTTATGGAGATGGGTGCCGAAAACAGCCCTGGCCTCTCTTGTGCTTTGTGGTCAGGATACTGATGACCTAAATCTTGACCTCATAAATTATCTTTCTTTTCCCCAGCAAATTTTCTTTGAAGTTGGTAGGCTAACAGATTCTGTTCTGAACTTTTCCTGTGTTACCTAGATTTATAGGGAGAGAAAGAAGTGATGGGTCAATGGCTTCAGGACATATCCAGACTGAAGGGGAGGCCACAAGGCTATTGACCACATCTGTTGTGTTAAGTGGACATGGGCTATGGAAAGTGGTCCCCAAGGAAGCAACAGAAATGTATCCAGCCGTCAGAGAGTGGACTCTGTGAGCTAAAACAATGTGTTACATTTACCATGTACCAATGGCTTTCACAGGTGGTGAAAGGATCTTTGGCAGTTTAAAACAGTCAGAGGAGGAGGGAGACTGAGGCTGTTTCACGTGAATGGCAGAATTGAGGGGGGGGAGGGACACAACAAAAACAAACAAACAAACAAACAAACAACAACAACAACAACAAAAGGCCTGCCATTTTGGGATGGTGATTTTCAGGTTCTGAAAAGACATGTCTAAAGAAGTCAGACCATGAGAAGATAACACACAGAATCAACTAAGCAGGGCTCATAAGGTCTCCTAGAAATGGAAGCTACAAACAGGCTCTACAGGTCTCAGCTAGGCCCTCTCCATATATACCTTAGGGTTGTGTAGCTTGGTGTTCTTGTGGGACTCCCAACAGTGGGGTGAGGCTGTCTCTGACTCTTTTTTTGCCTGCTCTTGGGACCCTTTTCCTCCTACTGGGCTGCCTTGCCCAGGCTTGAAATTAGGGCTTGTGCTTGTTATGTCATGTCTGGTGGATATCCTGGGAGACCTACTCTTTTTTTTTTTCCTTCCGGGAAGCAGGAGGTGTTGATGGGGTTGGATGACTGGGAAGATTGGAGTGGAGGAAGTGGAAATCACAAGAAATACAATGTTTGAGATAAGAATTAAAAAATAAGAGAAGTTTGGAGAGAGAGCTTTCTGTGTGGGCGTAAAGTTTATGCTTGCTAGGCTGTTACACCAAGGGCTTTGGAGAGCTAGGTTAACTGAAGGTTCTTTAACCTAACAAGGAAGTACTCTTAGCCTTACCCCTCTTGGCTAAATTCCTGTCCACGCCCGCCCCCCCCCCCCAATCTTTTCTCCATCTTCTACAGATTCCTATTTGGCTATAGTCTGGGTTTTTTTCCCTCTGTTTATCAAGAGCTTTGACCTCTGTTAGCAATCCATTGGATGACTCTTACTGATGATCCTGATAGTGCACCAACGTCCTAGGTGAATGGACAGATAAGGGGCAGAGATAAGAGGGCTCAAAGGTAGGGACTGTCCGGTAGGGAAAGAGGCCGGAGAGTGGTGGCTGTCTGCAGAAGCAGGCCTTGATGAGTCATATTTTCTGCATACGTGTGAGGCTGATTTCACCATCTGCTTGCTCTATGCTCTAATCATTTTCTTCCTCCTTGCTTTTTCTTTCTTCCTCTTTCTCTCCCTTTATCTTTCTCCCTAACCTAAGGCCTCATTCAGGCCAGGAAATGCTCTATCTACGAGCTACTTCCTCCTTCCTTTCTGTAGAGGTTTCCTTTAATATGGTAACACAAATGAATGCAATTCTGATTTTTCTAAACCTTTTGATAACTTAATATAGAGCACGTGATTCAAATAGAGAACCAGTAGGCCCTGGGGATGGATGCTGACATTCAAGTGTGCTATGAGACAACTTGAGAGCAATATTCACACTAGTTTTTTCGCTATATTTTGTATTTGTTATGAATTTCATATATTTGACGAGTTATGTTGTCATTCCTAGAAATTATTACAGATTTCTCATGGACCTGATAAATTAATTCCGGGCATGGAAATAAGAATAGTGCATATCATGAAGAGGAGAGGGCAGTTTTGCACAGTTCAGGCAACAGGAGTCCCAAGGATACAGAGGGTTTTCAGAACACAGAATCTGTGAAAGTAGTAATTCATTTTATTTCTTCCCAGGTCTTGATTTGGCAAAAGTCTTGAGTTTGGGATGACAGAGCCCTTGGATGTATTTTTCTGTTGGAAATCTGGGCTATCTTAAGACACAATGCACAGGAAGGTCACTGGAAAATTGTAGATTACTGTTGTCAATGCTGCTTTAAGACTTTCAATGACAGGAAGTTCCCATAATGGAAGAGGTTGGGTCTCAGAGGCTGAGAGAACTGTGCTTTAAAGCTGTTTCATTGGGGACAGAGCCTTGTCAAGTGCCTGTTTGAGATGGAAGACAAAGAGCGCTTGGAGAGGAAGGAGCTGCGCCAGCAGATCCAGCCAGTGATGCTGAGCGAGACGGGACTTGCTTGGGCTTGGAATCTGGGTTGATTGGATTGGACATAACCACAATTTTTCTGGATGGGCTTCCTCACCGTTTTTCTTGGCTGACTGCACATGCTGTTAAATCCCCTCAGATAACACACAAAGCGTGCATTTTTCACAGTCTGTGTCCAGGTTGGATTGGGACCTGGTCCTAGGCCCCGTCATACAGGACCTTGTAAGCTATGGTTAAGGAGTTTGGATTCTAGCTGGAGTGAAATAAATAACATGACTTAGTTAGATTTTTAAAAAAGCTTCCTCTGAAATGTGTTGGGGTGGAGGGAAGCAATTACCAGAGGTACAGTGAAACTGTTTATGGATTTTTCCAGAAGTTCCCATAAGACACAGTAGATGTCTTCATTAGTCATAGAGTTTGGTTGAAAACAGTCATGTTGTCCAAAGGTAAAGACAGTCTAGGACCTGATCTGGAGTTGTGAAATAGTAAGAGTGGAGAATAGCAGCTCAATGGGGTGGGGGTGGCGTCTGTGGAATCAGTAGTTTTGAGTCTTTTGTTTGTTTGTTTCTGTTTTTCTGAAAGGGCGTCTCTCGTATTCCTCACTGCTCTCAGTAAATAGTTGAGGATGCCCTTGAACCTCTGCTTTTACCTTCTGAGTGTTGGCATTACAGATGTGCACCAGCACAGCCAGCTAAGATGCACTTTTAATACAGCCTGTGGCAAATTGACTTTTGTGACAGTTAGGGTCACAGACTAGGATGAAGTTGTGCAGGTTGACTTGGAGGTTGGTGAGGCTGAGAGAGGTCAACCCAGAGAGTGAGTGTCCTTAGAAAAGAGCAGAGAAGAGCCACCACGGAGTATTAAGAGGAGCCTGGGGCACATGTGCTTTGGAAGAGGAAACCCCAGGCAATCTGGTGTTTCTGGAAAGCAAGTTTAGAAATTCCTTCCAGGTGGCTCTGATCATCTGTGCCAAATGCTGCCAAGAATTCAGGTTAAGATGAGCCTCAGAATTGACGGCTGCTAAACTCAGCACCCATAGTCCTTACGGAAACACAGGGGCAGAGAAACACAAGGTAGTACTGAAGGACTTAGGTTGTTGTGTAGATGATTTGGGGAGAAGGGGATCAGAATATTACCCCCCCCTTTTCAAAAAGGTTAACTTAGGGACCGAAATGTTAATCTAAATATTTACCAAGACGAGGTTGTAGCTGTGGGTGTAGCTCAGTCGATAGAGTACTTGTCTAGCATGCACAAAGCCCTGAGATGGATCCACAGTGGCTTCCTTAGCCATGAAGCAAGTTCAAGGACAGTCTAGGATACATGAGACCCGATTTCAAAAGGGGGCAGGAAAGTAAATATCTATCTCTTTTCAAAATTTCAGGAACTCAGCACTGCTGCTGAGTGGAGACAGGTAATTATACCAGAGCAGAGGCGATGAATGGTCCTTATTAGTCATGAGGGTTAGGGTGGGGAGTTTGGTATCCCGGGGGCTGCCTCGGAGCTTGGCAGTTGAATGAGTCTTCTATCGAACATGGAAAGATGAGGTATAGCAACGCATACTGGCTTGATAGAATTTGTGGCTGGAAAAAAAAAAAAAAACAGAACAGAACAACCCCTCTGGATTAAAATAACAGCAACATCTCGCAAATTTTCACTGGTGATTACACAGGCCTTGCACATGCTAAGCGGGCTGGGGAAGTGAACCCCTAGCCAGAAAGATTTTATTTTACCATCTGTGCAGCGCTGTTATGGTGTTAAGGGACTTCGAAATTTCTTTAATAGAGTTGTTGTAGACAACAATTGTGTATCCATTTTTTTTCCCATCTCCCCTGTGGTTTAGGGATCTTTGACTACTCTGACTAGTTTTTCAGGAGTAAAAATAGTAAGCAAGGCGCATCTACGTGTCTCAGTTTATTTTTCCATTTATACCTTTATCCATCTCTTCATTGAATGTCTTTTCTGACTGCCTGGGTCGGGGTCTCTGAGGCACAGTAGTGAGAGGCAAGCCAAGTCTTCGTCCTGTGAAGCATATATTCTGAGTTCTTATGGAGAGACTCATCGTATTGTGTGCTCTAAGGGGGGTGTGTAGCAGGGGAGGATGGAAGAGAGCTAGCTGGTCGAAGGGAGAGCCCATATGTGTTTGTGCTGAAGTAGGACGTGAAGGGAATCTTACTAGACCCAGAGTGCAGTCCCTGGTGTGGGGAATGTTTGCAGATCTGAGGAGATAACAGTGTCCAATGTGGCGTGAGCGAGTGACGGAGAGGTCAAGGAGGCCCTGTGATCTCAATGGTATTAGCTAAATTTCTGAACCCATCCCAGGCCTTTGGGTTTTTCATTTCTGTGTGGTCCTGGGAGATGGAGGTATTATCTTGTGTGAAGTAGTGTCCATCAATCCCACATGGAGCACTTGGAATCCCAAAGGCTTTTGGTAGAACCTTCCTCAGAAGACATTAATGAAAGGATTGCTTCCAGGCAGAGTGTTTTCTCAGTTCTAGGTGTTCACACTTGCACACATATCTTGTAAGCACACACACACACACACACACACACACACCCCACACACAACCATACATGTACACACTCATGTGCATACCTCATGTGCTGCTGCATTATAAATAACATTGATTATTATTCCATCTTCAAACAACAGATTTAAAAAGCGATGGGCTAATGATACGAGGATCAATACCCTTTGTTTTACACCCTCTACTTTCGCACTCCCTTGGTATCTCACATGTTGGGTGTTTGTCGGGCAGGTTGTTCAACCCAGCACACAGAAGGCAGGAGGATCACAAGTCAGAGGCCAGCCTGGGCAACACAGAGAGGCCTTGTCACAAACACACACATGTGAAACAAAAGAACATGTCTCCTACTTTGAGACTTGCCTCGTTAAACTAATTAGTGCTGCTTAGTAAATTACTGTGTGTGTGTGTGTGTGTGTGTGTGTGTGTGTGTATGTGTGTGTGTGTTGGATACAGAATCTTCTACGTAGCCCAGGCTGGCCTTACACTGGAGTGGCGCCAAGTAATTCTTAAATGACTTTTTAAAAAAAATCAAATCAAATCAGTCTTTAGGAGCTGGAGTTGTAATTGTCTAGCCCGTAATGGAAACTGGGAATCCTTTCCCTGCGGCTTCACCGCTCCCAGCTCGATCCATGCCGTTCCATCCATAGCTTCTGTGACGTGTCCCTTCTGACAGTCATGTGAATTCTCACTTCGCATGTCCTGGACGGCGAGAGCACACTAGCGATGCTGCTCGGTGTCTTACCGTTCATGTACCTATGCTTTGGAAATGACTTACTGCCCTCGTACCTTGAATCCCACCACGGTTTAGCTGGCCTGGCTGCACAGGAGACTGCCAGCAACATTTTTCACTTACAAGAATTGTTCTACTGGACATCTTTTCATGCATCCATCTCAAAATTTAATTTTCCTCCAAGCCGACGACGGTATGGTGCAGACCACCCAACACTAGAACATTCTATGTGTGTTTCTCTACAACTTACCTCCACTGTGGGTGATGATTTTTCTGGCTTCAGTCTGATAGCAATTTGCCACTTCAAGTTGTATTTTTCACGTGTGCGCATTGGTAACTTGTAATCTTTGCCTGGTGTTATGGTGAGCCAGCCACTTCTCGACTTTAAATATGTCAGGTGCATGCTAACTAATCACACTAACTTTTTGCATTTTGCAAATTTCTTGCTTCCGTCCATATGTTGGCCCTCCGGTGAGGTCTAACTAGACTTCATGGTGGATGCCATGCAAATATGTTTTCCACATGTTTTCCCATTTCTGCCCTCTGGATGGTGTTTATTCAAGTGCCCTACCTATCTCCATCTACCAGTCCTATGTACAAAT
Source organism: Apodemus agrarius (assembly GCA_964023405.1). Taxonomy (NCBI): domain Eukaryota; kingdom Metazoa; phylum Chordata; class Mammalia; order Rodentia; family Muridae; genus Apodemus; species Apodemus agrarius. Next base: position 44,722,649 of record OZ030021.1, on the reverse strand, counting down.
CTTAAACTGTGTATTGAAGTTTATAATTACTTTTCTTTCATGCTGGGCTTTGCACAGGCTTAGGGAGAACTTTCTTATCCTTAGATTATCAAATTGTTTTCTACTACTTACTGAATGCTGTAATCCTCTTTTGAGTTGCTTTTGTTTTACTGAGATAGGGTCTCACAATGTAGCCTTGGCTAGATTGAAACTCACTATGTGGATCAGGCTGGCCTACCACTCTTAGCCGTCCATCTCCTTCTGCCTCCTGGGCGCTGGAATCAAGAACATGCTCCACCATACTCAGCCTAAACAGTATCGTTGGGTCAGTTCTGTAATTTTCAGTTACCCAAGGAATGCTTAGTCTACCACCTCTCCCATGTCCCAGGTCCTCTGCCCTGTTCTTTTGTGTACGTTTGAATACAGACTCAGACAACTTATCTGAACATTGTCATATCCCACCCCACTTTCTCTCGAGAATGGTTATTTGAATCTACTTAAAAAATAGCTTCTTATATATATATTTTAAAATCACCACAGTACTCCTTTAAATACCAGTTCATAAAGGTGTTTTGCAGGTGGTTAATATGTAGGCATGGCCAAGTGGGAGATAGAGCGAAAAGCACTGACAGTCTAGACCCAGGGAGATGTATGGCCAGGACACAGTTAGTCCTGCTTCCTGGAATCCTGGGGGGAAGGAACTTCTCAACACAAATGAACTTCTTAAGTAGTGAAGATGAGCCAGGCTGCTCTTGGTTGGCTTAGTATTACAGACACTGGCAGGGCAAGGGAAGTGTTTAGGAAGGGTCCAAACAATGGGGTCCATCAATTTCTCCCACAGTCTTAACCCATGCAGCAATACCATCTCTGCTGGGCCGTTAGGTTTTGATATCTTTAATGGTAACAGGCAAAAGCCACTGTTTTGGGTGATCTTGCTTTTTATTTTTATTATGCTTTCTCCTTCTGGTACTGGATTTTCTGAATGTCCTTCTGTTTCCTAAAGAGCTGCAACCCTCCCATCCCCATCTCTACTTTCTGCATTTTAGGCAACTGTCTCTTCTCTGCACCTTTTCCTGTGTGTGTGTGTGTGTGTGTGTGTGTGTGTGTGTGAGAGAGAGAGAGAGAGAGAGAGAGAGAAAGAGAGAGAGAGAGAGAGAGAGAGATCTGTGCTTGCACATTTCTCCTGTGTATTGGGGGACCCCTGGGGACCCTTTTACTTATTTTTATCTCTGTCAGTACTTGTTGAGCTATGTGCTCTTTTACTGGAGCCGCAGGGTAGAGGGTCTTCAGCGTGGCTTCCCTGCCTCCAGACCTTCTTATTTCTCTCTCTCCCCCTCTTCTGAGATCAGAGACAAAGACACTGTTGGAAATGATCTAGGTTTTTCTCTGTCTTGCACTCAGTGCACATTTGTAATAATTTAAAAGTGCCATTATTTGTGCAGTTGGTTGGATTACATATGCCTCTCAAGTCTGGTAGGGCCTGTCTGTTAGGTTAAAGAACAACAACAAAGATGAGGAACTCAAAAAGTTTATATTGTTTCAATGTATCAGATTGTGTTGACGTCCTGTGTGGTGGAAGATTTTTTTCTGATGGTTTCTTTGTTAACCACAAAACCACCAGGGCAAAGATGGACAGCGACTCTTCCAAAAAGGGGGGGGGGGGAAGCCTTCAATGGTTGAATGAAAAAGAGAGATGCCTCTGGGAAGGTTTGTACCAGCAAACCTGATTTGCAAGAGAAATAAAATAGGGTTGGGGAGATGTTTGGGGGGAAGGGTATAAAATGTTTGCTGTGTTTGCATGAGGACCTGCAGATCATTGGCACCCACTAAAAAGCCAGGCAGCAGAGCATTCACCCATAATTCTGGCCTTGGGAGGGACAGACAGTATTCTCTGGGGATTGCTGGCCAGCCAATCTAGCAGAAGTAGAGGGCTCTGGGTTTAGTGAGGAAGGTTATCTCAAAAAAAAAAAAAAAAAAAAAAAAAGATGGAAAGTAATCGAAGAAGACATCCAAAGTCAGTTTCACACGTGCACATCCGAACACACACACACACACACACACACACATATGCACACCCGAATGTGTGCATAGCTATACAGGCATGAGGATGTCCAGCTCATGTGTTTGGAATGGGTTGAGCTCTTAGGAATGTAAGCATGAATGTGGCCTTTTTTCTCTATGGTAAGATCCATGGCAGAACTTGAAAGATGACCCTGTCCGAGGGTTTCTATATGTCATCATTGTTTGTACACATATGTAATCAATCATTACCCCCTAACTGGTGTGGAAAAGAACAGTCAGTGGTTTTGGTGGATCATGGCACACAGCATTCCGGAGGCAGAGGCAGGCAGATCTCAGTGAGCTTGAGGCTAACCTGGTCTTGAGAGCAAGTCACAAGGCAGCCAAGGATTTGCATAGTGAGAACCTGCCTGACAAAAGGAGTGGAACAGTGGTTTTTTTTTTTTTTTTCTTTTTTTGAGTTACCCATTAAGCTCAATCTGCTATTTAAGGTTATTATTTTATTTTATTATTAGTTTTGCCTTTATTTTTTTCCAAGACAGGATGTCACTATATAGCCTACTACATCACTGACTGTCCTAGACCTTACTATACCAGGTTGGTCTTGAACTCACAAAACACCAGTACACCCAATTTAAGCATATTTTTTAAAAATTATACTTTCCAGTATAAATTCGGTCAATCAAATTTGTGCTTGTTTATGATCAAATATCTGTTTTAGCTGAATGAATTCTTCTGCTACTTCTGTACTGCACAGAAATGGTCATGGCTCTTAGGAAGCCTCTACTGAGTTGTGTCTCTCTTAACATCTAATGATTTTAATTGTGCAAAGTGGCCCAACCCTGTAATCCAATCTCAGGACACACTGCGGAAGGAGTATTTTCTGCAAGTCAGAGGCCAGCCTGGGCTACACTAGTCACAGCCTGTTTTGAAAAACAATTCAGGGACTGGAGAGATGGCTCATCAGTTAAGAGCACTGATTGCTCTTCCAGAGTTCCTGAGTTCAACTCCCAGCAACCACATGGTAGTTCGCAACCATCTGTAATGGGACCTAATGCCCTCTTCTGGTGTGTCTGAGGACAGCTACAGTGTATTCATATACATAAAATAAATAAATAGGAAGACAAAATGAAACTACAAGCACAACAAAAAAGATAGTGGCAATCTTCTGATGGTATCCACTGAGGCCACAATCTTGAGACTTTTACCCCATTATTTTACATCATTTACCTAGAAGGTTATTTTCGAATAAATAAAAGTAGTCAATACTTTTTTGATCTTGATATAATAATCTTTAATCTTGTTGCCTAAGGAATGTTTCTTGATTTCAGTAGCCTTTACAATTACGTTTAAGGACTTTCAAAGTCTTAATTGGTTTTAGGACAGCCTTCGAAAAATGTTATTATCCCTCATTTGCTGACAAAGAAACTCAGGTTTTGTATGAATATCAGAACCCTGGGTCTAGAAAGAGATCCTTTAAAAACATTTTTTTTTTTTAAATTTGGTTTTCTTTCTGTGGTCCTGGCTATCCTGGAATTCACTATGTAGACCAGGCTGGCCTCAGATTTACAGATTGCCCAACCTCTGCCTCCTGAGTGCTAGGATTAAAGGTGTGGACCTCATGCCTGCCTGAGAGCAATTAGAATCTTCATTGTAAGGAGAAAGTTTACCTTACCTGAATTTCCTGCTGACTGGTCAGTTGCCTCTAGGTTAACTAATTGGGATTTTGACTGAGAATCTATGGTTCCTGTCTCCAAGGTTTAAGAGAAAGGAAATATATACAAGAGTACCGACTAGAGGGAGCTTCCGTGATGGTGGCCTTCTTAAGCTCCGTGAGGTGTTTGAATCCAAATGCAGACTCTTTGATTTAAAATTACTTGTCAACAAGTCCCAGAATTAAGTGACTTACTGGGAACCACACTGCCCAAACTATGGAGAAGTAACAGGAACCCCCTGCTTAGTTTCCTTCTCCTAATGGTTTCCCCCACCACCCCATGCTGATTTTCAAATGAAGAACAACAAATGAAATAACAGGCGAACACTTTGTAAATATAGAGTGCTTTACAAATCCAAGCACAAACAAATCTGTAAGTGGTAGGGAAACCCAGGCCACTCATTTTGTGATGGCTTCTGTTCATACATTAGGGAGCCTGATGGGACCCCCACTAAACAATTAGTTACCAGCTGTTTGCTTTAATCTGATCATTTACAAAAATACAGCAGTCCTTACTGGTAGTAAATCTGATAGACATAAAATGAAAGCCATGCCGGTGAGTGACACCCCCCTCCCCCAAAACAAAACAAAACAAAACTCTGTCTATATGGGTGGTGAAAACTGGTTTTAATTCTAATTGCAGAAATATCAATAAATTTCTATCTGTCTTCACGAGAGAGCTGGAGAGAAGACACTGAAGTCTTAGAGTGCACACATTGTGATTTCTTCGACAATGGGAAGCACCGTGTTAATTTGGAGAAACTCATTAATGTGTAGGTTAGTACTAGTAGTGCCTCTTAATTAAGTTTCAGTGGATAGAAGGAGTATTAGGAACAGAATAAATACATAGGAGATTTTATAGAATCTCCAATTGAGGCAAGCCACTGGTTATTTCTACCGTGCATGCTAATTTAAAAATAATTCAATAATGATTCAATTTGTGTCATCCTGGCATTTACAAGGGGACATGAAGAAGTCTTGCTTGTCATTATTCACCAAATAGCAGTTTGCAGACCCTTACAAGTTCCCATATGTTAGTGAAAAACATTTTCCAAGAAATTGGCAGGATTGCACTTTGTAGCTGATGCCAGCTTCTTCCTGGGGCCAATTCAACAGAGAAGAGAGAGAAGGCAAAAGGAAAAAAAAAAGGGCCTTCCTTGTGTTAGTGGCTGAATTACTCTGACAAGCTTTCACCTTGCCCCTCCTCTTATTAATATTCTTTTTGATGTGAGCTTGTAAAACAGAGGATTGGCTGTTAATCTCCAGGATCTCAAGGGCTCTTGGCAGTGGCCCATAACTGGTGTGCTCACATGGCTGTTGTCTGACTACTAATGATCAGACAGCAGCATTATCTACCAGCTAAATCTGTGTTGCTTATAAATCACACTCGATAAACTGAAGTTTCATTTCTTCAAAGAGTCCGTACAGAATGCCAGGGGCATTTCATGATTCTCTGACAGCTTAGATTAGGTTTATTTTTCATTTCTGTTTGACAAAATATTAGACTCCCTAACGCAAGCGAAAGGGAATTTGTTTTGTTTCTCTAACGAGGCAGTCGGAGGATGGGGCGATAAGCAGAGAAGGATGACCTGCTTTTGACCCAGAGGATGTACAGATTGGGGTGGCAGATGGAATTTTCGCTATTGTTGCCATCCTTCAAGGTGAGTGGAGTTTGGTCCATGGCATAGTGAAAGACAAAGGGCAGAGGAAGGTTCTAAGAATGTGGGCCTGGGCTCAGATTGTGACCCGGCTGGGGCAGGGTAACCAGAACTGTGAGATTTCCAGTAACCGTTCAGTCACAGTGTGTGTTGAGCCTGCGTGTCAGGTATGACTTCCTTCTATGGAAGGCCAAGAGGAAGAAGACAGAAGGTTTTACAAAATAAGGTAACAGCCACAGAACTTCTGTCTTCTGTCTTTCACCACTCACTGGGGATACTCAAAGCCGTTCCCACACACCCAGAGTTCCCCGTCTAATCTGGAGATGTGAAACCAGTTTATGGGATGCACGTTTACGGTGCGATATGACCGAGAACTTCCGCTAAGTCATGGTTGGTTGTTTGGCCACAAACTCCTGTAGTCTGAGCTAACTTCCGCCATGTCTAAAAGGGAAAAACAAAAGGACTAAATTTCATAACTCATTTTATTGCTTTTCTGTAAATATTCATGTCTCTGGCTGTTCTTACAAAGCATTTGCTAAAGCACTAATTTGTGTGTGTGTGTTATACATATGTATATATATAATACATATATTACATATATATGATATTGAATATATACACTATCATATACATAATTCAAGGTCTCTCTTACTTTCCTGGAGCTCTCTTTGTAGACCAGGCTGGCCTCGAACTCACCATGCTCTTCCTGCCTCGGCTTCCCATCTTCATCAACATGCCTAGCTTGTGCCCATAAATTCTGAAGACTACAAAACTTTTGGGTTTCAGGAAATAGTTAAATCAAAATTGTGATATTTAAGAACGAATTTTGTTTCGTTGCGTCTTTGTGGTGGGGTTTCATTCTGTAGTCCAGCCAGGCCTGAAATTATTGGTGACTCTCCTGCCTCTGATTCCTGGTTTCTGGGATTACAAACATGAAGCACTATGCCTGGCTTAGAACCTAGGTTGGCCTTGAATTTTCAGTAATTCTCCTGTCTCTGCCTTCCCAGTGTTGGGATGAGTGGGGCGTGTTATTATGCCTGGGCTGAAACAAATTAAAATCATAGTATTTTAAAGAGAAACTTAAACAATTTTGAGGTGTATTAGAAGTTATTTTCTTTACCAAAATATGTAGCTTTTCGACTGGGAGGTGATTCATTTAAATAGAAGCATTTGCCTTCAAGCCTGAGGAACTAAATTTGATTCTCCAGGACCTGCATGTTAAAAAGAGAGAACTCTCACACCTTCTCCTCTGACCACCACCTGTACACATTTGGATGCCTCCACATTGGATGGCTCATGGCGTCCAAATAAATAATTTTTTTTATTATTTTAATGTATAGGATAAAATCATGTGGCAAATGTTGGGATTAGGGATTCTTCATTGTGATAGTTTAAAGAGGTGTTTAAGTCTTTCAAACCATGAGAATGTCCTTAATATTAAAGCTACTGAAGTGAATTCCACCAGTCTGTTCCTCCCCACCCACTCCAACCCAACCCGACCAAGCACAGCTTAAGATCAAACAAAACCAAAGCCATGCAGATCTCCAAGTACTACCATTTGGGGTACTTTATTATTTTTTAAGATTTAATAAGAATTGTGTGTGTGTGTGTGTGTGTGTGTGTGTGTGCGCGTGTGTGTGTACTGAAGGAGGCTGTTGGAGTCCCCAAAGCTGGGAATACAGCTAGTTATAAGCCACGAATTCTGGGAATTGAAAGCAAATTCCCTCAAAGTACAGTCTCTTAATTGCTGAGCAATCTCTCAAGCCGTTTTTATGTTTTAATCCTAGGTGCCAAATATATTCCTTATCTGGCAACAGTGGCTTGACATGAGGATTCCCTGTTCCTAGAAATAATTTTAATGCTGTAATTAAAATTAGCACTACCATCAAGGAGTGGATGTTTATTGATAAGCGTTAGTGCTGATTAACAAAGGAACTTACTTTGTTTCTGCTTCTTATCTTACCATGATTGATGGTTCAGAGTAATTCCATTTTTTATTAAACAAAAAAAAATTTCAATGTAAGTTGTTTGGGTTAAGGTTATTAGATTTTAATATACTGGAAACATATCCATGATTAATTTTGAGAAGATAGTTCTTCGGCTATACAAATCGAGGCTTCATTGAATTTTGTTATAGAATCAGCGATGTAGGGTTTCAAATAGCTGTAAAATATGGGAAGAAATGCATTTAGGGATGTGGAGTGCAATTTTCATTATAAAAATGTGTGTGTGTGTGTGTGTGTGTGTGTGTGTGTGTGTGTAGAAGGGCTGGATTATGATATTAAAAATAAAATACTGAGAGTATTTGAAGAGTTTTTCTTAATCTCATCTTTAAATAATAATCCACCTGTGAGTTTTATAAAGTTTATGCCCATTATGGCAAAAATAAGCATGAATTCTTTAATTTTTAAAAGATAGCAATTTTTCTTGACTGATGATTTAAATAATGACTCAAGTCAGCTTGATTTAAATTTAGCTGAGTCTACTGCTAAAACTGCAGGTGTGTACTGACTAACTGGAGAAGTGAATATAATTTTAATGTAGATAAGAGCAGCTCTGGCAGCCACCGTGTGCTGGGAGTTTGGGAATAGTGTATGGAGTAAGTCCCCTGTCATCGTTGGAAGAGCACATTCTGTGAAATATAGGATTCGCATGTTAAGAAATCGTGGACATTTGGAGCAACCTTCTGAAAGACATCGCCACATCTTTGTTTGGAAGTCACCTCTTCTGCTTCCGTGTGACTAAGATTTAGAACAAATCGTATTTATTAGGTAGGAATGAGGTGGGGTGAAGGGTCCTTAAATCAGGAAGGCCTACCACCTCCATTATCAGTGTGGTGTGTGTGTGTGTGTGTGTGTGTGTGTGTTTGTGTGTGTGTGGTGTGTTTTTGTGTGTGTGGTGTGTTTGTGTTTGTGTGTATACGAGTGCATGTGTGTGTGTTTGTGTGTGGTGTGTGTGTGCATGTGTGTGTGTACACGTGTGAGTGTGTGTACATGTGTGAGTGTGTGTACACGTGTGAGTGTGGTAAGGTGAGGCTCATTTCAAGCCTCTGGTGTCCTCCTTTGTCTGCCTCTCAGCAGTAGACACACTACTGGCATATACTCGGCGTTTTACCTCGGTACAAGAGACATGAACTCAGGTCCTTATGTTTGTACTGTCTGATTGAGCTGACTTCCCAGATAGTCTAAAATTCATTTTTTGTTTGTTGTGTTCTATTTTATCTTTTAAGATTTACTTTTGTCTATGTACATATTTAAGATTTTTTTTGTTGTTGGTTTTGTTTGGTTTGAGGGTCTCATCATATAGCTCTGGATGGCCTGAAACTCTATGTAAAACAAATCTGGATTCAATCTCACAGAAATCTGCCTGATCTATTTCCTGATTGCTGAGATTAAACGTATATGCCACCATGCCCAGCTCTGTTTGAGTTCGTGTGCTGAGTTCAAGCAGTAGCCAGGGAGGCCAGAGCAGGGTACCCGGAGTTACAAGCAGTTGTGAGCTGCCCCTCTGGGTGCTGGGAACTGAACCAGGGTCCTTTGTAAGAGCAGTAAGCACTCATAACCACTGAGCCATCTCTCTAGCACTGCGTCTTCAGAACTTCTTCTAATGAACTGAATTATCTTCTGAAATAAAAAAAAATGTCTAAAAATATTCTGGAAATGTCCAGAGAATGTGAATCTGTTAACACCTCCTCTGTCTGGGTGTCTATAAATAAAAGGGACTAGTAAGTGTGAAAGGTTAAATAGATTGTAACTTTGGTTTTTTAATTTGCATTTGTGATTCATAAACCTTTTTTTTTTTTTTAATTCTGGAGGTTTTACTGTGACATAGTTGTCACAGGCCTTCAGAGTGCCATTTTATAGATGTTGACATCAGAAGATCCCCGGTCTTCAACACTGGGTTTGCCCAGAATACAGGTTTTAGAGGAGGAAAAAGGCTCTTTGTCCAAATCTCATCAAACACCAGATTCTAAGTGACTGTAAATATTGAAAGTTACTTTAGCCACCTTAGCCTGTGACACATTAAACAGTCCGTGAACTTCACTGAACTTGGTGCCTTAGGGATCACTGGGTGGGGCGGGAGAGCTGGCAGCAGAGTCCCCACAGCTTGGTCCCCACAGGTTTTGTGACTCCTCTTGAGGTGAAGGTCACATTGTCTTTTCTCCTGGCTGCCAGGGAGACACAACAGGTTGAGGCATTTAAGGGTTTTTTTTCACAGGTGAGTCAGTGAGTGAGGAAAGATACTGAGTCATCCCCTTCCGTCTGCGAGGAGACAGAAGCTCCTGGTGGGTGAGAGGACCACACACCATGGGTGGCCCATAGCTGTGAGGGTGAAGTGATGGAAAGTGCTTTAAAATGCTAACATCCCTGATCAGGAAGATGGGAGACGGAGATCCTCAGCCAGCTGCTCCCAGTGGAGCTGAATTTTCGACCTCTGAGACCAACTTCCTCTTAAGTCCGGGGACTTCCTTGGTTGAGGCTATCTCCTGGTGACTGGGCCCTTCCTTCTGAGTAGTTTTCCTTTTCTTCCCCAGCTCTACTGGGGTTATTGGATTCCTTCCTCTTTCCTCACAGCCCTCCTGGTTTCCCTGCGTGTCTCTTTCCTCCACTGCCTTCATCCTGTGTGCTGTCAATTACTCCACTCCAGCTCCTTGCCCTGGGGTCCTGTGCCTACCGAGGAACTATTTCCCTATAGATATCCCTCTGCCCAGTTCCCCTACCCAGAGACTGACTCTGTCCTGACTGAAATGGATGATAACCATTTCAAATCCATCCTCATCTCCTACCTCCTTGAGTCTTGGCTGTGTCTCTTCTTTGGAGTTCAGCCATAGCATCTTAACCACCCCCTCCCCCATCTCCACCCTTGCTCTCTCTCATATGTTTTCATATACAGTCCAGCGTGGCCTTTACCAGATGATTTTTCTATACCTGTACTTCAGAAGCCCACACGTCGTTTTTCAGCCTCGCAGAAACCCCTAGGTTCTCATCCTTGCCTGGACTCTTGAATTCCCTCTTGTGTTTCCTGGCTTTCAAAACTGTCAGTCCCTTGACTAAGGTAACATTCAGGATGGCTTAGATCTATCCTAGTCTCTGATTTCTCCCCTAGGCCAAGTCCTACACAGGTTTATAAATCCACCACAGTACACTCACTGCCCCACCCCCTTGATGCTCCCATCATGCCTTGGGCTTAACTGACCATCTGAACTCTGACCATATTCTCTCCTCTGCAGTGACTATTCATCTCTCCTGGAACAATGCTTGCCACATAGAGGCACCTGACAGAAAGATACTGGATAAGAGGATGACTTCCCTAACAGTGAGGCAGCTTTCATTAGCAACTCTTACAAAGGGGAGGGCAGGGGGTCAGTACATGGTCCTTCTGTCAGAAAAACTAGGTCCTTATAGTTTGACTAACTCTGTTGCTCAATACGTTTTGTATCGGGAGCTAAATAATAATCTTTCATTGTGAGCCTTCGTCCTCAGCTTTGGACAGTTAGTTCTTCTCTTGCTCCTCTTCTGTTTTTCTGAAACAGGTTCTATGGAACTAAGGATGACCTTGAGCTCCAGATATTCCTCCCTCCACCTCCCAAGTCCAGGGATGACAGACATGAGCCCCTACACACCCAGGTGTTTATTTTTATTCAGTGTGAAATGACTTAGCATCATTTTTATTAAAAGACGGTTTCAAGAAACATCTTGAGTGTGTTAGCTCACGCCTGTAATCCCAGTTAGTTTGAAGCTGAGAGTTTGAAGCTAGCCTGGGCTTCTCAATGAGCTCCCAGGAAGTCTAAGGCCGAAGTGTGAGATATCAACAAGAGCAAATGAGCGAGAACTTTTTAAAAATGATACCAGTGGTTCCAGTTATTCCATGAATACTGAAGACTGTAGCAGAGGCATCTCCTCCTGCCCAGTATGTTATTCTGTGGATTAACTTGCTCAGAGGATACTTAACATAGTTTAGAAAAAAATTGTTCTCACTAGAGAGAGACCTATTGGGTTTTAAAATCTTTTCTGTTCTCTGAAGGGAAATAAGCTTTAACTTAGGAACTGCAATTTACTCATGGAGGTGTCTTATGGGTCTCGGGGAGGACTTAGCCCAACAAGCATAAAGCCCTGGGAGAGAGTCTGGTCCTCAAAAGCAAACACGCCCAGTACGTGAGAGAGTGAACTTGGTAGTGAACAGACATTACTGGGAAAATCCGTGACTTCTGGTTTGTTTATTGTTCTCCCTGACTCCCCACTCCCCGGCTTCTGACCTGAACAGACAGCTTCTCTTTTGGACTTCAGTTTCGTCATTTCTCAAAATCAATTGAGAAGACTCACAGTTGCCTTTTAGTCGAGGTGTGGTAGGAATGACTGTGTTGCAGTGTGTCCTTTAAAATAGATAGGCATTTGATACCAAGATCAACAAAGTCAAAATTGTTACCGTTTATGGTTGGCCCATGATGCTTTGGTAAAATACATTCTGACCCTTTGCAAGACACTGCCTAAGGGCTTGACGTGATTCAGACTTGCTCTTGTCCTTCCTCACTAGCAGTATATATTGTACAATGCAATATATTTCACAAGACTACCTTTGGGTGGTTGGAAGAGGTCACCTAACCTGGATAGAGAAAGGATTTTAGTTAAGAACAGAAACAAGGCTTTTCTCCACATAGACTTTTTTGTCCTTTCTTCTTTGTCCTCCCATCCTCCAAGTAGTAGTGTCCACATCTAACAGGATGAGATGAGAAAGACATGACAATGTATTCCCCTATTTCAACCTGACTTCATGAGAGTTTAGGAACGCTGGAACTACAATGCCCGAGTTCAATTGAGTTGAAATCGACCCCTTGGCTCCCATAGGTAACCTCTTCTGAGCAGCGTCCAAGTTCACATCCGGGGTGCCTTTGTGAAGGGATGGATGTGAGACTTAATTGCTAGAAGTGGAATTTGGGTGGAACTTTTCTTGGCACTTGACTTTATACCAAGGGACTAGATAGTAAAAGGATTCTTCCCAGAAAGAAGGCGGCCTTTGCCTTTCTAGTACCTGCCTCCTTTCTCCACCACCTTTCCCTGTGGCTTGTTTTCTTATTTTAAGTATCTTTGGAAACAGGATGCAAAAACCAACCATTTACCACTACTATTCCGAGCACACCCCACTGTCAGAATGGACTGATTGTCTGTGGCTCAGCCGTGGGGCAGCAGTCTTTGAGAGAACACGAGTGAGCCTAAGTACGTGACAGCTGATCGGATGCGGTGGAGTTCTCGAGGCCTCGATCTATATGGAATCACATAGTGATTGAGGGGAGATTTAGCTTAGCTTCCAAAACAAAAACAAAAACAAAACAAAACAAAACAAAAATGAAAGCATCGGGCTGAGCGGTGTAATTACACTGTCAGTACAACACCATACCTTTGATGGTGCTTGGAAAAGAGCCACAGCCAGACAGGGAAGTCTGGAGACATGCTGTTGTTTAAGCTGGTTTTCTGCATGCACTTGCACCTAGGGCCAGGACTGGAGTGTGATTCCTGGTGGACAGTGACGCCCTTCCTCCCCACCCCCAAGCAACGTTATAGAGAGCCTAGACTGGCGACGTTGTTCTGCGTGTCCAGCATTCTGTTTGTCTTGGCTGGAAATGGAAGCTGTCTTCCTGGCCCCAGGGGGCCGGTGCCATGGTTGTGACTAGGTTTCAGCAGTATTTCAGCTATGGCTTCTCCCTCTCGATGCTGGGAACTAAGTCCAGGGTTTCATACATGCTACACCACGTACTCTACCATGGAGCTAATCCTCCATGGTTCTGGTGTGTGTGTATGTGTGTGTGTGTGTGTGTGTGTGTGTATGTGTGTGAGAAGTACGCCCACCCGTATGTATTATGTATATTGATGTACTTCTGCGTACCCTCTGAGGGCCCATAGAAGATCTTCCGCTCTGTCACTTTTTGCATTATTCCCTCGACACAAGATCTACCACCAAACCTGGGCTAGGATAACATCCAGAAAGCCCCAGCTATCTCCTGTCTGTGCAACCACCCACCTCGACACCCCAGGGTCTACAGGTGTGTGCTCAACCTCGTCCAACATTTTTTCGTGGAGTTTGGGGATTCAAAGTCCTCTGCCTTTGGGGTTAGGGGTAGGAGTTTGGGGGAGGGGGAATCACAGTATTTGTGTGCAAGCATCAAACTGTAGGCATTTCAAGTAATTCAGGTGCCTGGCTTCTTCAGGTGAGGAGCCATTGTGTCCCAGGCTCTGTTTTCCATTTAGAGCAGCTTGCTGCTTTTGGTTGACCTTGGCCAGTGCGGAATTCTGGCGTGGATGCTCTCCTTCATCTCTTCTCTTCATGACTTTGTGAAGATCAAATGAAAAAAACAAAACAAAACAAAACAAACTTGAGCTCACAATGTAATCCTGCCTACGATGTCTGTTTGAAAACTATTCTAATCCCTTTACGTTGTGTGTGTTAAACAGTAGCTCAGAATGCGAACTCTTTCTACAAACAAGTCCAAAGCAACAAGCAGGCAGGGCTTTTGAATTTTCAGCTCTTTGGATAATTTAGCTCCTTGGCCCTGTGTTGGGGATCTCGTTTCTGTCTCTGTAATGTGGCAATGGTGGGGACTCTGGGTTAGAGGAGAACTGGTCCCTTAAATCATTAGCATGAGTTTGTCCCTACACCCTTTATTTTATTTTATTTATTTATTTTGCACAGCAAGTCCCAAAGTATAAATTGCATTGATCTTGTTTCCCAGAAGTGTCTACCACATTTAGGAGAGACTAAAGTAAGAATAATGACCAGAGCTGGCACTGTTCTGGTTTGTCCACTGGAGACGGAAATATAAACGTGATTAATTTTGGAGAGGGGATCAGTGTCCAAGGAACATGTTTTAAAGCCGACCCGGCTTTGCTAAGGCAACGGTGACGTCAGGCAGCTGTCTAACACAGATTTGCTATCATGGCGGCCAGTGGTCACCTCCAAAAAAGCCGGGATTTCCACTTACGGCAGAGCAGTCTTCAGCCTAATGCGTTTTAAATTAAGAGGTGACTGTGGGCAATCTAATAAAACAGCCAAATACCAGGATATGAAGAAAATGTGAGCTTAAGTACCCATGCCCCAGCAAGCTCAGAGAATCAAAACATTGACTCTGTGCAAACTGAAATACCACTCCTCCCGCCTGTGGCGGTTGGCAGTCTGAGAATCCCTGGATTGAGGGGTTAACGGCAAGATCCGTGTGGAGATTTGTGAGAACAGATGGGAAGAAACCTCGGGCTCAGTGCCCTGTCAGGGTTCAACCCCGATGCAGGCCAATTGGAGGGAGGGATGGGGGTGGGGTGGTCTCTGCAGTGAGGATGCCCCTCTGTGGGAAGCCCTGGGCTCCTTTCTCAGTCCTCCAGAACTCGCGGACTGTCTCCTGCAGCAGAGCCACGTGGATGTGTCTTTGTTGGTCTAGAGTACCTGCAGCATTGCCCCTCAGCCCAGCCCGGGAGACCCCTCTGTATTTGCTTTGGGTTTCCTGGTAGCGCAGACCCTCCCTGGCTGACACAGTCAAATATTGGATGATGAAAAGCAGCCAGCCCTCCCACCCCCCCAGCCCCCCAGCACTGCAGCTTTGGAGTCTTCCTGGCTCATCAGCAGTCAGGAAGCCCTTGAAATAAGGTGAACAGAAAAAATATTGCCAGGACCTCTACAGAGTCGCCCCCCCCCCAGCCCCCAGCCCTCTGATTACATACACTAAGTGCTGGCTATCTGTGTAAATAACCTCCTCTTCCCCGCCTCCCTCCACTGCTCTCCCTGGCCCCCGCCCCCTGCTCTTAGGCTCTCTGGCGTGATAAATAGCCAGGCTACTGCACAGCGTGCACCAACACCTGGGAATAATCATGCAAAAATAACAGTGAGAGACTGCGGCGCGTCTGTTCTTGACATTAACTTTCCTCAGTTTGACAGGCTGCCACCACCAGCTGTTAGACTTACGAGTCTTTTTTTTTTTTTTCCTTCTTCCCCTGCCCCCTCCACCCCCCACCCCACCCCGAGAATGGCTGCTTTCCTCTTTTGGGCTTTAATAGGTTACATCAGTGTCCCATCAAGACGACAGACAAGAGCTTTGACAAAGGAACCTTTGCTATAACTGGCCCGTACCTTTTTTTTTCCTTTTCTGATCGTTAATTTTCTCTGTTACTACTGTATAAGCCTCCCACCACCCCCATGGGTTTTAAATATGGACTATCTTATTAGAAGTATGTTTCTTCCCCCCCCAGAAAGGTATGCAGGGTTGTCTTGCTTGTACTAAAGCCTAACATTTGGCCTCTTCGGACCAAACCATACTCATCAATTTCTCTTCATTCAGGTCTCAGATGTATTTGCCATGATGGTAATAATTCTGGTTGTAGCACTGGGTCCAGCTTACTGTTACTCTGTCCTATGCCCTGAATTAAGGTTGCTTGTATGACACCCTGCCACATTATCTAGGGGCTATTTATGTCTTGGTTTTGGTTTTGGTTTTTCAGATTGAGAGTCACATAGAGATCTAGATCTAGTGGCTGGCCTGAGTGTCCACAGTGAATAAGCAAACTAGGAGTCCAGCTCTAAAGAACATATTGTCTGATCGCCCCGCACTGCCGATCATGAAGGCCCCACCTCTTACAAGCTCTACACGGCTTGAACACAGCTCTACAACTGAAGTTGTCATTTCAATTCATTTATGATTAATTGGCGTTGATCGATTCTCTCGATGAAGCATGTTAGCCTTCGGGGTACGGCCCACTCTTTTTTTTTTTTTCTTTCCTTTGCCTTTTTTTCCTTTTTCTTTTTTCTTGTTGCAGGTTGCTCTGAGTTTAGGAGTGGTAGCTCTTTGGTGGATGGGGCTGCAGGGGAGAGAGGAGCAGGAGTAGACTTTTGGGAAGGCCACGTGAGAAAAGGTGCAATTGGACATTGGAAGACTTCTTCCTACTTCAGGGCTCATCAGACCTCTGGCGTGCTCTCGCCATTGCTAGGAGACAATCAAATGGGTGTGGATGGCACCAGGGGATGGACGGCTACCAGGCGTCAGTGTTTGAAAGAGCCCGTGTTTCCCCAGGCCAAGCTTCTCTGGGTTAAGCCCCCTTGTCTTATGCTTTTAACACATTTTAACCAAACTTAGCTATGATTTAGAGGGGATTACAGAATTGTGTTAAATATAGTAAGCAGCTTTATAAGGTTGTGTGTAAGGTTTAGAGAGTTGGCATATCAAACTGCGGGAATCTGCCACTCTTTTTTAAGACAGTGTTTACAGAGATGGACCCAGTCTTAATGCGACTCCTTGGAGGCGTTAGCCGTTACTTATTACCTTCGTTTGAACTCTACCCTGTGCCAAACATTCCTCTTGCATGAGCTCTCTCAGTTCTCCTTGCAACCCAGTGGGTGTGATGGTCATTACCATCCCCATCTCTTAGATTCTGCTCTTGCTGTCATTGACTTAGGTTACCATATAGCATGGATCGGTAGAGCCAGGGCTTGAACCCAGGCCTCCTGCTCATGACAACACCCTCGTTACAGCCCTCCAGCTGCCTCGCTCAGGAGCTGCTGCCCCACAGCAGACAGGTCTTTGGAATGATTTGCAGTCCTCTGCCTTAACGAGCTTCATTGGCTGAAGAAATTATGGCTTCAGTGTGGATCAGTGACCTGAGAAATTGCTCAGGAGAAGTTGATCTTTTTGTCTAACCATCGAGGCAGGGTGTGTGTGGGTCTTGTAATCCCAGAGCTAGGGGAGCAGGAGAGTGCACAGATCGAAGCCAGATTTCTCCGCTTAAGATAGCCCTGTCTCAACAAATACTAAATTAGCTGTAATGTATCCTTTAAGGTCCTGCTTATGGGCACAGTATGAGTGCTCTGTGTGTCAAACCATGACATATACGAGAGAACTGAAACCTCCTCAGAGGGACATTTCCAGCAGGCATTACCTGGTAGAAATTACCGACCATATTCTCTGAATGTTCCGCTCTGTTTTAGTCTCCTGGGGAAGGTGATTCTCTTGTGAATTTCCTACTGCCATCCATGTGTTGTTCTCTGCTGCCCTGGTTGACATCTGAGCTAGCTTATTGTTCTTGCCCAAAATTGGGACATGGGTTTCCCTAGAACTGAGTGGGTTGATCTAGGTAGCCTTCTTGCTGGAATGTTCCATGATGGCCTCAGGCAAAGTTTGGACGCACAGACACATGGAGCTGCATGTGGCCAATGGGAGGAATTCAGGCTCCTTGAAAGCTCCATTCCCAGCCATCATCTGAGCTAATGGAAACTCAGATGCTTCTCTAAGCTCCTAAGTATTAGTAAATAAGAGGCATACTTTTTAAAAATATCAGATCGGCCAAATAAAACACTCTGGGAGTGGCTGTAATTCCCATCCTGAAAGCCTTCTTTCCATTTGGTGACCTGTAGGGAGGAGGGCCTGCTGAAGGCCACCTGGGTGGTCTTCGTGCCCCACCTTTGCAGAGCTCATAGGGCTGTGGGGGAGAACAGGGGCGGCTCTTCTGGAAATAGCAGGTATGGGTTGCATGAGGAAAAGAGAGAATACTTCACTTGTGTCAATCAAAGATTTGCATATTCGAGATCATATTACCTACCAGGTGTTAAGGCCTTTAGACTATTATCATTTTATGAGTAAGTTCATATTTATAGTCCATGTTTCTGAACCTTCACTTCCTTGTTTTAAATCATGTTGGATGGGACTTCTATCTTCTCACTAACTCAGCTTTGGTCATTACATTTGGATTGTGTTCATGAAAATAAGCACGATTAGCTTGTTTGGACACCTTTGTTACTAAGAAACCCAAATTCTTCAGGAATTTGGATTTAGGGTTGAGAATGTCTCGCAGTGATAAGAGCATAGACCGAGTCTGCGCCAGGCCCCTGGGGTTTGGACCCCAGCAGCAGCAGCAGCAGTAGCAGCAGCAGCAGCAGCAGCAGCTCCACAACAAAAGTTTCAAAAGGAAATTTGAGTTTTGAACTGATATAAGTATCACAAATATTTTGTGGTGTGTCCACGACCTGTCTCTAAGTGGGGCTGTGTTGAAATGGATATTTAATGCAGAAACAGTGTGATAAGGTTTGTTAGCCACATTAGATAGAGGAAAGTGGATCTTGAGAGGTTAAAGGATTCAGGAGGGTCGCAGACCAATTAGCAGCAAGTCTGGAGCCAAAGCCGTGGCGGGAGCACACACTCTGCACCCAGGAAGGTCCCGCTCCTTGTCCGTTCTGTCCTGGCCTTCCGAATGCTCTCCTGGACTCCTCGATGCTTTTCTTTTGGTTCGTTTTCTTACACATCACCTCTTTGTTCTCAGCATTAGTGTGGGCTGTGAATCAGGCCACCTGAGGCTATTTTCGGAAGTGTTCCATATTTGTTCCTTTACCATTAAACCATCGCCTCGCAGTTTTTAATTTTGTAGTGTGATTCTGATCTCACACAGTTTTTAATCTGCAATAAAAACTTTAGTTAGGATTGTGCCCCCCCTCTCCTTAATTTCCTACTGCAAACCCTCTTTCCTCCTTCTCAGCCCCCATTTTAAACAGGAGCTTGCTCTGTGCACTTTGGTCCTCATCAGGCTGCTGTAACTCACCTTATCTAAGACTTGGCCCTGCCTGCCGAGGGCTTTTCTTTTTGGGACTCTGTGATCCCAGAACCAGGAATGCAGAACAATAAAAAGTATGATGCAAAAGAAGTTTTATGGTGGCTTTGAGAGCAGGAAATTAAGTTTCTTTAACTTGCAGATGGGTGAAGGGCTGTTCTCTGGCTTCTAGAAGAGCCCCAGAGGAAGGAGGGATGTCAGTTTCCTATAATCACTTTAGGTAGGATGCAAATCGTAGAGGGTCATTCCATCCTGGAGCCCGCACAGACAACTGCCTCTGCCCTTTAAGGAGTACATTTTCTCATCTGACTCTATTGAAATACTTCCTCCCCCGCCCCTTGCAACAAAAATTATGTAATATTACATCTGCAGCCAAAGTCTGCAAAGTAGACTTTGTGAAGCAAGGGATGTATGCACCACAGATGGAGTTTTACTAGGTCAGCCGCCTGTGTGTCCTTCTTACCACTTACTGTCTGCTAGCCCAAACGATGGCGAATGCAAGACGCCGTCCCGCGCATCACCGTCGTCTGTGAGCAGTGCACGGGTAACCCTCAGTCCCAGTGTACAGGTGTGATCCTCGACGAGGTCTTTTTCTCAACCAATGACCTGTTTCCAAGGTCAAATCTAAGTCGTTCAGCAGTGGTCCTAGCGGTTGTCTCGGGAGCCGAACAATTGGCTGGCAACCTGTCTAGAACATCCGCGGGCTTTGTTTTCATCTCAGCTGGGCATCTCGACTCCGAGGGGAGCACCGATGCTGCCTTTCTAGGGGCGCCAAGGGGACATTCTTGGACAGCTAGGCCTTGTACTTGGCCGCCGTTCCCATTTCTCTTGGATTTTGAGATGGGACTGCCAAGCTTTGGTCAAGCTCCTCCGTTGCCTCGATAGGATGAGGCACCGAAGGCTTTGCGGTTTGGAGCGCGCGGGTTATGTTGGTGCCAGGCTCTTATCCTCTTTATGAATTCCCGCTAAACTTCACGCTAGAACACTTAATTAGGAATTGGTTCTTAACACAGGCTAATATTCAGTTTATGTGCTTCAGTGTGTATAATCAAGTTATAAATTTTATGTATTCAGCAGAGTAAGTTAATATATTTTAGTAGTGATTTAATTCATTATGCTTCATAAAGTACTCTAAGAATAATTGCAGTCCATCTCCTTTATTTAAATGTCCAATAACGTAGATATTGTTGTTTATTAGTATTTATCAGAGTTTTCTCCTTTAGATAATGTTATAATTTTGAAAATGAGGTTCCTGTATGAGTGGGAAGTAGTGTTAATTTTACAAAACATTTTTCATTCACATTTCCACCTACTAAGAGGTTGTCCGTTGGTGAATTTAGAAGGCCCGCTTCTCATCCAGGAAGCTAGCATTTCCCTCTTCACCTTCCCGGACAAAAAACACTAAATGCTCATTTCTGACCAGCTTGTATTTTGGCACCATGAAAGCATTCAAAGCCTATGGTAATTGCAAATGGATTGTAGAATGATGATCTGTTCTAGAAGCGATGTAAGCAGATTGCATTACAGAGAACTCCCAGAATGCATCACCCCTGCAGTAAGCCTGTCTGTCTTTCAGGTTGACCCCCTGTTTACAGTGCCGGCACCACCGCCGCCGATTGCCAGCAGTCTCGCACCTCAGATTCCGCCCTCCTACTTTCCCCCATCTTCATCCAATATTGCAGCACCAGTCGAACAGCTTTTGGTTCGGACTCGGTCCGTGGGTGTCAATACGTGTGAAGTTGGAGTAGTGACAGAGCCAGAGTGTCTTGGGCCCTGTGAACCTGGGACCAGTGTCAATTTGGAAGGGATCGTGTGGCATGAAACAGAAGAAGGTAAATATCATTTATTTTTATTTATCTCCCTCTGCCCTCTTCTCCATGATGTATCTCTGTCCATCTGTGAGGGGAACTTATTTTCCTTGTGGTTTGAGAGGACAGAAAGGTGGTTTGTAGGTTCTCTAACTCTTGGGTTAAATAATGATGCCTGGCCGTCCTGTGTTCCTAGCTGCCTTTACCTTAAAGATGAGTCAGAGCGTTAAAAAGGCTTCTTCATACCAAGGATTAACATGGACCCTCTGTGAGAATTGGGGTCAGAAGCAACTTTCTCCTAAAAGATATTGAGACAGAGCTCAAGTTCATTTTATTTGTGGTATGACAGCTAATTTGTCTGCTTCTGTGTTGTGGGGTCTTCTATTTCTCTGCCTACCTACTGAGTCAAGCAGTGCCCCTTGCAAATAGCCAGGGCTGTTGTCATGATGGTTGGCACTCAGAGCTAATGAAGCTAAGGTTAAAGGTTTAAGGACCAGTTGAGCCAGCCATCGCTTTTGCGTCAGAACCTTTCTTGCCCCTTAGCTCAGCAAGCCATTTGGCAAGTGCAGTCTATTAGTCACCAGGGAAACACGGCCCTGGGAAACTGGTTGCATCTATCACCGCCGTTGGGAATAGAAGTCGGAGTACCAGTCATGTAAGATAGTCCAGATCAGGTCGCCATGTCTCATAGCACATGTAGTGGGGTATTTCAAGTGGCGTGCATCATAAACAGGCCAGAAGATACTGAAAAGCAACTCCCAGAGACAGACAGCAGCCTGCACCCCGGTTGTTTCAAGAGGACCCTTGGAAAATGAACATGGGGAAGCCCTCTCCCCTCTAAGCTAGGTTAGTCAAGGGTAAAAGAGATGGATAACAGCTACGAACACTTGGGCATCTGAGAGAAGACGCAGGACAAAGATGAGCAGGACAAGAAGGGGCTGAGACTCCATCACCAGTTGGGTTTGTCTGAATTAAGAAGGAAAAAGGAGGAGGCAAACTTCAAGGAGGAAGATAGAAGAGAAGATGTGCAATGGAGACTTGGACACTTCCCTCTGAGGGCTCTACTGCTGCACAGAAGTCGTAGCTCTGAATGTTTCAAGGAAAAAACAAAAACAAAAAACAAAAAACGAAGACTGGAGAAATCTTTGAATTCCACTATAACATTATATGTATTTTTGTATGTTTTGTTTCTTGATAAATAATTTAAAAACAAAGATTGTAGCTGGTACCATATTATAGAAAAACGTAATAACTATATAGTAAAAGGGAGTGAAAATAGTTATGGGATTAGCTCTTGTTTGTTTAAATGTAAGTGATACCTGAGCTTTATTTTGATTTTAGAATTTTTTTTCCATCTTCTCTATCGTTGCATTTTAGTTTGGGTTTGCTGGCAGTCTGAAAAGTCAATTAATGCAATACCTTGAGAATATAGGGCTGGGAGGTGAGAGCAGAGAAGTTTAAACTTTTCTTATCCTGCCTGTTTGTTTAGGAGGAACTTCTAAGACCAAGGGCCAGTTATATGGAATTCTAGGCCCACCCCTCAGGTTGTACGGTTTTCCTCCCTAGGGTTCTCCTTGTAGAGCAGAAGGGAGTCAGGCTGATTCTTCCTCTGGTGGAAAGAGAATCAAGACACACACACAAAAAAATCCCAGTTAATTAGTTATATAAAGATTTCTCAGCAACAAGGGAGAAAAAGATTTGAAGAAAACACGAGCTAACTTCTGTAAACTCGAAATTGAGATTTCTTGGAAAATTTACTCATTAAAATGAGTCGCTGTCTTCCTGTTTCTTAATGGGCTCATTGCTTGTCATGATTTTATTTATGTAAGTGTGGAATAGGACCAGCTTCCTGCGGTGGAACCTCACTGGGTGGTAGATGCTATAAAATTAGCCACAAGCTTTCTGGGACAGTTTGGGTTATTTTTCAGTTTGCCTAGAAGTCTGTTTAGTTTTGACTTTTAACCTTGGCCTCTAATAAAAGCGGATTATTTGGAGCAGGGGCTGCTGAGGGGTGAATACCCAAAGCAGTGCATACATTGAAGCAGAATCCGGATGCTCTGGTCCTATGTTTAAAGAGCTTGAAATTTTTGTTTTGATAGTATACAAATAATGAAAACCATCGCACTTCCACCCTAGCCTCTAAAAAAATATGGTTTTGTGTATATATATATATATATATATATATATATAGAGAGAGAGAGAGAGACAGCTTCAGTCTGTATTGGAGGCTGGTGCTGAATTTATGATCCACTGGCCTCCGCCCTTCTGAGTGTTGGGATTCCAAGCATGTGCTACCATGCTTGGTGATGTCCAGAATCTGATAGAACTGGTTTTCTGTGCCTCCAGTCGGCCGTATCTGTGGGCGTCTCTGCACTGGCTCATGGCTATAGAAGCCAAGGCATAGAGCAGACCATGGGCAGGCCCAGTCTCCTTACTGCCTCATGGCACATGTAGAGGTTTCTGTGGTGGTGTAAGAAGCTACGGCCACTCACAGACTTATTTTTGCTGGGCAAACTAGATTTCTGGCCTCTGTAGAATGTAAGAACTCATCTTTATGGAGGCCTGAGTCCTAAGATGTATATTTAATCCCCACCCCTTTTCAAGAAGGGTACATTTACTTTGTTTCTTTCTCGGTACAGTGTGCTTAAGGCCTTGGCCCCACTTGAAAAATATTAAACTCAATGGACTATTTCCCCTTTTCAGGAAAAGCAAAGGCATTTGGAGGCGATTATTTTACAGAGTTCCAAGGGGAGGAGCTTGGGGGCTGAGGAAAGAGAAAGGTATAAAAAGATGCAATAAATTGTCCAATGAAGTTTGACAAAAGAAACAATTGCTTATCCTCATACTTATAACTGTCAGGTGCCTGGGACTAAAGGCCTGTAAATTGAGTTGAGTCAACTTCATTCCTACTATCATAGGGAGTGTTTCATACACACACACACACACACACACACACACACACACACACACACCAAACACAATTTGATAATGCGGAGGTCGTATGTGCCTATGTTTTAATTTGGTAGTGCATTTGAATCTTAAGAATTCATAGTCACAGTCTTCACGGGATATTGGATATGTTCTGCAGCCTCTTGGAGGTAGTAGGGATAGAGACTGGACTGGACATTGACTTAAATATTTGGCTGCCTCCTGAATTTGGAAACTCTCATTAAGGTTGGCTTCCTTTAGTTTAGTATTTGCTTCTCCAGTTACAGCTTGTAAGTGAAATTCTAGTTGTTCAAGAACCAAGTTGTGCATGGAAATAAAGTGTTAATACTGAAGTTGCTTCTGGAAAAAATTAGCAAGCTTCAGACTGTGTTAATAGGAGAGAAAAACTATTACTCCATGTGGGTGTTTGCGTATTCTACTCTGATCTTTCTCCTCTAAGATGAACGTTTAGGAGCCATGCTGGATTGTATGAAATGACTCACAGATGTTGGAGGAATTTCCATAGCATTTCACTCGTGACATTTGGGACACACATGCCTAAAATAAAAGAGTTTGTTTGAAAATTTGCTCTTAAAAATGGGGGGAATAAATTGATGAATTCAGGACTCTGTAAATACATGTGTTAAGCTTGGCTTTAGGAGTCTTGAGTGTGTTTTCTTTAGCATTTTGTTTAAATGGGGGATTTTCAACAGTTTTTATTAACTTTTAATTATGTGCATGGGAGTTCATCTGTGGGCAGGTACACATAAGCACAGGTACTTGAGGAGGTCCAAAGAGGGTTTGGGTTCCCAGAGCTGGAGTTATAGGCGGCTGCGATGCAGGGCATGCTGGGTATGGATGCTGGCACCCAAACACTTGACTGATAAGCCAGCTCTCCAGCCTTTCAACTGTATTTCTTATTGAGCCTTTTTTGGGTAGGTGGCCACATACGGGAGATAAAACTTGCTTCAGCTGTGCCCACCATCCATTCCTATAACAGCCCTTCCCCTCCCTTTTCCATAATGATTAACTAAGTAAAGCCAGGGGGTGGGGGGAGGAACACTGGCATTTGCCAATGACGGCCTCTTGGACACCTACAGGGCCTGAGTTCTCAGCACTGTGCTGCCGAACCACTGAGAAACGAATGGATGCCTTTCAGACTCATGCCCCCCTGGGCACCGAGTCAGGCTGAGTTGGCGTGGGTGTGGGAATTGATCCGGTTTGGTTAATGACCTGCCGCTAATGGTGTAATATTCCAAAAGTGACTGGATGAGCATGGGATAGAAAAGGAGAGAGAGAGAGAGAGAGAGAGAGATGCTAGGTCCTTTACAAGTTCCTTGATCCTTTCTCTTTAAGGGAATTTACATATATTCATCGTCTCAAGTACCCAAGCATAAAATGGACCAGGGACATTTTCCTTTGCCCAATGGTTCATAAGATCTACCAAGATGCTGAAGGATGGGAGGCAAGCATAGTTGTTCAGTTAGTAGTGAGGGATATGGGAAAACTTGAACATCCAGATGAACCAGAGAGGATCTGAAGAACAGTCCTTAGGGACAACCAAATGACACCACTCTTCCTAATATAGTGGGACCTTACTGTTGAGTTCTCAAATGAACCAAGTACTATAGATTTATTTCTTGGTAGTTTCTGCTGAATTACTTTTTTTTTTTTTTTTTTTTTTTTTTTTTGGTTTTTCGAGACAGGGTTTCTCTGTGTAGTCCTGGCTGTCCTGGAGCTCACTCTGAAGACCAGGCTGGCCTCGAACTCAGAAATCCGCCTGCCTCTGCCTCCCAAGTGCTGGGATTAAAGGCGTGCGCCACCAACGCCCGGCCTGCTGAATTACTTTTGAGACAGTCCAGAAACCAATAGTAATGCTACTGTAACATCTATGCTAGAGAAGGTGGTTCTCACTTGCAGTTCCAGCACTCCATAGACAAGAGTCTAAGAATGTGAGCTTGAGGCCAGCTCGGGCTCCAGAGAGACCCTGTCTACAAATAAGCAAGCAGGCAAACAAACCTACTTTGCTTAGATCATCAACGGGAAATTTCCTAGGAGACAGCGGGATGAATACCAGGGGTTCGCTGAGTATGACTGTGATAAGACAGAATCATGTTGAAAGGAAGAATGCCTTCTAGGAATTTCTTCACCGGGTGTTCTGTGCCTTTGCTTTCCAGTGGGGGTGGGGCTAAGGAAGTGATTGTTTTAAAGGTAATTAATTGGAGAAATAAATGACTCTTAAAAAAAAAAAACCACTGGAGACGTACGTAAATTCTACTTCTCTTGAATCTTCAAAGCCATAAATGTGCAGTGCAGTGAGTTTCAAGATAACTCATTAAAAGGCAAATGATCTGCATAATTGAGGCTGGTCTAAAATACAGTGTTATGGTTCTTATTCCGCACCGTTTGCTTACCGATCCCACCACTTCAAACAGAACATTTCTTTTAAAATTCTGATTAATTCGAGAAGCGATTACGGAGTAATCCGGGCTTACACTGTGTTTTCTGTGACTAAGCATAGAGTTTGGGCGATGCTTTGCTGTGTGAGAAACTGTTATTGAGGTCGAAAGCTGTGTTGTTATGAACTTGTCTGTGATTCGAGGGGCCATGAAATGGCACTGTTGTCTTGCCTGCTTTATTATCCGCTCTATTACTGATAACCACGTAGTCGCTGGAAACGCTGAGCTAGCCGGTGGCTGGAGCTGGTGTCCAGTGCTCAGTAGACATTTATCAGTTCATTTGTTTGTCAAAAATAAATAGTACTTAAATTACTACACCGGTATGAAAAAGGGTCTAGCCTTGATTCACAGCCGACCCCCATTGAGGTTTTGAGGGACCGAAGGAAGTATTTATTGTAATTGTCCCACTGCGTGCACAAGCCATGAACTTTCCTAGCCTTAATTGCCTGACTTACAGGGAGGTGGCAGTGAGAGTGCAGACGGTCCGTTGAAAGCCACCATCACTGGTGGCGGGGCAGTGCAAAGCTTGTATCTTTGTGCACATTGACAAACCAGGTCTTTACTTCCGGTTATTCTGAGTTCTAGGCTATTTCGCTTTTGAGAGAATCTTACTAAGTCGTCCTAGGACCGAGCCATCCTCCTCCTCCAGCTAAGTAGCTGGAGTTTCAAGTGCAAACCACTGTGCTCATCCAACATCTTTAAATCAAGAAAAGATTTGCAATAACGACAGAATGCTGGGAAGTGCAGTTAACGCTGCTCCGCTGAAGTAATGTATGTGGGCACGCGGTGGACATGGCGAGTGTAGGGACTGTGTGTTTTGTTGTAAAGGCCCAGTGCAGCGCCTTTCCTGTTTTCAAGATGCATAACATGCTGCTTTCAAGTAGGACTCGACTTCCTTGTTTTAGATCAACATTTACTTTTTGGTTATCTCTATCCATTCTTTGGTGGTGACCCCGGGTGTTAAGTAATGAAGCAGAAGCCTTGAACTCACTTCATAAAGACATTTTAAACCCTTTTTGTTCCTTTATCTCAAAGACAAACTTCTATATTTGAATACGGAGCTCAAGCATTTAAAAGTAAATTTTTCGTAGGAATTAGGTATGAGAAAAGATGAAAGATGTCTTGTAAGGTTGTGTGTGTGTGTGTGTGTTGCACAATTGAAGTTTTTCCCTTTTTTCCTAAAAGAAGGAATTTATAAAGAAATTTTGAAGGAGTCTTGATGTTACAGTGACTTTGAACTGAAAATACATTTATAATTATAAGATGGAAATGAACTCACCATTTGAAAGACTAGCTAAGGACCCATCTAAATTGACATCAATCGAAGCATTTCATTGATCTCTCCCTTCCTTCCTTCCTTCCTTCCTTCCTTCCTTCCTTCCTTCCTCCCTCCCTCCCTCCCTCCCTCCCTCCCTTCTTCCCTCCCTTCCTCCCTTCCTTCCTTTCTTCCTTCCTTCCTTTCCTCCTCTTCTTCTTGTTCCAATTTTTGTTGCTTTATTGAAATGTAATCGACACAACATGCAGTCTGTCCATTGACAGTGTGATCATTGCTTTTTCCCTGCATTAGAGTTAGGGAAACATCATGACAATCTAAAAAGATTTTCATCACCCCAAATGAAAGCCAGGACCTTTTTCCTCCTTCAATGACGTCTTCATTTTAGTTCTTGAATCTTTGCTGGTTTATGGGTGAACATGTGCGGTTTAGGGTAAGACAAAAGGTTGATTCACTAAGCACTTTATACTTGGGCATTCACCTGGGACTAATTTCACTTAAACCAAAGAAAGCTCCTTGTCGCCATCTTCGTTCTAACAGACATGCAACTCAGTTGACTTGTGCTGGGTAGCATGCCTGGCAAGAGGCGGAGCCTGAATTCGAACTCTTTGCATTTAGACTCCTAGACCCTTGTTCCCTCTCCCTTCTGAACTTCTACTTCCCTTTCCTGGGAGTTCTGTGTTTCCCAAGGTGCTGGGTGGAAAGAAGGGGCGAGTATGGTGTGGTAGTTGGAGACTGAGTTTGAACTGTGAAGTGAGAAGAGTTTCTTTGTGTTTCATGAGTCTGATCTGGCCCTCATTCCCAAACGTCAGCTGGGCTGGTGTGTACACACGGCCCTTTTCAGCCCCACTGTCCTGTGAGCTACTCAAGTGTGCGCCCACCGCTCTTCAGTGTCGGTTTCTCTATGCTTGAATAGAACAACCCCAAACACACAGATTTGTTGACTGTTGAAAAAATTCATGGAGCAATGTGATATCCACTAGATACTTCTGTGAGTTGGAGTCATAGAGTTTTTCCAGCCAGGGATATGCTATTTTTGAATTATGGTTGGTCTGGAAGATGAAAAATAGCTACAAAAATACCTTATTGTTGATTTTGTTAAAAATATCTATTGAAAAATCAGATTTTAAAAAATAATTTAACTTCTAACCTTGCTATTTTACTTTACTAATCAGAAACAAAAGAAAATATTATCAAGATTATATATTTAGGAAGGGTGACTTAGGTCAGAAGTTAGGGGAACTTGTGTGAAAGCCTTAAGATCTGAGTTCCATCCCCAGGAAGCACATGGTGGAAGGAAAAGACTGATTCTCGCAAGTTGTCTTCTGACCTCCACATTCAAGTCGCGGCATGCCCATCCCCCCACACATACATAACACACAGGCAAAATAAACAAATGCAATAATTTATTCATTCATTATTACCCTCGAAATGTTTTTTTTTATTTTCTGATTATAAAATGACCATAAATGAAATTCTGGATGGGTTCATGTAGGGCCATTTGGGAGTAAAGGCAAAAATGTATAAAAATCTATAGTTGTACTCAGGTGACTCTTAGTATGTCAGTTAACATTCTTAGGTTGTTGAGACTGTTAGGATGTCACACATGGCAGGATTCACCTTTCTTTTAGAGTTGCATAATATTCTACATGCACACACTACCTCACATTCATTATCCACAGTCCATCAAGAGACGTTTCCACATCATGACACAGTAAAGAAAAAGTGTGTCTGTGTGTGTGTATGTGTGTGTGTGTGCTCAGACATGTGGGCACGTGTGTGCATGCATGTATGCACACAAAACCACCATGAGATCCTGATTTCAGTGGTATGTATGGGGTAAGTATCTAAAACGTGAATGCTATATTTTGATTTCTATATAATAGTTGCTATTCCGGCAGGCCTAGCAGCGTATTTCTATGAAGGCAGCTCGATATCATTTGATTTACATTTTTCCAGATGGTTAGTGGTGTTGGGCACCTTTTCATGGACTCGTTAGCCATTTGTTCATGCTTTTTGAAGAAATGGCACACTCACATCTTTTGATGATGATTCTGTGAACCGCTGACGGATCAGAGGTTTTTACTCCAGATCTGAAGGCTCCCGCGCTCTTCCTTTGCTGGTCAGATAGAGGATTCACAGCAGCTCTCTTCCAACCCTGCCACTGCCTTCTCTCCCCATCAGCGCCCCTTGCTTTGAGGGCTTTATGTATCAGGCTTTATGTAGTCCCACTAAACTGTTTTGCTCTTTGCTTCCCACTGGCTTAAGGTTTTCCTAAGCGTTCAAAAGAATAGCTGAGCTCAGATACTAGACACACTTTCTAGGACAAATGTTTAATAACACATTCATTTAAAAAAAAAAATCTCTGTCAAACTGCCTTGCCAAGTGACTGGGCCATTTCTGAATTCCCATCAGGGATGAATAAAAGCTCCTGTTACTCTGCATCCTCTAGAATTTAGTGGTCTCCAGTTCTGAGTTTTGACCCCTGGAGTGAGCATCATGTTTTGTTCATGCACACACTACTGAGCTAGAGCCTGCTTCATGCTTATAGTCACCATTCATCTGTCTTCTGTGATGGTTTATGTCTGCTAACATGGTTGGGCCATTTGAAACAGGCATTTGTTTCCTTACTATTATTTAATTTGAAGCGCTCTTTGCCTATGGTAGATCACAAACGCTCTCTCCCTGGGCAGAGCTTGTCTTGTAGTCCTCTAACAGTGGTTCTCTCTCTCCTCCCTCCCTCCCTTCCTCTTCCATTTCGTCCGGATTTTCTTCTGGGCTATCTTTCAGTTTTATAGTTTTCCACTTCCATGGAGGCCTGTCATCCATATTGAATATCGTTTCGGAGGTTCTAAGATTTGTGTCTAGATGCTTTGGTGCCCAGCTGATTAGCTCCTTTCAGTATCTGTTGCCTTTGTTCCTTTGTCAAAGATCAGTTTACTCTAGTGACCTATGTCCATGCCTGGGTGCTATTATTCTGGAATTGCCTTTATTCATTTCTGCCAAATGCACATGTGAGCTCGCAGGCATGCCATGGTGCACATGTGGAGTTGAGAAGACAATATGTATGAACCGTCTCTTCCCAGTGTGTGGCTCAGGGGTGAAATTCAGGCTGTCAGGCTTGGCAGCAAGTACCTTTAACTGCTGAACCACCTGGGCAACCTTGTGTTTTAAAAGTTAAATTCTACTTGTGTATGACTGAGATGGGATGGTAGGAGGTGACTGTCTTTTGTGCCCTCTGCCTTGGCTTATTGTTACTTCCACATAGCTATGTTGAATGTTGACATCCTTCCTTCCTTCCTTCCTTCCTTCCTTCCTTCCTTCCTTCCTTCCTTCCTTCTCATTTGATATAGCTGGGCATTGTGACCTATACATTTAATCTTAGCTCAGGAGGCAGAGGCAGGTAGATCTCTGAGTTCAAGGCCAGCCTGATCTACAGAGTGAGGTCCATAACAGTCAGAGCTACACAGAGAAGAGAAACCCCATGTCAAAAAACCAAAAATGTGTTTTTGTGTCTTAGAGAAAGAGATTTAAAAATTCTCTTTTCATTTTTAAAAATTATTTTAACACACACACACACATACACACACACACACACATACACACACACACACACACACACACACACACACGACTAATTCTCCCTGTTTTTTGTTTGGGTTTAGGGACAGATGCTGTGCTTGCTCTGGTGGGTTGGTTTTTTGTTTGTTTGTTTTGTGTTGTGTTTGTTTGTGTTTTGGCAGCCATATTGTTACTGTACCTTGAGTGTAGGAGACACAATCTTACAGCAGGTCCCCTGATGCTCTGTCTCTTACACTTTCTTGAGTGTGTAACATATTCTGCTGTTTCTAAAGCATTTTTTAAGATGGGTGTGGTGATGTAATGGGCATGGTGATGCATGACTGTGATCTCAGCATTTGAGAGTCTGGAGCAGGAGGTTCCTGAATTCAAGCCTATGCTACACTTTAAGACTATGTTTCAGACAGGAAGGCACCTTTTGCTTTCTAAGAAGCACTTTTCATTGGTATGGAATATTCTGTGGAATAGATATAATTAGTTTAATTAACATTTCTTCAGTGCTTATTCACATTG
This sequence comes from Apodemus agrarius, assembly GCA_964023405.1. NCBI lineage: Eukaryota > Metazoa > Chordata > Mammalia > Rodentia > Muridae > Apodemus > Apodemus agrarius. Next base: position 44,691,148 of record OZ030021.1, on the reverse strand, counting down.
GTTCCAAGTTTTAAAGGAATGAAAGTTCATAGGATGACACACCTTTATATAAAGGGAGATTCTTGTAGATTTGGAATCAAAGTGCTAGTGTAGGTTTTCAAGAAATAGAGTGCTAAGTCTATAAAAACTGTGATGTACCAGGGCACAAGGTTTAACTCCTTTCTGGAAGAGACTGGACCAGTGTGGACGCCCGGGATGGAAGGCTGTGAACACTTTTTGCCCCCAACTCCACCTTGGACGCCCTTCCTTTTAATAACAAAGGGGATTCAGCTCCGAGTTCTGTGTCTAGCTTGTGATGCTGATGTCCAGACTCTCTGGGCTCTGCCTCAGTAGAGGCCTTTGCTCGCCATCATAGAAAGGTTTGGCTTTGGCCTCTGTGTCTATAAAGAATGGCGTTCATAATACCCCATCCCCACGGAAAGGGACGGAAGTTAAAAGAGGGTGTTAAACACCAGAGGTTTAAACCCACAGCGAGGAAATGTTAGTTCATCATCTAGTTTCCGGCACCCCAACCACGTAGGCTGGCCTTCCTAACAGCTCTTTGCCAGCTCTGTCCCCTCAAAGGCGAGGAAGCGAGGACAGGGTCCTCACAGGCAGCTCTTTGAGTGTCATAAGCTGTTCATAACACATACTGTTTGCTACTGTTCATAATACATACTGTTTGAGTGTCATAAGCTGTTCATAACACAGACTGTTTGCTACCGACATAGTCAAGCCGTATACAGATTTCTCTCTGGCACATCTGTGCCCTGCCTTGCCCCTCTGCCTGCCTCCTAAGCTTCCTTTCAGCGTGTCTCCTCCCCTGGCAGGTAGAACCGTCAGGGTACTTTTTACCAGTAATGCCGACCAAAGCACTCCCACATGTCCTTCTCCAGTATTCCTGTTAAAAAATAAGCTTGGCTGGTATTTCCTTGGCAAAGAGAAAATAAGCCATAATACAGGAGAAGGCATATCCTAGGTTCCAGATAGCCATTCTCAGCAAAGAAAATTGCAGGAATTAGGCTCATGGGCTCAATTGCAGACTATCTAGCAGAGTCTGACACCCATTCAGGAGGCTCAAGAGAGGGGCAGATAAAAAGTGCAGCGAGGTACGCAAACCCCTGATTGCTCATTTGATAACTTCTTATAACCTAATGGTAAATTGAGCAGTCACATGCATGCTTCTATTTTTTTTTTTTCATAATTAAGCCTCCCAACTAAATAAGTATCTGAGGCACTTTTGTGGCATTTCAGTCTCTGAAAGGTGGCTCCTGATACTATGTGACATAGGACATGGTTGGTAGTTCTGTGCCCTTAAACACTGTTGTTGGGCAAGTGGGGGCCACTTTACTATTACAGTTTGAGTCTACCAATCCCATGCCGAGCTCACACTTTGAGCAACTGATTCCCTGATGGTGGTGTCATTTGGGAAGGTACAGAACCTTTGGCACAGAGTTGGAAGATGTGAGCCACTTGGCCTGAGATATGAAGGCTATGCCTCGCCACAGGTTTAGTCTAATGCCCTACTTCCTGGTTGGGATACCATGAGAGGAACCACATGCTCTCGCTGCTGTGACTGTTGTCAGGCCTTCCCCGCTGCAGTGGACTGAAATCCCCCTAAACAGTGAGTCAAAGCGAATCCTTTCCAATTAAAAGTGGCTTCCTTTGGACATATTGTTATAGCAATGAGAAAACTAGCACACACTCACCAAGCTATATCCATGTAGCTAGCCTCATGCCCTTAATGTAGAAGGCTCCCATAACAAAGCTAATTGTTTTTAATAGATAACATTTTATTTAATTTTTTACTATTGTATATACATAGCTTTTGTTCATATTTACACACACTCCTTCCTCCCCAAATTTACCTCTTCCAGCTTCGTGTTTTCTGTCCCCTCCCCCACCACACTTTCTTCCTAAAACCCACTGAATCCAATTTGTACTGCCTATAAACCAGTGGTCCTCAACCTATAAGTCGTGACCCCTTTGGGGGAGTTCTAATGATTCTTTCACAGGGGCCACCTAAGACCATTCTGCATATCCAGTATTTTCATTACAGCTCACAACCATAGCAGAATTTCAGTTCTGAAGTAGCAATAGAAACAATTTTATGGATGGGGGGGTCACCAAAGCATGAGAAACTATATTAAAAGGTCACAACATTACGAAGTTTGGGGACCAATGCCCATAGACTCATGGGTATGGCCATTGGTTGGCGTATGACCATCCGCCAGATGCCAGACTCTTTCAGCAAACTGACTCTTCTTCCCCCAGCTGTCAGTAGTCCCTCAGGTAGGGGTGGATGCTCATGTGCCTCTACCCCCCCCACACACACACACACCTTAAATGTACTGCTGACTATTGATCTTATACAGGTCTGATCCAGGCAATCAGAGATGCTTCCATTCATGAGAGGAGCAACCTCCTCATGTCCAGAAGACCCTCTTGACCCAATCTTCCCGAACCTCCAGCTGTTACAATATTTCTACCTCTACCCCCTATGATGGTCCCCAAATCTTGGAGGGATGAACATTCTCGTAGAATAGCAGAACATATTCATAAAGTAACTACTGGCAGTATTTTTTTTCAGACTCTCTCATTTCTAACTAAAGTAATTAATCTTCTCTGGTTGTGAGTGTGTGGATGAATATAACTAGTTTTTAAAAACTGCCAAAAAAGCAAATAAACACTTTCCTGTCTGTTAAGGTTTTGGCTGAAACATGGGAACTCAGTTTGGCTTATAGAGAGAAATGTTTTTTAAATTTAATATTCACTAAATATTTTTACAAAATACCCCAAATGTAGTTTTCAGCTATGTACGGCATAACAAGAAAAATAAAAACAACGATCCACTTTCCTTTCCTTGGAGAAGGAGCACCGCATGTTCTTCTAAGCTGGCAGGAGGCTTGGATCCTGCCAGCTCTTCAGATGTTCCCATGGACATCTGCAGCTTGTGTTTCGCCGTGTAGACCTCCACTGACAGACAACTAACTTTTGAAGTCACTCAAGTCAAGAGAGCTGGCTAAGAACATTGACCGTGTCTCATCTTACTGGTGGAATAGCAGAGGCCTACTTGTCTAACAAGACCTGACAAAGGCAGCTTTCCTGTGGGTTCCTCAGCTTCCAGAAGAGAGACACACTTACTTCTCAGAATACGAAAGCAAGCTTATCCCAGACAGTGCTGGAAGTTAGTCTCTTCTTAGCAGCGCCTCTCCTGTATATGTATGGAATGATTTCTTGTCCTGACAGATGCATGGGTGTAGATACTCATGCTGGGTCGAAACACGCAGGGTCAGCTGCCTTGGCTTGATGTTCTTGGAACCTGTCACCAGTAAGGTGATTGTGTGACAGGTGTCTTCCTTTCAATAGATGCTTGAGTACTCAAGCACAGAGGATCTTCTAGACAGGAAAGCATCAGAGGCACATGCAACTCTCTGCAGATATCAACCCTGCTTAATAGGAAGACTAGTAGACAGTGTATCTGTTAGGGAGGATTTTTTTTTTATTTTTGTTGTTGTTATTTGTTTTGTTTTTAATTTTGAACTGATAGACTTGGAGAATAAGGGGTCCATTTTCAAAGAAACGTTGTGAGCTACTTAAAATTATATTGACTGACATGAATCTTCAGAGACTTAGGAAAAGAATATTGCCTTAAACCCCCAGTTGGTTATTTGAAAATTCTCACAGTATACTCCTTCCAAGAGATCTCATTTTATGTCTGGCTTGTGTATTAACTATTTTCTTGAAATAAATATTGTCAGTTGGGCCAGCCCCCCAGCCCCCCACCCTGAAGCCTGCAGTTTCTTTTGAGCAGCAGGTTCTCTAAGTATGGAATTTCAGCGAAGCATATCCTGTATCATGTGTCAGATGTAATTGTTAAGTCTGCGAGACTGATTTAACATCTCCTTCTTTATTTTCTCGCACTGAAGAAAATAAAGCAGTATGGGGAATTTATGACCCGTTGTGCAGTCAAGTCAGGATCCAAAAGAGAATTTAGAGGCACTAAGTTCAGGTCTTAAGTGATGCTTTGTTAGGAATCTCCTTGTCCTGCTTGCTCACCTACACGGACCCCAGAGTTCCAGGAGAGGGTAGGCTGGACCAATCACAACTTCAGAGAAGCCTGATCCCTGGGAGCCCAGTTTGGGGTTTGCTGATGAGGAGTTAGGGTTCCCCTCTAGGTTTGTCTCTTGCACGACCACTCTTGTAAGTAGAATCACTCTTTATATTTTACTTGGTCTGTGGGGAGTGCAGAAATTCTAGCAAAGGGGTAGCTGGTCCCTGTTGGCACTTTGGGAAAGTTGTGGGTTTCTTTTGCAATGTAGGACCAGTTTGGAGAAGAAATTTGACAGGGATCCTGATTTTGTATTCTTTGACTGTGAATTCTGGCAGCCCAACATGTTATGGCCCAGTGTTTGATGTCACTCTCTGCTGCATTTCCTTCAAGTCATTAATGAAAACTAATGAAAGGGGAACAGGAGCGCCTGGTCTGTTGGTGAACATAACAACACTGACCGGAGTGCAAAATGGAAATGGGGTAATACCACCAAGGCAGCCAGACCTTTCTCCCATTCTCTGCGGACTTTCTCTCTCTTTCTCTTTCTCTTTCTCTTTCTCTTTCTCTTTCTCTTTCTCTCTCTCTCTCTCTCTCTCTCTCTCTCTCTCTCTCTCTCTCTCTCTCTCTCTCTCCATTATTTTTAAGTGTGACTCATAAGAGGGCAGGCATAAACCATGGCTCCAAATCCTGGACCTTCATCTCCTGTGATAACTGTGCAGAAAGGAGCACTTGACACTTCATAGAAAATATTAGGTCTGTTAAGACCTAAAGGGTCGTGATTCCATAGCTCAGGAAGCATCTATAACATTTTCCACTGTATTTTTTTTTTTTTTAGTTTTATTGTCTGCAATATTCTATTATCTCTTCATCTAACTATATGGCAGACCCCTGGAGTCCTTAGTAATGCAGTTCTGATACCGTAGACACTCACATTTTGGGGAAAGATGGGTAGCTAAACCAAGAAAAAAAATTAAACAAAGTGACAAGGAAACAAACAACAAAAAATGAAAACTAAGCTGCCAGAATTGATATGGCTCTAGGTAAGGATGGTAAGTTGGTGTTCACGCAAGTTGTGGGGGTTCATACTAAGAAGCTCAGCATTTGGGAAGGCTGAGGCCAAAGGATGGCCATGAGTTTGACCCCAGCCTGGGTGCAGAGTAGGTTTGAGGGCAGCTACACTGGTAATAGCTGCCTTTAACACTGTGGCAGGATTGGGTCCTCACCTCTTCCTTTTCTCCCTGTATGTTATGTAAATACCTGTGTGCACAGCAGCCTGGTGACGTACTTAGCTGTATTCCTGTTGCAGTCCCTGCTTTTGCAAACATGACGAACCGCTCCTCTTCAGTTTGACATCGGACACATTTTTCATAACTCAAATGAACAAGATGGGTAGGGATCAGACATGCCTTGGGACTTGGGGGGATTAATAAGACAGACTGAATAAAAGGAAGCCTGGACAGCAGCAGGGCTCGGGTGTCAAGCGCAGTCTAGGTTGGATGGCATATGCTTCTAATCCCACCGTGTGTAAGGTGCAGTCAGGAAGAGTGTGAGTTTAAGACAAGTCTGAGAGAGATGGAGACACACAGAGGGCGAGAGGGAGGGATGGAGAGAGAGTGAGAATATGCACAGGTTACAGTCTCATTGCTCCGGGCTTAGTGCTCAGCCTTAGCTGTTTTCACCTTGGCCTTGGGCCTGGCTTTCCTCATCTGTGAAATGGAGTGGACCGAAGGACATGGTCTTTTGGTAGGACTAAAGGTCTTACAGGAAAAAAAAGGTCTTAGCTTTGCATGGCAATGCCTGACCTGATGGATTCTGCAGTGAGTGCTTAGCCGGTCACGCCAGTGGCATTACTCTTAAATATGCTCTGGGCTAGTGCCAAGTCCTGCTGGACAGGCACGCTCGATTTGAGTCTTCATGAACGTAGGTCCATCAGCACTTCTTCAGGTAAAGTGACTCCTGTAGCTAAGTTGAGGAAGGGCTCATTGAAGGGCTCCTCCAACAAGCTGTTCAGAGCCAGGATAGCTTCACCTGCAGGTTCTGAGGCCCTTGGCCTAATGGACTTGTGCAAGCACCACTGTGAAAAAGAGATGGTATTGGATTCAGGAGAGTTAACCTATGAGGGCAGCTTTATTTCCTTTCTAAATTCTATCCAAGTTATGCACACACACACACACACACACACACACACACACACACACGAACACACAGTTGAAAAATCCACAGATTAGGCTGTTAACAACAAATAGTAGTTTCACACCCTAGTTTTCTCTCTCTCTCTCTCTCTCTCTCTCTCTCTCTCTCTCTCTCTCTGTGTGTGTGTGTGTGTGTGTGTGTGTGTGTGTGTAAATAATTCATATTTGGAAACACAATGACTAAGCTCTTCTTTTCCCTCCAACACAAATATATTTTACCCCACCCATACTCCCAGTATAATTATGAGTTATGAGCTCTCTATGGCTGTTTGATGAGTTATGCTAAAACATAGGACCTTATAATAACAAACATATATTATGTCACAGTTTCCTTGGGCCGGGAATGTGGAAGCACCTCAGCTGTTTGCTTCAGACCAGGCTGTCTCCAGAGGTTTCTGTCAGGCTGTGGCCAGAGCTGCTATTGACCGAAGGCTTGGCTGAACCTGAGGGACTGACTCTCTTTTGAGCTCACTTATGTGGTTATTGGCAAGCTCTGAACTGTGGCGGGCTACCAGGCTAAAGGCTTTAACATGGGCTCCCCATAGAACTACTCACAAGATGGTAGCTTGCTTCTTCATTAGGCTAGACAGACAGATAAGTTAGATAGGTTAAATAGATAGATAGATAGATAGATAGATAGATAGATAGATAGACAGACAGACAGACGAGTAGATGATTATAAAGTCCCACATAGAATCCATAGTGTTAGCTATGATAGCTCTCTAGCTATGCTCACTTCGAGCAGAGTGTGAGTACTACAAAATGAGGAGAACCAGGGACCATTACAGGAACTGCCTACCACAAGTAGTTCTCTGTTGGACAAATATTCAACGTTTATATTACTGTGGTTATGAATGTACTACCACAGCACAGCAGCGTGCTGTGATTACCTTGCTGTGTCATCCACCTTTCTCCTTGGAGTTAATATTTGACTTTGACTTTGTTTGCTTAGTGTTCCCTGAGCCCATCACTAATTCATCGTGCATTATCCTGCCAGGATTAAATTGCCTCTCATTACATTGAAAGGCATCAAGTATCCCACACGGCTTACATATTGGACTAGTTTTCGCGTCTTCTGACCTGCTCTAGTCAAGACTGATCTCATAAGCACTGCCCATGCCATACAACCTGAGGTGGCTCTTTTACAGTGAGCTGAAGATCGATACCATTGTATGTGGTATTGGATGCACCCCTCTCTTGGTCTGCCCTTAATTTGGAGGACTCTATCTTCCAGTAGAGTTTATGGGAAATAAAAGTTGTGAAACCCCGAAGGCCTGAACATGGGTGTTCCTTCTTTCCTCACACTTAGTTAATACTGTGGAGCTGACTGGAAGTTGCTTGACCTCGAGCCCTTGAAGATGGAAGCTCAGTGCCCTGTGCTGTGTTGGAGGCGTGCAGTGCCACCCCCAACTTGAGATCTTGTATTTCGTCCTTGTCCCCTAAGCTTTCATCTTTCCTTTGCATTCTGACATATCTTGTTGACATCCTTTGTCGTGCTAAGCTTGGTCCTTTGCTGGGAAGAGGTTCTTTTAGAGACTGAGACAGTCAGACTGCCTTGGAATAACTATTGCTTCCATTTCACTTCTTTTAAACCTCTTATTTAGGACCTCCTGTTACAATCTTCCCTTTCCCTCCTTTCTCAAAACTCTGGTGTATAGGTATTTATGTATTTTCTGACTTCAGCAGACTTTCACCCAAATTTATCATTGTTTTTCCTCACTGACAAATCTGTTCTCATGTATTTTTCATTTCTAAAAGCTTTAAAAAAATAGAATTGTTTCCTTAAACCTTCCATTCTAGTTTTATGGATAACCCTCTTGTTTCCTCTGAAAATACTTCTTTTTCCCTTAGCGTTAGTTTTAATTTCTTTCTCTTCTGATTATGCTTAATTTGAGCTTTCCATTTCACAGTTGTGACACTCCCCAAATGTCTGGGGGTCCTTGGCGGTGTGCTCCTACCCGCTAAAGAGCAGACCTTTGTGGGACTCGATGATAGAACAAAAAAGCCGAGACGGGCCAATCCGAGCTTCCCTGAGCTGTGGATTGCCTTATAGCTTTAGTCTGCTTTTATCAGTTTTCCAAGAAAAGCGTTCTCTACATTCTTGGCTGTCATCTTTCTTGCTACTAATTTTAGGGAACAAAAGGCTAAAGGTATTTTATTATGCAAATTTACTTTAATCTGATTTTTTTTTTAGTGACTGTAAGATTTATTTTATATTATACACTGTAAGTTCTTAGCAAAAATTTCCTGGTAGCCATTATGAAATCATTTCAGTTGATATATAATATGCTTCTGTAATTATCACTTAAATACTGCAATTGTTTCTTTCAAGATTATTGTTGTTTTTCTTTGAAGCAGAAGCCTTTCCACATATGGTAGAATGGAGTTTGGGGTCATGGTGACTCAGTCAGACTCCCCTGTTCTGGGGTTCTGGTCCATCTGGTATTGTAGATTGTTAGACCCAGTTATCCTTGATAAATGTGGCCTCCATTTTGTCTTATTCTTGTACAGACTCTTAAGTTTGAGAACTTCAAATAAGAGATAAAATTTCTAATGTCACCAAACTAACTCCTTTATCTATTGGTTATCTGATGCAAGTTTAGAGACTTCTGGAATGAACTTTTTATAGCCTTTGACCTTCCTATGGGTCCTTGTCAGTCATTCTTTTGGCAAAAGCTCTGCTCTTCTTATTTTTATTTAGCAAAAAGAGTTTATCACACCACTGATATTTTTCTTATTTTTCCAAATCTGTCTTCAGTATTTGTTGTTAAAACCTTCCTTCTTTGTGGAACTTCTGTGAAGTTGTGGTTGAGGCAGGTTTTAGAAGTACTTTCTTTCTCCAAGGGAAAGGTGTGTTGGACAGAACTGAGTTCCACTGTTGTATACACTTGTAATACCGCACTCGGGCAGGGTGTGTTTGCAATGTCTCTGAGCAACGTTGCTCACGTAACCACACACAACACATGCAACTACTTGTATTTTCAAGTATTGTTATTTGTCTAGAAAGGTTCTGCCTGGTTTAGTCTACCCATTTTAGAGAAATAAATGGTACATGCTTTTATTTCTTGAGTATAAAGACCAAAACAATGATATGAACATTACATTCATGTCTCTGGGGCATAGATGTCTGTCTTCTTTCTGGAGCATGTGGTCGGGTCTCAGGTCCCAAAATTGTCTAACTGGATGGATATTATCCAAAGACTTACAAGGTGGTGATTAAATCTGTTTCTCCTTCCCATACCTCCATCCCACCCAGTTCATGTCTGTGCTGGCCTGGGGTGGGTGATGGGTGATGTTGTGTTGGTGTGGTAGGCTCGAGGCCTTTGCTGTTCTATCAGTCAAGTCAATGAGTTGACAGACAGTAAGCTGAGGGAAATATTTTTATAACCTTGAAAGTGTTATCTTTGAAGAGCAAGGCTTGTAATACTGGAATGAAGAGAAGCCCCTTTTACGTGGATTAGTCAGTGTTCGGCAAAGCTACTAATTTGTTCTTAGCTTCAAGGAGATTTAGAGCCTTGGTGTCCCTGGCAGTTGGGGTATACAACAAAATTATCTTTCTCTTCCTTCAAGTCTGCTGCCCAGTCTAGGGAAGGCTGGGGTGTTTATAGAACGGTAGGACCAAAGGCTTCTTTTTCTGATAGACACAGGGATTTGTTACGTAGAACAGTTCTGAATTAATGTGTTTTGTGGAAGATGTACTCATCTTTTTACATTTTGAGATGATCACAGAAAGGAGAACTGGTGGCTAGTCTCCCCAACCCGCTGTTAAGGGGCAAATCAAAGGAAAAGATTTTAACCCCCATCCCTGAGTAGAGCTGTCTCCAGTCTGGGAGAAATAGACAGCAAACAGAAAATATACACATCAACTGACGTGCTGGTTAGTCCTTTGGTAGGTTTTTAGCTGAGCATAACTAAGCTAACCAGGCAAGGTATATACATAAGAAATGAGGCTGATTGGAAAAGTACTTGCCTAACAAGCATGAAACCCTGACTTCTGTCCCCTGCACCCATAAAGCAGGCATGGTAGTAAATACTGGTAATATACTTTACTGGCTGGTTTTGTGTTGTCAGCTTGACACAGGCTGGAGTTATCACAGAACAAGGAACTTAAGTTGGGGAAATGCCTCCATGAGATCCAGCTGTGGGGCATTTTCTCAATTAGTGATCAAGTGTGTGTATGTGTATGTGTGGGTGGGTGCATTTTGAGTAGTGCCATCCCTGGGCTGGTAGTCTTGGGTTCTATAAGAAAGCAAGCTGAGCAAGGCAGAGGAAGCAAGCCAGTAAGTAACATCCCTCCATGCTCTCTGCATCAGGTCCTGCTTCCTGACCTGCTTGAGTTCCAGTCCTGACCTCCTTTAGTGATGAACAGTAGTGTGGAAGTATAAGATGCTTCTTGGTCATGATGTTTTGGGATGGAATAGAAACCCTGACTAAGACATACACCCTTATAATCTAGCCTTACACAGGGCATGGAGGTGGATACTGGTTATCCCAATACCAGTATGAAGAGAGGAGATAGAACAGGAGGAATAGGCATAGAGAATCATCCTCAGCTTCACAGTGAGATCAGGGCAAGCTTGAGATACATGAGACCATGTCTTTATTTATTTTTTTTTTAAAGTGAAATAAAACATTTAAGTGGCAGTACTAGTAGTGCTGACATCAGTTCCAGCTGCCTTCCCTGGTTGTCAGTTACTTCTCAAGTCCAACCCAGACTATATATACCTGTTGGTGGCATTGAGCAGGACAATACATTGGGCTGGATCAACATTCTAGAAATTGCTTTCTTGCCAGCTTTCCTTCCCACCCTCCAATGGAAAACACATGAATAATTCCTTCTTTGAAGGCTTAATTCAGACACAATAAGCTAAGAACTCCCTAACTGAACTTTACAGGCTGAAGGGGATGACGTAGAAGCAGCATTTGAACCAACTTCTAGTCACCATAATTTAGTAAGGGGTGGCTGCCAAAAGCCATGGAAAGCTTTATTTGATCCATTTATGAATTAAGAGCCTGCAGTAAATTAATTACCACATATTGGGGCTAATAAAGTCTAGCAGAGACTGCCTTTTGGTTCATATGCAGAGCGGAAGAGAGAGAGAGAGAGAGAGAGAGAGAGAGAGACAGAGACAGAGACAGAGACAGAGACAGAGAGAGACAGAGAGATGCTCCCTGATGTTTGAGGGTTTCCTGGCCATGGGCCTCCAACAGTGCCAGGCAAGGAAGCTGGTATGTTTGCCTCAAGTCCACCGAAGAGACCTTTGAGCCAGCTTTTGCCTCTGAACTGCTGTGAGGCTTTTCTTTATTGATCATAATAAGCTGTTTCGTCTTATTAAAGTTGCATCATGGAGTCTGGTTTTTAGGAATCCTGTTGTGAATTAGTTGCAGAAGAAGTGATTTGCTTGTATTTCCCGACAGTTAACAGGCCAAGCAGATGGGACAGCAGACCTGGAATAGTTGGGTTGGCTGCCTGCCACTGTTCTGTGAATTTTGATTTGCATGGATATGTAATGGTTTTATTATTCTTTTATTATTTTTGGAAGTACTTGCCTATGATGCTTAAGAAAATTAGACTTCAGTTTCCTGTAAACACACTGTTCTAAATGAATGGAACCACACTGTTCCTCGAAGACTCTGTGCTATGTTGCAAGGGAATTAGCTAAGGACACCATAGGTTGCTCTGTCAAAGAGGAATACACAGCTGGGTATGGTGGTACTTGGCCTTTGATACCAGCACTTAGGAGGCAGAGGCAAGAGGATCTCCATGAGTTCAAGGCCAGTCTGGTCTACATAGTGGGTTCTAGGACACCATAGTACGACCCTACTACTCCCCCCCCAAAAAAAAAGAAAGGAAGGAAAAAGAATTGAAAAACTAAAAAGACAGATATATACACATGAGTTTCTCCTGGTTGAACAATTTTTATTCATTATTGATTCTGAATTTCCTTTTCATTTCATAGAGTGGAAATTCTTTTCCTTTTCTTGACACTGTGTTCATTAAAACAAAGAATAAATACAAGAAGGATACCTATAAGCTTTGAAAGAGGGATTTCAGTGCATGTCATAAGCAGGAGTGTCCTTTGTGCCCAGATCTGGATGCTTGCTGAACGGAGAGTCTAATATCTTGTTTTGATTATTAGTGCTGAATACTTGCAAACTATTACTTAAAATACTTAAGGCTTCACTCATAAGGAACAACATGGAAACAAATATTTGTCTTTCTGTGCCAACTAAGAACAGAACTTTCCAGTTTCCGACCATTGAGACATCTGGGTGAGCCTTCTGCAGTCTGTCTTCTTCCTTCTCCATGTAATCACATAATCTCTCTTCTGAAATTTGTCGGGTTTGTCCCTACATTTTGTCACAGATCTCTAAGTTCCTACATAAGATACTACTTGGCCATCCTTACTCAGATTCGCACACTCTGACTTGCGGACTTTTCATTTAGCACTAAGCCGGAGCTCATACAACTGCACCGTCTATCAGACTCCCTGAACGCGTCCTTACAATATCTTCTTTCTTGTACCCATGGACTTTTGGACTGCGGCCAGTGCTCTGCTGTTTCAAATGCTGTCTCTTGGTTTCCAGGCTTGTGTTTAAACAAACCAATCTCCTTCAAACAGTATGTTGCTATTTTTCCTTAAGGTTTGTTTTGGCTAAGGGGATACGTCACTAAGCATTTCAGGTTTTACAGATTATGAAACAATCACTTATTAGACACTTCAAAGAGAGGGGTGCATTTACTCAGTAGTGGAACGGCTCCACAGTATGGCTTCCCTCCTCTTTGCAACCGTCCAGATAAAAGCCATAATTGCTGCAAAATGTATTGCATAGAGTTTGCTCAGACCACAGCTCAGGGAGTCAAGTGGAATTTTAAACCAGAAAGGATACATAGGGCGAAAGAGCAGTGTTCCTGCCGCCTGTGCACAGGGCCCCAGCGTCCACAGCGCACTGGCTTGTCTGCCCCTCTGGGTTTCTGTTGACATTTCTCTCTTGGCATTCACCAGGGGCATTCGGAGGGCATCGCTTGGATTTCACCACCTCTCTTTTGCTGCCTGTGGGCCTTAGTATGTCATGACCTTCTATCTCACGGTTTTCACCCCTTGGCTCAGTTGTTCCTTCCTCAGTAAAGCATTCTTTGACCGCCATCCCCGCAATGCCTTTTCTCCTACCCCTTCCCAAACCCTTGTCTGTTTGATTTTCGTCAGGGCCATTGTGCCTAAAAGTGCAGCTGTTCCCGTAGTGATAATCGGTCTTGCTTCATATGGCTGTAGTTCATCTTCACTGTAGTGCCCAAGCTTTCAAGAGAACAAGACATAGAAATAGGCTTAGGAAATTACTTTTACCTAAGTAACACAAAGACTGAGGGTATTTCTAAATAAAGGATGGCTGTAGTCTCACAGCGATGAATCTGGGTAGGCACAAGAGATGTGCAACTAAACTATTAAACTCCTGCAGTCTGTTTTATCTTCAAAATGGGGTTAAGGATTTGGGAGGTAGTGAATGGTAGTAGATTTAAAAAATAAGACTCTGAAAAGAATGGGAAAGCTGCTGTGTAAACTGTAGGATGGCGCACTAGCCTTCTGGGCCGCTGACAGCTTTTAGTCTTAGGCAGAGCGTGCTGTAGACTTCATCTGCAGGAACATGACATTATTCAAAGATAAAACTAGGGGGTCAAGTTCGAAGGCTCTGGAAAATGTTTTCTTTCAAGTGAATTTCCCTCCAAGTGAATTTCAGACATTTTCATGTAGTATCTGGACACTTTTGAGTGATTTATGTCCTTAGCCAATATGAGACATATTTTCTTTTCAACACTTAAGATATTCTGAGTTCTATAAATACTACCCTTGTTGATGGAGTATTTGGAAAAAGTCTCTTATTCTTTGACCTTAGTATATTATTTATCTGACCAGAGGAGTTCAGTTTCTACCATAGGAGAGACGGTTTGGTTTGGTTTGGTTTTGTAAGGCGTATTGTATTTGGCAAGGCATAGCCTTCTGCTCTGCAAGGAAAGTATGTTTGGCTAAATGTAATAAATTGTTTAAGTGTGTTTTAGTAACCTTAAGATCCACTATATTCTTTCAATCTGTATTTCACATTCAAGGATATTAAGACTTAAAAAATAATTTTCATTTTAGAGATTGGTTCAGGTTTCTAGACCAAATATTTGTGTTCATTTGACTTAAGACAGAATGATGTCTTTCTTTTCCTTTTCCTCTTCTTTACCTTCCTGTCTTCCTTCCTTGGCTATTGCCGTTAGCCTGTAACTTCCTACCTGTTGCGTGGATGAACAGAGTTGCCAACTACTCACCTACACTAGGGTGTCACTTGATCAGTGTGTGCTTTCTGTCGACTCTGAGTGATTAAAACATGCTCATGTTTATGGTCCTTCTCTAGTCACTGGCTAAAAGCACCCAGCTCCTGTAGGATGGGTCAGTGAATCCAGCACTTGGCACACTTGTCGTGAAAGTGTGAGGGCTGCAGGTCACACCCCTGGCAGGGATGGAGGGCTCCTACCTCATGTACAGCAGTTTCTGAGTCACTATCGCTCAGACTCAGGTTTTATTCCAGACATACGTAGTTTCCCCTTCCCTGATGTCACCTGTCAGTATAGTTTATTTGTAATGCTCCAGCTGTGCAGATTCCTGGACACTGCTCTTTACCCACAGAGAAATGCTAGGAATTCCAGGCATGCTCTCTCTCCTGTGCCCCCACGCCCCCCCCCACGTGTGTGTGTGTGTGTGTGTGTGTGTGTGTGTGTGTGTGTGTGTCTGTGTGTCTGTGTGTCTGTGTGTGTATGTGTGTTTGTATATGCTTTGTAATGGTTATGAGCAAATTGTTGCATAATTTTCCTGCTTTGCAGACACATGCTATCTTTTGAATAATTAAGATTAAAGACTTTGATATGTAGGGAAAATGTGGAAAAGCTGCAAAAGATGTCAATTATGCCATTTCAAGGAACAATTATTGCCTTCTTTCTGTAGTTAAATGATCATAAACTATATGCTATGTAAATTCGAGAAATAAACAGTTTATTTGGAGATAGGTTTTTGATCGTAGGAATATGGTAGAATTTTAGCTGTATTCTAAGGAGTACAGTAATCATAGATAATTAAAGCCAGAACTGATGAAAAGACTCAGTACTTTTGAGGGCTCTCCCTCCGCACTCTTCCTGTTGTCTCTTTTTAATTAGACGGTGTCTGTTTTGTGTTTTGCTGTATTTCATTTTCATGACTTATGTTTTGTAGAGATACTGAGAGATACATAATGTGTGTGTTTGTATTGTGTGTGAGTACAAGCACACACATGCTCCTGTAGGATGGGTCAGTGAATCCAGCACTTGGCACACTTGTCGTGAAAGTGTGAGGGCTGCAGTTCACACCCCTGGCAGGGATGGAGGGCTCCTGCAATCCCAGCCCTTGGGAATCAGAGAGGCGAAATCCTACTTCCAAGCTGGCTAGCTATTCAGATTGGTGAGATTCAATTTCAATAAAACCCTGCCACAATAAATACAGAATGGGGGCAGGGAAGATTGAGAAAGACACAGGATGTCAACGTTGAGCCTCCATGATCATATACAATGCTCATGTATGCACCTGCATAAATATGAATATGTATGCATACACACACAAACACACAGAAAAGAGAGAGAGAGAGAGAGAGAGAGAGAGGTATTCAATAGAATTTATTGAATTATTTTATTTACCTAACATTGTGTATGCAACTAGGTATTAAAAGTGCGGCAATGTCTTGTTGTTGAAGGCTAGCTACAAACGTGCCTGTACAATGGGAAATTCTTCTTTTTTTTTTTTAATCCACCAGCTTGATAAGTTATGGTTAAGAGAAAAAGAGAGACATCTATCTAACCTCCATCTACAGGTATGGAACTGTCCAACCCTTCTGATTACTTCTAAGAGTCCTCCAAAGACAGTTCCCATCCGCATATGTTAAGACGCCAAGGTTAACCGCAAGCATTTCTAGCTTTCTGCTGTGCTGAGAGGGTGAAAGAGCTGATGCGGAAGGGTGCTGGGAGTCATGCGGTTACCGCAAGGCCTCCCACCGCAGAAGGAAGTCTCCAGAAACAAACCTGCACGTGCTCAGCCCTATCAGACTGTATTTCCTCCAAGTTGGGAGTCAGAAGAGTCGTCTCTCCCTTGTGTTGTCCTTTCTCCCTGGTATTCCTCAAGAGTTGGAAACTATTTAGTAAAATCTTGCTGATAAGACCGTTGCTGACTACAACTTGGTTCATACTTCTTTGGAGAGAGAGAGGTTTGAGAAGATGTTTGTTTTTCTAGACTTCCTCTGAACAATGCTAGTATCTGACATTTTTGCCTCTTGGCATTTGAGACCTAACATCAAAAGGATATTCCTTCAAAGAATTTTATGTTGCTATATTTAAATGGTAATTACTTTCCCCCTGGCTTAGCTCTGAGCTTGATAAATTTCATAGGCTCAGTTATTTTTATTTTACTTTGTTGGTACCATGAGATGAATTTTTTTCTGTATCAAAACCACCTAAGCTCAGGTTAAAAAGGCAGACGAATGCTTAGACTGAATCTCTGTTTCAGTGATACATGTTAAAATGTTTATGTTCCAAGGGAAAAAATTGAATAATCCTTTTAGTTTTTAATTATTTATTTTGTGTGAGTTTTTTGTTTGTTCATTTTATTTAAGTGTTGGAACACAGTTTTAACAGGCAAAGAGCCTTTCTCTGGAGAACTGGGTTTCTGAGAACTGGTGGTTTCTCTGTGCATTTCATTTTTTTAAAGGCCCATTGACAGTTGGACAATCCGAGGCATCCATTTCCTAACCACAGAAACAACTCCATTTCTCGCTCCATGTAAAATATTTCTAGTTAAGAACAATTTGCCTTTTGAGGAAGAGTGTAGGCGGAGGGGCTGGGATTGGCTGCGCCATCGCCATCGTGGCTGGCCTGCTGAGGCGGCTCTTGGAAACAGTGGCGAGTGGGCTTTGTTTTTTGTGGTTTCCTGTGACCTTTGGCTATGGCGAGCTATTTAAAACCCCAAGCAGGAAGGTGAGTCTTGGCACATCTAGGAATTAGGTTGGCAAGGTACAAATAGAGAAGGGCCCTTCTGGGCCTTTCCTCATATTATGTATCTATTTCCTGACCATTTAGCTGGCACGTCCTTTGAATATTTTATTATCTACTTGGTTTGTAATCAAGACCACCCACCTGATTTTAGCCTGCAGACTTCTCCCCCTGTCGTTTTATTCCCTCAAGCTCTCAGCGCATGTGTATTCATGTTTTTGCTTTCCATGCACGGAGACCTCCAGCTGGGAAAATATAGTGTGTACAATACTCTCTGCCTTCAGCTGACATTGCTCATAAATTGCAACAGAAACACTGCTATCAGCAGCTTAATAGCAGGTAGAATACAGCTCTACATATCAAGCCTCAGCAGGACACAGAATCTATGGTTACCAAATTTCCAGCAGCGCGGGGGAGGGGCAGAAAGTTTTCTAAGAGCCACCACGGCAGCACTGGGTGCCCGTTCACTGAAAGCAGCTTTCTGAAAAGGGACTTGGGGGCCTAACTCAGTGGCTGCGCCATCAACACTGTTATTTTTGAAGCACTTCCAAAGTGGTTTCTGTGGCAGAACCGGGTACAAAGGGCAAGTTTGTTCGTTCTCTTCCTCTCTTTCTCTTCTGTCCTTTTAAAAGGAAAGGTCTTTGAAAATGGAGTGGAAAGGGTTCTGGTTAGCAGATTCCCGGGGCATTTGAGTAGGTGTGCTTGCTGTATCTGTGGGGCACGCTCACCTTCCCACACAGGTGTTTGGCAGAGGCGCAGGGCCCAGTGCAAGTGTGGGAAGCGCGTTGTGCTTGGTCCCCCTTTTGTCTCGGGGTTAGTGTACTGCGGGCATTGCAGAAGCGCAGAGATCCGAGATCACATCTTTAGCATCTTCATAAGAAAGTTGGGTGTGGGGCCAGTAAGAACACTCGCATAGGTAAAGGCCTTTCCCTATGAACCTGAGTTCAGTTCTCAGAACCAACATGGTAGAAGAGAACTTCCTCCTACAAGTCATCCTCTGAACTTCACGTGTGTGGTGGGGCACACACAAATTAAATGTGTGTGCACTCACCTGAAACCCCGACACCACGTAGGGCAGAAACAGAAGGGCTTCTGAAACTTATACTCAGTGAGGGACCCTGTCTTGTAGGAATAAGCAGGAGAGATGAAACATGACAACACCTGACGTCCTCCCATGGCCTGTGTGTACTGGTGTGCCCACACGTACCCACATACATGAACACGCATGTAGGTGGAGTCTGAAGAACATAGGCATGCTATAGATGTATTGCATTAAAAATTGTGTGAGAGTAGAACAGATAGCTTCTGTGACATGAGATTTTCTGTGACTATTTTCCTCATAAGGGAGGTTATATTAACATTTTGAAGAGTCGCAAGCTCCGATCCAGGAAGGAAAGGATGTCTGGGACCCTATCGTCTTCTGTCAGAAGCCATTGTTGGTATTCTGCCTCTTGCCAGAAGAGATTAGTATGGATGGTGGAATAATTCCCTCCTTAAGTCAAGTGAAGCTGTTATGCTAATATTCCTGTCAAAGGGCTCAGGCAGTTAAAAGTCCTTAACCTCTGTTAAAGTGCCTTAGCAAATGTCCCCAAAGGGAACAGCAAAGTGCATTCACCCTGAGAATATCTGAAAGGAACTCACCAAAAACCATGGCTCTCCATTTCTTTCCTGGAAATGGTCAGTTCTGATTTTATATATGTGTGTGTGTGTGTATGTGTATATATATATGTATATATATATGTGTGTGTGTGTATATATATATATATATATATATATATAAAATCTGATTATGTCTTATTTCATATGATATACATTTTTCTTTAAGGACCACTAACCTGATGAATCTCAGAGCTACCTTACATCCCGTGGAAAGAGCTAATAGTTAGTATCTTCAATAAACATCCAGTGGGATTGTTTAGCATATGGAGAGTTTGAAGAAACATTCAGTATGCCTAGAGCTAGGAAACAAATATACCATCCAAGAGGAAGAGGGATTCACATTCCTTGTGGTCCTTTCAGGATAGAACGTTGACTCTCGCCATGTAGAGAAAGCCAGGGCCTTGAGTCCTACGTGTCCTCACGCACTGACACTCCCATTTGGTTTGGCCACTGTGAGCTTCCAAATGTCCTGCCAGGGCTTCCAAGCAGTTGCAGGCTGGCACGCCGGTGCACCACCATTCTGAGAACACCTCTGCTTCTAGTTTTGGAACTCAAGTAAAGTGCAGCAGTGAGGGTGCAGCCCCTGCTCAGCCATCAGAACTCCTTTCTGGCTGATGTGTCTCCTAGCTGAGTCAGAGGGGCCCTGCTCCTCCTGTGGTTTTGTCTTCTTCACCTGGTTCTGTGTGAGGTGGCTGTGGTCATGGTCAGTCACCAAGCCTCGACTCTCAGAGTTGCTTTCTCTGTTTCGTTTGTTTCTTGACTTCAAACAAATTGAATGTTGTAGCGTGTTTATTACAGTGAATAATACTCATGCTCATGTTTTTAAACATTTTATGTCATAAGTTTGATACAACCCTCTTTAGTTTTAGTTTCCTCACTAATTGAGCCAAGACATTTAGGATTTCTTAAGTGAAGACTCCCGGATCACCTACTGCAGGACTACCAGTGCATTTCTTTGTTCATTCTTTTTCTTTCCTTCTTTCTGGGGAAAAAAAAAAGGACTTTTTTCAAGACCCGAGTTTCTCATGAAGCCAGGCTGACCCCGAACTTGGTATATGACTGAGGAGGACTTTGAGCTCCTGATATTGCTGCCTCCACCATCCAACTGTCGAGACTGTAGGCGTGCACTGCTCTGCCTGGCTCGTGTGGTGCCGGAGATGGGCTCTGGGGCTCATGCATCCTAGGCAAGCATTCCGTCAACTAGCTACATCCCTGGTCCAAGAAACTTTTTCTTGATTCTCCTATTCTCCAAGGCGATTTTTCTTGGCTGTGGGCCAAGCCTCCTCTAATACTCAGAAGGAACACTAAGCCTTCATCCCAAATCTCTCCAGCAGCCTGGGATCAGGCAGTAAGAGGACAAGGCAGCTTTGGCCAGACTTCCATCAGCATCTGCACTGGGCTGTTACTGTGACCATGGTTTTCGTTTTCGTTTTTGTTTTTGTTTTTGTTTTTGTTTTTTAGAATGACAGATTACGTTTTTCTTTTTTTTTTAATGCTTATTTTTAATGTTTTCTTGTTTGTTCAATGTAACACATGCCTGGGTAGCAGAGTTTCTGTCTACTTACTGTTTCTATTTTTAAATATGCATCCACATAAAATTAGATTGATTTAATTAATTAGCTGATTAAGTATTAGAAGCCACGATTTGTTAAACAAATTAAACACACACTAACAAGTATTCATACATACACACACACACAGAACAAACCTAACTTAATATGCCTAACCCATACATACACACTACAGTCACACACACACATATAGAGCAAACCTAACTTAATATGTCATATGGACAAGAATTTAATGGTCATTCTTATCCACATCTGCCCCCTATGCTAGAGGCCAAGTACATGATTCCTAACAGGTTGGCCAGCGGCATTTATAAAGAAACTTCTTTATTATTTGGAGCATAAGGCTTAAGGTTCTCCTAGAAGTGCATGGTGGAGGTCACACACTCTTGTCAACAAAAAGTGATGGCTCTGCCCACTTCTGCCTGGCAGGAGCACACTCGCCAAGGGCACACGAAGCCATCTGTGTCAACACTGGGCACAACAGGTACGCACCTCCTGACTAGTCCAGTGTGGGTACTTGGGAATGTGTGATCTCGGGGCTTCACATCGCCAAGCAACAAGCTGAATAATTTTGTGTCTCCTTGAAATCAATTTCTGCTGATCACACAGGGAGGTGGGAGCCACGGCTTTTGAATATTTACATCCCGCAAATAAAATTTACGTTCCCTGAAAGGCAAAGAAGGCTACCATTTCATGCTTCCCGACCTTCACTGTGGCTTTTCTCCTTGCTCCACACAAGCAGCCTGGTAGGCGCCAATGATCATGGCCATTGCGGAGGGGGAGCTTTCTGCTTTGTCAACTTTGGTTTAGAAAAAGCTCTGCTTTCTTTATTGCCTTTATCTATTACATCTGTAAAATTTATTTAAGCAATGACAGATCTCTCTTTGGGGCTCCGAGTCTGGGAGAATAGCCATTGGGATGAGATTTGTTGAATATGACTGTTCATTAAATTGCAAGTAGTCGGGGAGGCTAGCAGTGCAGATCTGCCATGCCTGGGCAGGTTATGGTCTGTTTAGAGCCTGTACGTCAGGGGAACGACAAATGTATCTCATCAGTTACTTTTGGAATATTTAAAAAGAACATAGAAGGAAGTGGGTGGGGGTGAGAAAAGAAAAGACAGTGAGTGCTTTTTGAAATCCCAGAGGGAAGGTTCCTTGGCCTGTTTATCTTGCAAGATTCCACACAAGTTTTCTATCAAAGAGCAAAAGTGGGAAGCAAGGCCTCAGCAGCTGGATTTAATGAGTGTGGGGCTTTAGCATGCTCGCTCTTCATTCAATTTTAAGAGTTAGTCATCTCTTTCACCTGTTTGGTAAATGCTCACTCTTTGCAACAGTGAAAAATCTTACTTAACCAGGAGAAGAAGCTGGGTGGTGAGCATCAGGACCCCGGGCCTCATGGGCAACTGTTTTGGTAGAAATACCACAGGAATGGTCAGGAATTAGAAAGGATTTGGGGGGCGGGGGGAAGGTTGCTGGAGTGCAGTGCTCTTGAAGTTAAAGGGAACCAGGCTCAGAAAAGTCGGGCCCTGGTTCTCCAGGCCCAAGATGGGAACAAAGAGTTATTTTGAAAGTCCTGGGTCCCAGAAAAGATTAAAGGCATCTTGAAGTGTGAGGCAGGAGAAGAAGTTACCCGCAGAAACCAAACCCAAGCCTGGGATCGCTCCATGATGTGGGTAACGGGGAAGAAATGACATTAGGAGTCATGAAGAGGTCAAGACAGACACACCCTGATGCCCAGGGAGATGTAATTGCTTCTGCGGAAAAAGATGTCTGGACTGTGAATTTTAATTCCTTTGAAAGCGAACCCATGTCCTAAGATGTTACAACCCTAGCCCACAGAGTGTTCTAGAATCATATACCCCAGGCCTTAATTACCTTCTGCGTACTTAAACATAGATTTAGAAGGGGTTTGAGGTGCTGTGCTTCTTCCAGTCATTATTTTCTAAGACAAAGTGCTTTTGAGACAAGAAGTGGATGTGGGAACCACTGGATGCCACGGTCGGCGTCAACCGCTTGGCCTTGGCATTCCGGTTCCAGTTGAATTTGGGGCATTTGCCGCTCTGTTGCACTAGCTGCTTTCCAGGCTGGGTACATGTCACAGCCATGGTCAGTTTCAAGCTTCTAAGGTGGTGCCACTGAACCTGGAGTTGAGATGAGCTTCTCACACCTCCAGGCATCATAGAGGCTCCTTGTTGACCCCTAGGGGATCTCCATCCATGCTCCCATACGGAAACTGTGCTACTTATAAAACCATGTTCTGTAACCATACAGAATACACGTGGGAGCAGGACAACAGACGTCGGATCATGTTCAAATCTCTGACTTTCTAACCAGGGGACATCAGTTAAGCATCCTTAGAGTTAATTTGCTCATTAGTAAGATAATAATTAAGGAACCTGACACATGAGCTCTGGGAAAACAAATGAGTTGATCTGTGTAAAAATACTGACGCTTGTGACTCATGCACAGCAAGTTCCCAGCCAATGTTCCTTGTGTTTCTTTTCCATCTTTTCCTCCCAGCAACTGTAATGCAAATATTAACCACCTGATATATAAGGTAAACTTTACATCGCCTTTTTGACGCTTCAGTGGATTCCTCCACGGTCCATTCTATCAAGATTCAACAGGAAATCTCCAGTTCAGTTTGTCTGTGGATTTCTACTTTTAGTAATAAGTTTATGTCTGTCTTAGGATGTTTTGTGCTGCTTCAACAGAATACACAGGATTGGGCAATTTATAATGGACAGAAATTTATTTCCTTACAGTTGTGGGTCTGAAGAAGTCTAAAGTCAAGACTCTGGCTTTGGGGCTAGAAAGATGGCTCAATTAGTAAAATGCTTGCCACACGGGCATGAGGTTCCAGATCCTTAGATACAACAACTACACACCAAAAATGTCACTAGGTCCTATGCCAGCTTGCTTCTGTTGTGATAAACACCATGCCCCAAAGCAGCATGAGAGGACAAAACATTTATTTGGCTTATGCTTCTAGATCACAGCCTATCTTCAAGGAACGTCAGGACAGGGACTGATGGAAGTGGGAAACTGAGGGAAGCAGCTGAGGCAGAGACTAGGAAGGGACACTGCTTACTGGCTTTGCTTCCGGGCTCATGTTCAGCTATTGTTCTTAGACATTCAAGACCACTTGCCTAGGGATGGTGCCAGCCACAGTGGGCTTGTCCCTACTGTGTGAATTAGCACCCAGTTCACAGGCTAATCTGACTGAAGCGATTCAGGTGAGGTTTCCTCTTCCTAGGTGTGTCAAGTTGACAACCAAGACCAGCTATCACATCACCTCAATAATAGAACAGCTATTTACATCCTTGGCGCTGTTGAGGCGTTATAAGACTATAAAAGGCTCTGCAATGGTTTAATGTAAGAACTCTGCCTTGTACGTAAAGCTTGCAGTGTCCGTGGTAGGAGAGGGCATTGTCCTGAAAGTAGTCCCCTAGATCCGGCAGGATGATTTGTCTGCTTGGACTGTATTCAGACGATGATTTGGTTTCGCTCTGGTTCCTTTCCTAATTAACCTCTTGTCTACAAAACCAAAAAGCAAAAAGCGACAAACAAACTAAACTTTAAAAAAGGACTGGGAGAGCTTTCTATGTGAAAACAAGCTACACAGTCATTCTCAATTTGAACACTTCGAAACATATATTTTGGCCTTTGGAGCCCATTGTGTGTGTGGATTTAATGGACCATGACAGTCGTAAACATACATAAGGATTTATAAAACACATCATAGCCACAGGAATAAGACTGTCATCTAAACAACAAGGATTTGTTGCAAATTTGAGTTTCCCCTGATTGAATTTTCCCTAGTGTTCAAGTTGAGTGGTCCTCAGTGGCCCCACAGAATGTGATCGGTCATGCCCAGATGCTCTCCAAGACAGAAAGCAGCACCCGCTACTCTGCGAGACATTACCCTTTGCAGAAAGCCCAATCGGGAGTCCCATTATGTGTCCATAAGTTTCCGGCACACTTGGAACAAACTTTAACATGGCAGCGGCCCAGTGGCTTTCTGGGAAAATCGTTCCTTGCTTTAAGAAGTGTATATGATGTCATGCGTACTGATCCATACCCTGCAATACACTACCTGAACCAGTATAATCCTTTGGTTAAATGTCAAAAGTTTTGTAATCCAAAAAATAAAATAAAATCTCGGTTAATTTATTATTTAGTGTTAGTGCTTCTGCCCCACCCTCATTCAAAAATATTGATTTCTAAAACATCAGAGTATGATGTCTTCCCTCAAATTCTGCCCTGTCCTTTACCACTTTCAACAACAATAGGTGGTTGGCGCTGTAACAGGCCTGGGAGGGTCTGCGTGCAGTGGTTAACAGGCCCGGTTTGGGCCAGGGTCCTCTGGTGATTACCTTCCAGCCGCCTCTGACTTTCCCACCCTCTCCCAGAGCAGTCTGCTTGGGTAAGAAGAGATAATAGCTTGCTTGCTTTGTCTTTCAAAGAAAGCCAGGAAGCCTTTGGACCAATAATTCTGCAGCAGCTTTAGAGTGCCGGGTCCTTGAGACAATGCCAGAGTGGCTTCTTGTTCTCTTCACCCCAAGGCCACCTCTCCGCTAGCTGCTCATAAATACAGCTCCCAGTTTCTCCTGAAAACACCTTTAGTTAGTGTAAGCAAGGGACATCAGAAGGAAATAATAGGTCTGTACCTCATTCTTCCACCTGGCACTTTCCTGTCCCAGGTACCAGCCCCACAGCTTCTTGTTATGAAAGCAGAGCAAAACAAAAACAAAACAAACCCCTTATCTATTGCTTCCTGTGACAGCTTCCAGGTATTAGCTCTGCCCAGCCAGACAGCCTGTTTGCAGGGATACTCGCTCCATTTAGCAATCCAGGGATGGGAATCAGATTTTTGTCTCCCCCCTTCCTCTCTCTCTCTCTCTCTCTCTCTCTCTCTCTCTCTCTCTCTCTCTCTCTCTCTCTCTCTCATGTTTGTGTGTATTTGTCTGTATGTGAGTCTCTGTGTAAGATGTGTGTGTCTCTGTCTGTCTGTCTGTCTGTCTGTGTATGTTCGGTCTTAACAGTAGTACAAGGCAACCTGGGAAGACATTTGAAATGTTGAGTCAGGTCTTTCAGTGTGAAGAGGTATATAAAACACATCCCAGTGATGAGTACCAATTAACAGTGCATTGCTTTCTGGAAAAGACTTCAAGTTAGCTGCCCTGCAGGTCAGAGTCAATAAAGACTGAGTTACTAACAATAGCCTTTCTCTCTTGCTGAAGCCTTGGACTTAACCCTAACTTCATCAGACCAGAGAAAGAGAGAATAATGCGAACAATAGGAGTCTTGGGGGCCGACTTGAGCCTAATGCTCAGAGGCTGTAAAAACTGTCAGAGAGCTTGATTGATTGGCTCATATGCTCTAGTCCTCCATGCAGAGGACTAATGTTCCTGCCTCTTCTGAGAGAGTTTGATGTGCCACCTGGGGTCAGAACTTATCAGCCTGTGGGGCTAATGTTTCTGATGAGGCCAAAGTGCAGTCAATAATTTATACAGAAATTTGTGCTTAGATTTGCAAGGGAAGTGGGTTTTGACTTGTATCCCTTCCTCCATCTGAAAAAGTGTGAAAGAACTTCAAGTTGTCCTGTCAATAGCGTCGTTGGGTACGTCTGATAAAACACTTTAGACAACTGTGAATTCAAAAAAAGACTTTTAAAAATCATTGTGGAGTATTCAGTTAGTCACGAGGCCCGACTTTGGAAGTTTCAGAATCCGTCAGTGGAATGGGTAAAGGGAAGCAAGTGTCAGCAGTTTACAGATATTATAAACCAGACTCGCCTCTGCGATGTAAGGACCATGTCCCTTAGACCTAGAGTGACTTTGAATCAGTTTTGAGTGACCGTGGGCAAAATCCACACAGTAGAGGTCTCAGGGTAGGGCCAGCAGACAGAAAATAACTGACAAAACCAAGAATGGACACAGCTGAGGAGGACTAGATTTTGGCTAGATGCCCAAAAACTTCTGTTGGGTAGGCAGAGAAACAGAACCTGGAGAGAGCCTCGATGGCTGTGCATGACCCCGCGTGCACAAGTGCATCGCCACTCCCGTATTCATACAGCTCCGAGAAATGGAGAGTAAGGAATGACACGGAGCAGGGCTGGTCAATCAGTACCCAGCCAAGTTCTGTTCTCCCGCAAAATGACAGTTTGCTCCAGTAAGTGCTAACAAAGACCCCTTTGCCTTCGCCCTGCACTAGGGGAGTGCTGTTAGTCACACTTCATTAGCTTTGTTTACAGAAAAGAGCAGGTCTCTAAGCAGGGTATTGAAATCCTTGTAACTCTATAGGGCCTTTAAAAAGAAAAAAAAAAAAAAAAACTTCCCTCCCTGAAAGATAAGAACTTTGGAATGTGGGTGGGGGAGGTGCAGCGGGACCTCGGACCATTGTCAGGAAAACTGGTTTGTTCTGGTGGGAATAGAAAAGATGAGTTTTCCGGCTGGCGTTAAGGTGTTGCTGCCTTCCTGGGAACCAGAACCTGCAAACATCGGAACCAGACTAGACACTTCCGCTGTCCTCACTGAACTGCAAAGCTTCAATTTGGCCGTTTTTGTAACCTAGAACAAGTGAGGTGCTCTTGAGAACTTGAAATGAGTCTTCTTTACCTTGAAAGTCATTCAGAGGAGCAGTGTCTAGGATATCGAGTTGTAGTCAAGAGTCAGATGCGGAAACGTTTGTTTTCCACAATGAATGCCTGTGAGGAGAGATAAGTTCCTAAAGGTCGAGATTAGTGGTGTGTGTATAGAAGCAATAAAAGGTTCTCAAGGTTGGAATTTGCAACCCATAAGACTCTAAAGCAAAATAAGCCGCATCTTGTGGACGGCTCCTCACTAGGAGTATATGGGCTAACGGGTACAGGCGCCTGGCTCTGAAGTTGCTTCCCCTGGAAGGTAGGCAGGAAGACTGTCTTCTTAGTTCCTTCAGCAGTGGCCTGAGTTACAAGAGAGTTTAAAGGACGGAGTCACGTGACTCTGGCTAGTAGAGGGTAAAGCTGGAGCCCAGGGAGGACTGAGAAGGAGGAGGAGCCGTCTCAGTCGCTGCATTTGTTGGGGATGGGGCACAGTGCTCCCTCTGGTTAGCGTTCTTCCTGCCTGGTGTTCGGAATTCACTGCGGATCCCTCTAACTTGGAACACACCCTTTATCTTCCCCTGCTACGTTCTGAATCTGAGCTATGTTTTATGTGACTCCATCGCCAGAGTAATCAACTTTTGTGCTACATGTGGGATATGGTCACTGTAGGAGGGAGCAGGAGTGGGCAAATGCTTTCCATCAGACTGAATTCTGTAATCGAGAGGGTGCTGAGCCGGGCCCAATTTCTCCGATTTCCTGTCCTTTTCATCTTTGCTAGATTGCCCAAGATGGTGGTGGCTTTATCTGTTGTGTAATAGTTACCTCTTTGTATGCCTTGTGCCTGCAAAATCTTCGCTCCCCTCCCCCCCCCCCCTCTCTCTCTCTCTCTCACACACACACACACACACACACACACACACACACACACACATACTGCAGTTCAGAGAGTCAGTTCCCAGTTTGAGCTGCTGTTGTAAATTGCTATTTTAAATTTCAGCGAGTGGAATAATAGCCGAGCGACCATCCCCAGCAAACGCTGTCGCCTTTGTAAAGAATGGCTCCTTCAGAGGCTTTCTGACTTACAGAGGACACAGCTGGTGGGCAGCCGAGCTGTAGGAATCTGTGCTCTCCTGGGCCCGGCAAGCTACAGATGAAAAGGGCCCAGAGCTGGCACAAAAGCAAATAGGCGCTCTGACTTTAAATAAAGCATCCTAATTTATAGGAAGCCTAGCTCTTCAGTCCCAGCGAGAGCTGTGGATCAGTAGCAGCCTTTTGATGTGGAGCATAATTGTCAATTGGTTCCCACTGTTTCCTTATAATTCGGGACCAGGCCTGGTTTAAAAAAAATTTTTTTTAAAGCACAGTCGCATAATCTAGAATTGTGGTACACGTATTTTGACAAGCAATTCAATAACGTTTAAACCCGAAACTGCAAATGACCAGGGCCTATGTATGACCTGGTCCTTGCCCACTCTTTCCCTAAGGCCATGAGGTTTTCCATTCTCAACTTCCCCCCTCTCTCTCCATCCGATTCACTCATCTACAGAATTACTTTGTCTTTCCTCCCAGCTCCCTCCTCCCCAGTGCCTGGTCCAGATAAAAATGGGAAAGTCGACTGTTACAGGACTCAATGTTCACCGCATGCGGCCCCCTCTGGGTGTGGAATATGCTCTCTTGATGGGGACCAGTCTGGAGGGGCCCTTTTTGCCATGGGTAACTGTTTCCATCTTCACTGCCTGCTCACTGTGCCCGTTTCCCAGCTGAAGCCATGACAACCCGAAGAGCTTGGATAAGGAGGAGTTGCTGGTGCCAAAGCGGCCCAGGAAGGGCAGGGAACTGTGGGAGCAGTGATTTGATAGGCTGTATCCTTTCGATTATCGTCTTCAGTGGCTCTGACAGTGAGAGAAGGGAGTCTCTGTCCATTTCACTCTGGGAGATCTTAGCCACGTGCCTGTGTGCCCAGGGCCACGTGTATATAGCTGTGTCTTGAAATAACACTCTTAAGAAAGGGCTGACTCTCTTAGCAGATGATGTTTTTAGGGTTCTTAGGAAGTCTGATTCAACAAACATTTACAAAATGCCTTTCTCACACTCTTGAATGGCTTTATTTAAAGGAAGAAAAATATCTCCTGATGAACTAATAAAAGCCTGTGTGTGTGTGTGTGTGTGTGTGTGTGTGTGTGTGTTCATGCCTTCCCAGGTGGATGGTGTGAGGGAACTGCTTCAAAGGGTGTGGGAATCTGCATTGGAAGTCCACCATGGCAGTGAAGATTTCGCATAAACCAAAGAGTGCCTGGAAACCCAGAGTGCAGAGTTAGGTCTTAGAAGTAAGAGTGGCTTTGGGCTCCATGATGTCAAGCCTTCAGGAAAGCAGTTACTTACTGGAAAGCTTAGTCAAAGAATCATAAATGAAGCCTCTTTGTACAAATATATACAGACACACTGTACTCGTGGCCTGGCATTTTCTTGTCCTGTATAAGCATTTAGATTACTTCAAATGTTTGCCTCAAAAGATTCCCTCAACCCCCAGATCCCCTGTGCCTCCTTGTCCTTTCCTGCCCACTATGTGTTGACTGAGCCTTGGTGGGCCGTGCATGACCTGCAGGGATTGGCACCGTGCCCAGTGAAGTGTCTCTCTGGCTCCTTGCCTTGTTGTAGAAGCTCCCTTGAGAGATGGCCTCTTCCCCGGTCTGGCACTGTCATCTCAGAGCTGCTTTCCAGCTTGCCCCAAGTAAGGACTCTAGACACTTAAGCAGAAACTGTTACAGGAACTTGCCTGCAATAAGGGTACTTGTGGTGGTGTGAATGTTGTTTGTATAGAGAATATATTCTAAAGCCATCAATGCTACTGTATTTGTATGTGTGCTTAACATAAAAGCAAATGCTTTTGTTACTGATCATTCATGAAACTACTTTCTAAAGTTATCCATGTGGTATTTTTTTTCATGATACTTTTCATTAGATTTAAAGCATATTGTAAAACCTATGACATTTTGTAAGCAGGAAACTTGCACAACATAGGTCCTGGCTCTTGCAATCAACAGGAATTTATCTCTAATGACCTGTCAGGAAATGTTTTTGTTTTCAGACAATCTCATATCCCAGGCTGGCCTTGAACACAGTTTTTTCTAGGCTGACCTTGAAGTCTTGGTTCTGTTACTATCTCCTAAGTACTATGATTGTTATCATGTGCCACTGTGTCCACCCATTAGCCCAGCATTTCTTAGAAGTTGTGTCTTAGACTCTTGTGAAATTCGTTCATCCTTCTATATTGCTGATTTTTGGCTAAGTTCATTTTGTCCCCAACTTCACAGTCAGCAAATGCATTGAACGGCCCTTTAACATCTCTTATAGTGCCTTTCAAAAGCCTCATTCCTGTTCCCTGTTCTTAGCCAGTAGACTTCTTAACAGGCCATTGTAATTTGTAGACATGGGAGAGGATATCGTTACTGGGGAAGCAAGGAAAAGAAAAGCAGCAAGAGCCTCTTCCTTTAGCTGACCAGTCAGCTGGATATTGACCACCTGTCTTCATGGGAAAGAAATAGATGGCAGTGAATAAGTGAGAGTCTAGTTTTCCAAGAAGCTGAATGATTTTCCCAAATCAATACAGCTCATCAGGCCTCGGAACAAAGGCTGCAGGGGCAGTGACAGAGATGGAAGTGGTTCGGTGTTCTTCTGTGTATTAAAGCATACTGCCCATGGGGAAACAAGGCTTCTCTGGCAGTGGGTTTGTGTGTGTCCGTGTGTATGTGTGCTCATTCTTAAAGACTTACTAATTGTATTCATAGGAGGGAAATCCTTCCAGATTAAAACAGAAAGAGCTATATAGACTGTATATGGCTGCTCAAGTATTTTGGGGTAACAAAAAGGTACATGGAGACTATTTTGTTATCTAAAAGGTAGATTAGAGCAAGATCCAGCTTTGCTTTTGATATTGTTAGGGTTTTTTTCCCTTCTTACTTATGGTGGTGTTTAGACAAACTCAAATAAATGTCTAGATATGAACATTAGCCCCTGGCAAACAGCCCAAACTAGTTTGCCACAAATAAAACCAGCTCCCCATGCCCTGGGAATAGCAGCAAAATGGAATGCTGGACCGTTGTATAGAGGTTATAATTAGCAAAGGTAGACCGATTCCAACATATTCCAGTCGCCAACAGAGACTCACCAGCAAACTCCAGTCCTTCTGTCCTTTAATCCTAAAGCCCTCTGTGCTTTCACAAGGTAGTAAGTTAACGCCAGAACAGTGTGTCTGTGGGCTTTACGACCGGGGTGGCGGCACACTGGGGCGTCAAGTATTTCATTATACTTCCTTTGTCAGCCCTGCCCTATCTCGCAAGCCCCAGTGCCATACATTATTTGTTCAGATAAAGCCCAATGTTCAGGGTGACTAATCGCAGAACTGTGTTCCAGATGGTTTGATTACAGGATGTGGTTAAAGTGACTCTTCAAACATTCAGCCCAGCAGTAGAGCTCTTTTTAAAGAGAAGAAGAAAAGGAAAAGAAAAAGGAGGAAAAAACAGCAGCAACAACAACGAAACCCCACTATTTCATGGCCATGTGACATTGACTTTTCTTGCCCTTATACACTCTGTACATAGATCCTTGCTGTAGATAATAGGAAAATCTTTTTGTTCTTTGGTTAGCAGGTATTTGATGGGCAAACTTAGTTTGTAAACTTAAAGATTTCACAAAAAATTATAAACTTTGTCTTCTGAAAGAGATTCTAGCTGAAGATGAAGCAGTCTGAAGACTGACCTGTGGGTGAAAGCACCCAGACAACACTCTGCAGAACCAAGCCGGAGAACTGTTATGCAAAGAAGTTCTGCACAAAGAGATGCGATAAGCCCCACCCTGCACAGTAGGACAACGTAGGGTAACC
The DNA here is from genome assembly GCA_964023405.1 of Apodemus agrarius. Taxonomy (NCBI): domain Eukaryota; kingdom Metazoa; phylum Chordata; class Mammalia; order Rodentia; family Muridae; genus Apodemus; species Apodemus agrarius. Next base: position 44,659,176 of record OZ030021.1, on the reverse strand, counting down.
CAGGCTCTGAAATAGTGGCATTTCTATGATCGTTGGTGTTTCTCTTGGAAAGAAAAATAAAGGAAAGAAAATGTAACCATAGAGGGGGAGAATCACAGCCCAAACGGGTTACAATTTGGAGTTATTAGAATGAGGTTTGCATTTTCTGCCTGAGTGCACACCAAGTCTATCCAGATGTGGCAGTCTGAAGAAGAGTTCAGGAAAACTTTGTGATACCAAATTTGGCATCTGTGATGCCTGCCAATACTCTTGGTCCTGAGGATGGAGACTCTTTCAAGAGTCAGCCTTTAAACTGTAATATAAACGGATTCATGCAAAGCCACTAGGCTGTCAGCATTTGCCCAGTTCTTGAGGAAAAGGCTTCCCAAATAGGAGGAATAATAATTCCTAAGCCACAGTGGGGGTAGAATCTCTCCACAGACAGAGTCTGTCATCAATAAGCTAGTGGGAGGTTACCCTTATTGGAGATGTATGGTAGCAGTGAGACCTCAAAAGTCAGAGTTCTATTGAGAGTCCTGTAAGTTCCAATATGTTCAGTGAGTCTCCACTTAAGGTGCAGTGCTTCTCAGGGCTGTGCATGGCAGACAGCATCCGGATAACAAAGGAGGGCTGTATTGTTGGAAGGGACCAGGTCAGCATGCACACGAGTGGAGGGAAATGTTAAAGGAACATACTCCCAGGATACCATGAGCCACCAGCCATATTCAAACATGGTAGAGTTTCCCACCTAAGGACTGGAGATTCCTAGTACTTGGAAAGCCAATTGTGACTCAGTTACCGAGTGAGGGGGGCTGTGCTGCCTTGAACTTGTAACCTCCAAGGTCCCTTTGGTCTTTCCTATTCTAGGTGAATGGAAAGGAGCGCAAAGTAGGAGATTGTTTCCTCAAAATTCTTCCGGGTCACGCCCTTTCATGCTCTCCTTCAGTCGAGTGTTATCACAACTATCTCCAGGTAGACAGGCCGAGAGAATCATCTGTAAACCAAGGAAAAGGAGATCTATTGTGGTGGAGTCTAGTCAGTGACCCAGAAGAGAACGCATAGGGGGTGCGATGATGATATGTATCTGCAGACAGACAGGTGCTATCACCGGAGTTCGTCCTGATTGAATAGGAATTTCAACTCCCCTTGAGGAATACCATACAGGCCCTCAAGCCTTCTTTAGGGGAGTTAAGTGTGATGTGAGGGACAGTCAGCGAGACGGTGGAATGGGTCAGGGAGCCTGCAGTCAAGTCTGATGACCAGATTTTGATCTCCCAGGCCCACATGGTGGAAGGAGAGAGCTAACTGACTCTCAAAAGTCTTTCCCTGACCTCCTAGTATGTGCCATGGTGTGTGTGTGCAAGCACACACAGACACACATAGACACACCCAGCCCCACACACAACGAATAAACGTTCATTTTATAGTATGGCATAAAGAATGGCTGAAGAAACTTGTTTGGGGGGGATGGAGGGACAAAAGAGGGTGTGACCTAGAGGGGAAATAATGACAAGAAGTTATTGTTCTCCTGGGAAACAAGGCCGTTGGGCAGAGGATGAGTGAAATGCTTCTTTGGGGTTTCAGACCAGAGCATAGCATTCACAGGCGATTTCTGGTGTAAATCAAAAGATATATATCTTTTTAATATAAACAAGATGGCAGGATAGTATCTAAGTAGATCTTGAGTGTTAAAAGTGTCTTCTTCTGGTGGTAAGACTGGAGGAAAAGGGGGCACACGCGCACATGTAGGAGACTGGGCCAGCATTGGCATCTTCATCCCATCTCTTAGCTATTACATATTTGAGGTTCTTGCCCTTCTGGTCCTCTTTAAAACACAGATCTTTCAACTTTATTTTGTATCATTTATAACTTTATATATTATTAATCCAGATTCCTGGCATATGTGTGTCTGGTTCCCTCTGCTCTTGGTACCCATCACTGACCCAGAGATAGGGGGTCAGGTTTGGAGTATTAGCTTGAGGGCTTCTGGTCTAAGACATACTTCTGAGTAATGTGTGAGGACAGGGAGTAAGCCAAGGGGCGCACCGGGGCTCTAATGAGTAGAGCCTAATCGTTGACTCTGATGTGTGAGATGCGTCTAGTCTAACCCAGAGCCCACTCTGTAAGCACAGGTGATGCGCACAACCATGCTTCTACTTCTGGATTATGATGCATGTCTGTACCAAATATAAGATGGTAGACTTTTTAAGTACAGAAGCTGAACAGGGTTTCCAACAAAATATGACTCAGTAGCACCAAACAGGTACATAGTAAAGACCCACTAGACATAGCCAACCTTGATGGGCCTGGATAGGAAATAGAACATTAATTCATATGTGACTTCAGTGTGTGTGTGTGTGTGTGTGTGTGTGTGTGTTACAGTATGTGGGACCAGTGTCAACAAGGAAGAAAATCCTATGGGGTGAGCCTCCCGATCCATCCTCATACATTTTTTTTCTACAGTAATATACCTCAGATAGTCCTTGGGTTGAAAGGGAAGGGCAATAAACCCAGGGAGATCCTTGTTGTTTTCAACATAAAAAAGGGCTTGCAGAGAGAGAGCCCCAGCTGCCAACTCACAGGCAGGACATTCGGGAGCATAAGTGTGCTTGGAAAGACAAATCTTTGGGGGAACTAATGGATGTGCCAGTCTAATTTGTTTGTTTAAAGTCTAAACCTGGGGTTATATAAAATGCAAATCTGCACCTTCTGAGGACTAACTCTCATCTGACCTTCGTCGCCCACTATTCCATTAGTAAGTTATAAGCTATATGGGCTTGGGTTACAAGATTTTTCAAATTTGTAATTCCATCAAAATAATAAAGAAAATATACACTTGGTTTATTTGATTGAGAGAGAGTCTAACTGTGTAGCCGGAGCTGGCGTGGAACTTGTCATGTAGACCAGGCTGGCTTCCAGCTCACAGAGATCCACCTCCCTCTGCCTAGAAACAACTCTGCCATCACCCCCAACAGTTTCCACACTTCAGAGACAACCCTCTTATCTGGACCTTGAGAAGGGCATGTTTTCTAACCGTGGACCTTCTACCAGAAAACAAAATACAAAAGAAACAAAACAAAACAAAAAAACAAAGCAACAATAACAGCAGTACATTCTAGTTCATAGAGGAACATTGCTTGACCTCTCCCCCGGACTTAGAGCCACTATTGTCTATGGTGGCACTGTGAGGAGACTTGTACAAGACAGACCACCATGAATCTAATTAGCACTGCTTGAGAAGACTGCTTAAACAAAGCAACTTGGGAGTGAAGCATTTGTTTTGAGCGTTTTTAAATTCAGACTGCTTTTAGGAAAAAAAAAAAAAAAACCTAGGGTGGCTTATTTAGGCTTCCTGAAGTTGAAAGTAGGCTTTTCTTTACAGCATTTTACTGCTCCTGGTACAGACAACAAGGTGGCCCACGTGGCTTCTAGGCAGTACCAGATGCGAACTGTTTTCACGAGGAAGTTGGAATTGCAGTTCATCCTTTGTGACCGTTTCAACCTGCGGCCCAAGATAACCACTGATTGATGGCCTGTGTTGTTGGGTCCCTTCCTTTTCTCTGGCCCAGTTACCCTCGCCTGGCTTGAGGCCGCAGATACTGCGTGCGAGGGTACTGTGTGCACTGCACGGCCTGTTGGCTCCATGGTGGGGAGCATTGTGGGGGCGGGGGCGTAGAGCCTGCTTCCAGCTTCCAGGGCTTTGGTGAGGGGCTCTGGCAATGCGTCAGCGTCCCCACGGTGGAGAGCATCCTTCCTCCTGCCCAGCCCTTTCTCCTTGCCTTGTCTTCCAGTGTTCGGGCCAGCTGCATAGGTCCAGCCAATCAGACGCGAGCGTTCGCTGCAGGCACTGGCCAATCAGCCGCCCGCATTTGCTGGAAAGGCGAAACCCTTAGGGGAAAAGCAGTAACAAAAGCCTTTCACTGCAGACAAATGTTAAGTGTCTGTGCAGACTTTTCCTGTTTTTAATTTTATTACTGCAAGAATGGAGGGTTTGTTGTTTCTTTCATGTTTCCTTTCAAGCAATTTTAATTATACATTTGTGCTACATCAGGGACTCTGGAACACAGTGATTTCAGCCTATTGCCTCTGAAGCTAAAATGCAGTAACCTTCTGGCAATACAGATACATTCCTGCACTGTAAATATAGCTGACATGCTAAAGAATTTTAAACAGCTGCAGAGGTCTCTGACACCACACACAGTGCCCCAGAGAGCAGATGATGAGAAAGTCAGCCCAGGCTGCCCCTCTCCTCCATGCCCCACCCCTCTTTCCTGAAGGGATGTGCTCAGAAAGACTCCTTTCCGATTGTTCTGTCTTGTGCAGTTTTTGACCGAATGCCTAATTACCATTGATTCTCATTGCAATGGGATTTTCTTCATACTCAATGGTTAACCTCCACCCCCACCCCCCATGGGAGACTCACAAAGGAATCGAGCATGATTGGGGCGATTCTTCTTAGCTTCCCACACACACACACACAGCTGAACTATTGCTATAATAGTGAGTAGAATTTACAGTGAGTAAATTCAGCTATCATATAACTAACAGCAGCCCCCGACCAGATGGAAAACAATTTTAAAATCTCCTTTTGAGATTTTGAAATTTTTCCATTATCCAGTAGTTGAGCCCTGATCATTCAGATATTTTATCTTCTATTTAAAGATGCCCCAGTAAAGAGAGTCCTGTTGTTTTATGTGGTTCCCAAAATGGCAGATGGTACAGAGAGCAAAGCCTCCCAGGGAAGACCAGAGCAGTGGTCTCTGACAGAAGCGTGGGCGCTAGGAGAAACAAAGGCTAGTTTAAATGTTTCATTTATTTACCGCACTCTTCTGTATGTCTCTGAATCTAGCTTCTTTACAAACACGCTTTGAGGATGTGATTTTTTTTTTTTTTTGGCTTTTGTTTTAAATGGCACTTGTCCCCAAGAGAACAAGCCTCGTGTTAGATGTTGTTTCTCAGTGACATTTGGCATACTAAGCGCACTTAAGTTTAGTAATTCACAGATGCAGCGCTCAATTACAGTGTCTGTCTGCAGAGCAGCAGAGGGAAAAGCAGGGGCGGCTGGAAGGAAACGCGTGTGTTGACTTTGAGTTCTCTTCTCATCCTCTGTAGCAAATGCTTACCCACGTTGACTGAAGATAACCCCGAGAGCAGATGCCGTGTGCACACTTATTTTCTTAAGAGAGCTATTTTAAGAGTCTCTGAGACAAGGCCGGGCAGTGACACAGAGCCCGTTCTGAGGTTGATTATTGTCTAACACAGGCTCGGAGGCAGACGAGGATCAAGAAGAAATCACAGCTGCCCCAAGGCCCCACTTTTCCCTCTGTGCCTATTTTTACATATCTGCAAGGTTTTGTTTTGTTTTTTTTTTCTTCTTTCTCCCCTTAATGAAAAAGTTAGCATTGTTTTATATTGTTGAACTGGAGACCAGATTCCTTTTAGTCATCCTTTGGCTTAAGCATTGGTGACTCGGGCTTGGTTTACGTTGGCTGCCTGCCAAACGAAAGCAATTATGTGTAATAATAGAAAAATTAAGAGGTGAATGTTACTGTTTTACAGCAGGACATGGCAAAAACCATTTCCTTCTGTCAGCAATATCTTGATCACACCCTCACACACTCTCACCCTCTGCCCACACTCATGAACTTGCTAGCGCACGCACACACACACACACACACACACACACACACACAGAGGGGGTGGGGTGGGGAAGAGAGAGGGAGAGACATATTTCCTGTGGGTTTTAGCTTGAGGTCACTGAAACCAGAAAGAGGAAGGTTGCAAACCACAGCTTTTGAAAGCCAAGTGAGAATAGAGCTTTGCTGGTAAAAATAATATCGATGAATGCAGTGGAAATGAAGTGATAGGTGAGAAATGTGGCCCTCCCGTTCACCCTCCACTCTCCCTTCCAGGTGTCCTAGTGGTCAACGTCACGTGGAGGAACAAAACATATGTGGGGACCCTACTAGACTGCACGAAGCACGACTGGGCCCCGCCCAGGTAGGTGCCTTTTCTCTCTGGCTCCTCCCATCCCGTTTCTGCGTGGAAACCATAGAAAGAAATTAATAATATATAAAACTCTTCCTGTAATTGAAACCAGGCAAAGGAGAACTGAGCCCTTCAGCCCTGAGCCAGTAAAGCACAGATGCTAGCTTTCTTTTTTCTATTAGATCTCTCCTCCTCTCACTCCCCTCTCTCCTTTGTCTCTTCTTCTCTCTCTCTCTCTCTCTCTCTCTCTCTCTCTCTCTCTCTCTCAATCTCTCTCTCTCTCTCGATGGGAATTTGAACTGATTGAAAGCCAGTTCTTTGAGCTGCTTTTCTTTGACTCTCTGTGGATGAATATAATCCACCGGGTAGTCTGGTCTTGGGCTGATGTGCCAGTACAAACAGAGACTGTCCTTCGCTTGGCTGCACCTCACCCTCAAGCTGCCAAGGCAGTGGGGTGTTCTTTGCCCCCTTGTGTCCCTGAGATCCTATCTGACTCTTTCGGAGATGCTCACTGTGACGCCTATCACTTGCTTCCCTAGGTTTTGCGAATCACCGACAAGTGACCTGGAGATGCGAGGGGGCCGGGGCAGAGGGAAGAGAGCGAGGTCTGCCGCCGCTGCCCCGGGCTCCGAGGTCAGCTTCACTGAGTCCAGAGGGCTGCAGGGCAAGAACAGAGGGGGAGCCAATGGGAAAGGGAGGCGTGGCAGCCTCAACGCCAGCGGACGAAGGACACCCCCAAACTGTGCTGCAGAAGACATAAAAGCCAGCCCTTCCTCGACCAACAAAAGGAAGAACAAGCCCCCGATGGAGCTGGATCTGAACTCGAGCTCTGAGGACAGTAAGCCCGGGAAGCGAGTGCGCACGAATTCCAGAAGCACCCCTACCACTCCTCAGGGCAAGCCAGAGACTACTTTTTTGGACCAAGGCTGCTCCTCGCCAGTGTTAATTGACTGTCCCCACCCAAACTGCAACAAAAAGTACAAGCACATAAACGGCCTGAGGTACCACCAGGCACATGCGCACTTAGACCCGGAAAACAAGCTCGAGTTCGAGCCTGATAGTGAGGACAAGATCTCAGACTGTGAAGAGGCCTTGAGTAACGTGGCCCTCGAATGCAACGAGCCAAGCACAGGTGTGTCATCATACGACCAGGTGAAGGCACCTGGGTCCCCCGGGGCTGGGAACCCCCCTGGGACACCCAAGGGAAAGAGAGAGCACGTGAGCAATGGCCCAGGTCCGATTATAGGTTCGAAAACTGGGAAGAATTCCGGCAAGAAGAGGGGCCTTAACAATGAACTGAACAACCTTCCGGTCATCTCCAACATGACCGCCACCTTAGACATGTGTTCAGCAGCAGACAGCAGTCTAACTGCAGAAATGCCCAAACTGGAAGCGGAAGGACTGATTGACAAGAAAAGTTTAGGGGATAAAGAAAAGGGCAAAAAAGCAAACAATTGCAAAATGGACAAAAACCTCTCTAAACTGAAAAGCGCCCGGCCCATTGCCCCCGCCCCCGCCCCTACACCCCCACAGCTGATTGCTATACCGACTGCAGCCTTCACATCCACCACCACAGGGACCATCCCTGGACTGCCCTCCCTCACAACCACCGTGGTCCAGGCTACACCAAAGAGCCCTCCATTGAAACCTATTCAACCAAAGCCCACAATTATGGGGGAGCCCATCACCGTGAACCCCGCTCTGGTGTCACTCAAAGACAGAAAGAAAAAGGAAAAGCGAAAGCTCAAGGACAAAGAAGGGAAAGAGACTGGAGGTCCCAAGATGGACGCCAAGCTGGGGAAGCTGGAGGACGCCAAGGCGGCTAGCAAGGATTTGGCTGGGCATTTTTTAAAGGACCATCTCGGTAAGAGTGAAGGGCTGGCGAATGGACTGTCAGAGTCTCAGGAGAGCCGCATGGCCAGCATCAAAGCCGAGGCCGATAAGGTTTACACGTTCACGGACAATGCCCCCAGCCCTTCCATCGGGAGTGCCTCCCGGTTGGAGTGCAGTACCCTGGTGAATGGGCAGGCGCCCATGGCACCACTGCATGTGTTGACACAGAATGGGGCTGAGAACCCAGCAGCTAAGACCAGCAGCCCAGCCTACTCGGACATATCAGATGCTGCAGACGATGGCGGTTCTGACAGCAGGTCAGAGGGCATGAGGTCAAAGGCCAGTTCCCCATCAGATACCTTTTCTAACAAAGATGGTGTTGTGAAAGGGCATCCTTCAACTTCAGCACAACCATCTCAGCTGAAGGAGTCCCATTCTCCCTATTACCATGGCTACGAGCCTTATTATTCTCCAAGTTACATGCACCCTGGACAGGTTGGTGCCCCGGCAGCTGGGAACGGTGGGAGCACACAGGCCATGAAGATCAAGAAAGAGTCGGAGGAAGATGCGGAGAAGAAAGACAAGGCGGAGCAGTTGGAGTCCAAGAAAGTGGACCATCCTTCTGCATCCCTGCAGCCTCAGCACCAGTCCGTCATCACCCAGAGACACCCTGCCCTGGCTCAGTCACTTTATTACGGCCAGTATGCCTATGGGCTCTATATGGACCAGAAATCTCTGATGGCCACCAGCCCTGCCTACAGACAGCAGTATGAGAAGTACTATGAGGACCAGAGGCTGGCCGAGCAGAAAATGGCCCAGAGCGGGAGAGGAGACTGTGAAAGAAAGGCTGAACTCCCCTTGAGAGAACTGGGCAAGGAAGACAATAAACAGAAAAACATGCCATCAGCCACTATCTCAAAAGCTCCCTCTACCCCGGAGCCTAACAAAAACCATTCTAAACTAGGGCCATCAGTGCCTAATAAAACTGAGGAGACAGGTAAATCACAGCTTCTCTCCAGTCACCAGCCGCAGCTTCAGGCCGACAGCTTCAAAGCTAAGCAGATGGAAAACCACCAGCTTATTAAGGAGGCTGTAGAAATGAAGTCTGTCATGGACTCTATGAAGCAGACAGGTGTAGACCCAACCTCGAGATTTAAACAAGTAAGATTGTGGAGTGTGGCCCCCCCACAGACAGGGAGCAGTCTGAGTTGTGCACATGTCTTGGGCTTGATCTTGCTAGACATCTAAACGCTGGGAGGAAGCCATCGTCAGGGGGTTTTCCTCTTCCCTTGAGAAATATCCTTAACGGTCCTCTGGAGTTCCTGTACAACTCGAAAATGTACATTCCCCACTGATGCCATGGTGTATAGCTAAAGGATCTCTGAGCATGCGCAGCTGTGTGTTAGTTACCTAAGAGTAATTCTGAGGAGGACTCTTGATTTCTTCGGGAGCCAAAGATGAAGGCATTTCACTAAAGGGCCTCAGAAGTCTCTCAAACTGAGATTTCATGTCCTATCTCTGAAACACTTGGACACACACACACACAATTTCTGTCAATGTCTTTTAAGATTTTTAAACCTGGGTCACTGAGTTCCTAGTTCCCATTCATCATTTAATTTAATGAAGTTTGAGCACCCGATATCTCTCACAAAGAGGTCTGAGATGTCTGGGTTCCTGTTTTATGTTCTGTTTAGAACCCAAAGTAAAACTTTTAAGCTGTGGCTTACAAGGAGTTCGGAGCTGGAGGTGACAGTTCTCAGGAGCTCCTCCACCCAAGCTGAGGTCACTTGTAGTGCAGTCACCATAAAACCATGCACATGGCTACTTCTGCTGCCTTCACTCCCTGCTGCCGTGTGGGCAAAATTCTGGTATTCCCCAGCGCCAGCACCCCAACTTCACCACACCCTGTGTTTGGCCCCTAGTGAGTCAGAACAAGAGCTCTTAACTGCTATGTACGCTTCCGGCCAATGTTGGGATTGAGGGCCAAATTCAAATTCTCAGTCAAAACCTGAACCCTGAGTGGAGTTACACCATGAATGTTAGAGTCATGAAGGCTGGTCAGCCCTCAGTGCCGTGCCCTCCACAGCTCTAAACCAGCTTTTGTTTCCCAGGGTTACAGTAGAACAAGACAACTTAAAAGGGCCCACAGATGGGTTTGTTTTCTAATAAGTAAATCATAGTACATGCCACTGGTTTGATATTTTGGGTTTTGATTAAGATGTTCACATATTAACGAGAAGCGAGCCGGCATAGTGTGATCCTCAGCTGTAATCAGTGAAGAAAATGTGTTAGAAAACCAAGAGTTTGTTTTTTTCCCAACTGATGTTACTAACTGTAGTAATTGCTTGACATTTTTACTGTCAGCTTGAGGTAGGGTTTTTGAAATCCCCCTTACCTGTGTGAGATAATAAAAGGAAAACAGACTGAATTAAATATCTCTGAGGATGTTATTATCTAAGGCTCTTCAGCCCAGCTGCCCTGTGACCTTGATGTTGGCTGAGCTGTAAAAGCATTGAGTTAGCCTGTGGTACAAGGATTGTTGCTAAAGCCTACCTCAGACCTTCTTTTTTTTTTTCAGAGTAGGCTGAACATGTTCACTTAGAATGAAATAACAAGAAATACTGCTGTCATAAGTTAATGGATTTGCTCTTTGAATGATGACATTTTAAGACGGGTCTTTATTTTCAAACCAGGATCCAGAATCGAGGACATGGCATCATTATGTTTACCAGCCCAAGTACCTGGATCAACAAAAGCCAGAAGAGCTTGACAGAGAAAAGAAATTAAAAGAGGACAGTCCAAGGAAGACTCCTAACAAAGAAAGTGGCGTGTCCAGCCTTCCTGTGTCCTTAACAAACATCAAAGAGGAGCCCAAAGAGGCCAAGCGTCCTGACTCTCAGTCAGTGGAGGAAAGCAAGCTAAAGAATGACGATCGAAAGACTCCGGTGAACTGGAAGGACTCTCGGGGGACACGAGTGGCCGTGTCCTCGCCCCTGAGTCAGCACCAGTCCTACATTCAGTACTTGCATGCTTATCCTTACCCACAGATGTATGACCCCAGCCACCCTGCATACCGGGCTGTCTCTCCTGTCTTAATGCACAGTTACCCTGGTACGTGTTGTGGGTTCCAACTACAGTGGCGGGAAGAGGCTGTGTTCAAATGGTAGCCATTAACAACTGGAGATAAATTAGAAGTTTCGAGAGTGACATTTGGTTTTGCTTGATTTTAATGCTGCTTAGAGTTCCAAAGATGAAACTGATTTAATGTGAGATTTTTATATTTTGCAATGAAATGTGAAGAGTCCTCAGGCTCTAGCCTCTGTGCTTCCTGATGGCTTACTGTAGACTTTTAGACTGACAGATACTTTATTGCCTGTGAAAATATTCTGAGCACTTACTGTCATAATCATTATAGTTACTGTTTCTTTCACTTAAGCGGACACATAAATGGATGAAGTAGCTATAAGCCCAATTCTGTTTACATCCTCCCTTCATCACGATGAATTAAGCAGAGAAGAAAATCAGGGAACCTAGACACAGATAAACAATCATGTCGCCTATTCTTAATATAACCCCTTGTTTTAGGATGTCTGACTTGTATCCAAAAATTCACATGTTCCAGCTGATTTTTTTTTGGTTGTTGTTGATGATGTTGTTTTTAAGATTTAGCTTGTAATGTGATGTGGCATTTGCTGTTTATCTGCAGGGGCCTATCTCTCTCCAGGATTTCATTACCCTGTTTATGGGAAGATGTCTGGGAGAGAAGAGGCAGAGAAAGTCAATACCAGCCCCAGCATCAACACAAAAACAGCCAGCGAGGCCAAAGCCCTGGATCTCCTCCAACATCACGCCAACCAATACCGCAGCAAGTCCCCTGCTGTACGCTTCCTTTTGTTGGTAGTTAAAAGGCTGTGTTTGGTGGGGGAAGGGAGACAAGCAACAGAACAGTCTTGAAAGAGAAATGCTTTAGAAACCCAGCTGGGATTTCAGAATGCTGTTCTATTCCAATACATAAAGAATGGAATGTTGAAATATAAGATGTGGTCACACAGGAGGGGGAAAAATGTCATTGAAGCCTTTGTGAGAGCTGGGAGATTTTCTGTTGCAAAAATGTGGTGTTCTTTGCCTATCCAGGAGGAGATGTATTAAGGAGAAATTTAAATTTATATGTGACTTTTTGTATAAAATGGTGTAAATGTTAAAACATTAGGAATGGAAATACTGGATGTCTAGTTTATACCACCCTTGTTACTAAGCAGTTCAGAGGCCACAAACTTTTGACCTATTTGACAAGTTGAGCTTTTGTTAAATGCCTTCTTAGGAATGGGGTTGTAGCTCAGTGGTAGGGTGCTTGCCTGTCATGTGCCAGGGCCACATCCCTAGCCTAAAAAAGAAACAGCAATGAAGACACAAATTAAAACAAAACAAAAGAAATTTTAAAAAAAAACCTAGAATATCTTTTCTTCAGAAATAACTTTCAAAAATCAAAGTTTTTTCTTTTTTCCTTACACAAATGGAAAGCTTGCTTCTTTTTAAGACAGTAGCAAATGCAGCCCACAATTATGTGACACTGGTAGATGGGAAAATGAATTCAATCAAGACAGTCGATCCATCTAGCTTCTCCTGCACAGAAAAGCATGTACATAAATAACAGTGACCAGACAGATGTCACCCCTGTCCCCTCTGCTCGCCTAACCACAGCAGACACTGGAGTTTCAGATCCTTCCGTTGACGGGGTATTCACCTGTTCCATACTCTAGTCAGAAGCTCATGTGTCAGAAGCTATGCTGAGCGTTCATGACACACCATTACCATTAACTTTTTAGTCAGACAGAAATCTGAGTCTTATGCAACGTGGAACTCTCATGTGAGCCTGAGTCCCATGGCCAAGGAATAAAGGCTGCGTCTGTTGCCTGCTGGCCCCGACGCATTGTCCTGTCTCCATTGTCCCGCAGGAGTGTTACCAGAAATGCATCTCTGTGAAAGATTCACTCCCAGAGAAGTGGCAACTGCTAGTCCTAAATAGAGCATATAAAGAGACCAAAGAGGACGATAGCTCCTGGCTAGAAAAGGAAAAGGGGTGAGATGAATAAAATGGGGTGTCCACAGGGCGAACATACCCACTACCGAGAAACTAGAAAAGGTGATCGATCCACACCCGTTCCCTTTTCTGTAATTTCTCCTTTCAGTAAGCACACAGACTTTGTTCCACTGAGAGCCTGGGAAAGGAGAGCTAGGTTCTAAAAGGGAGAAATGTGTTCAAGAAGTACGGTCCTTAATCCTCTCTGATGTGGAAGACCTGGAGTTTGTGGTGACTTCTCAGAAATAAAGAATCTGGACTGTAAGCAGGGCAGTGGTTTACTGCCGATTCCGCCCACCCTTGAGTGTGCAGGGAATTGGTTCCTGAACCTCTTGGGACTACTAAATCTGAAGATACTCCCAGTCCCCTTTATAAAGCGATGACACGGGTTTTGCCTATAAACCTACATTCATCTTTGTATTTTTAGTCATCTCCAGATTACCTCCAAGAATCTATTATTACAAAAGCATCATATAAGAGTTCTCATACTGCACTGTTTGGGAATAATGGCATTAAACAAGTCTTAATATACTTAGTATGTCAGGTGCCTTCGTAAACCAGGCCAGCTAAGTCACAGAAGAGGGGCTCATGCAAACAGTCAGGAGAATTATAAAGTGGTTACAATATGTGTGCAGCATAAATAAGTATTGTATATTATTGTGTGAATTTGGGTGTGTAGTTCTGTAAGAACACAATGAATCCTTTGTTAGGTTTTGATCTTTGAGACGGGTTTTCTCAGTGTAGCCCTGAAGCTCACTTTGTAGACCAGGCTGGCCTCGTCTCAGAGATCTTCTGCCTTTAGAGTTGTAGGATTAAACCATGACTGACCACAATAAATACTTTATTTTTTTTAAAAAAAATCATGAGATAAATTTCCTCCATAAAGTATAAAGGTATAATTAGAAACCTTTAAAAAATAAATCTCAGGAAAATTCTTTAAAATTTTCATATATTAATAATTGTTCCTGAAAGACACCGAATGGTTTCTAAACAGCCATTTTGATTAGTGAATCTTGAGAAAAGTTATAGGAAATGTTTGCAGAAAATATTTGATGCCATTTAGATTGCTTTGGGGGGGGGTCACCATCGTTAGCTAGCTCTTTTGAAGTTTTCTTCCATTGGTATAGGGTTTTAAGTCTATATCTACTCAACGACCTGAATGAAATACCATGGATGGAAGGCAAAAGGTGTTTTGGTGTTTCTGCTGTTCGCATGTCAGCACATTAACATTGTTTCTCTTTTCAGCCCGTGGAAAAGGCTCCCACGGAGCGGGAAGCCGAGCGGGAGCGGGATCGCCACTCCCCCTTCAGCCAGCGGCACCTGCACACACACCACCACACCCACGTTGGCATGGGCTACCCTCTCATCCCTGGTCAATACGACCCTTTTCAAGGTCAGCAGTCTCATCGCGTTGGTGCCGTTCTGTTTTGGCAAACAGTTGCTATGACTGCCTTGTCAGTATTTAAAAATAAAAATACTGAACTTGGACTGACACTAGTGGCAGGGATGATCCTTAACACTTATTTCTTAGTATTCCTGGTAGACACAACTAAGGCCGTTTGTCTTCTACTGAGACACCAGGTGGCTACCACCTAACAATTGTCACTAGATGTTATCTCACAGACTAAGGGTGGTAGCTGGTGTCTGGGGCACCAAATATAGCATCCTGAAGATCAGTTGGCTACTTCGAGAAGATTGTAGGGAAATCAGAGCCATGGTAGGTGGCTTTGGTGAAATCATTTACTCTCACACCTCTACTCCTTTTGAGTTGCTTTTTTCCCACCCAACTAACCAGCATGGTCAGGTCTAACATTTCCTAATCCAGCTGAAACCTGCTTCTCATTCTTTGATGTAACACTTTCACTAAAGGGGAGGTGAGAGCTTGTTCGTAATACACAAGGCAACCAGACCTTACCTGTCCCATTTCTATTACCTCAGAAGGGGTAGGTAGTTATCTTTATTTTCTCACAGTTTTGAAAGTGGTAGCTGGAGATTCTAGTGCAGGTTATTCCAAGCCGTTTCTGGTGAGGGCTTTCTTAGCATCTGGAAGGGAGCTTCCTATCTCTGTTCATAGCACATGGCAGGGAAACCCGAGTTCTGGAATCTGTTCCTACAAGAACATGAAGCCTGTCAGATCAATCAGTAGTACCTGGCCACCAGGAGCTCGTTTTGCTTTTATTACTTCTTTGTAAGCTACTGAGTCCAAATGCACTTAAATTGAGAATCTGGGCCTCAACCTGGGATCCTAGCAGGATCTGGGGCCACTCAGCCGGAGCATTGGCCAAGGCGTTTAACAAGACACTGTTGGAAAATGCTTCCAAATGCAGGACATGTAAGGGAAATGGACTTTTTAAAATTCATTTGATACTTGATGCTAAAAGAAAGCAAATAATGATATGATAGATGCATGATTTGATAGATAGATAGATAGATAGATAGATAGATAGATAGATATTGGATGGATAGATAGATGATAGATATTGGATGGATAGATAGATGATAGATAGATAGATAGATAGATAGATAGATAGATAGATAGATATTGGATGGATAGATAATATAGGTAGGTAGATAGATAGATAGATAGATAGATAGATAGATAGATCTCCCAAATCACCAAGTGTGGGGAGCACATGAAAAGGAGATGGGTTCTATTCTAACACATCACAGATGTAAAGGGATTTACGTGAGGAGAATAAGTATGTCCTTTTTTTTAATGTTACTGTAATGTCTCAAATTATTTCTGGAAAAAAAATATCTGAGGCTGGCCTTGAATACCTCCAGAATTACTGGCATGCCCTCCCATGTCTATTTCCCTGAACAATTTTCTATGAGATTCAAATACTTCTTTATGTGCGATTGTTCAGGTCTCTGTTCCCTTATTAGCCTTACAGATTAAGGACCATTGTTCCAAGTCCATGTAGACTTAAAGGACAGGTTTATTTATTTATTTGTTTATTTATTTATTTATTTATTTATTTTAATTGAATAGGTTCGTCTCATGTACTTTATGGAATGCATCATATTTAAGTCCCTGGAGAAAATGTTACAGTGATAAAAGTCATTATAAAAGTTTTCTAAGCCAACTAGCACGTTGCTTCTCTAATCCACTGTGACTTCCGCTTCCTGTTGCTAGCTGGGCGTTACCTATTATTTGCCTTGAGCTTCCTGTTCAGGAATACGTGCAAACCACTTAGCACCATGCGGAGCCGGTGACATAGAAGGCTGCTGCCCTCTGAGTAGCTATTTTAAAAAGCCACCAAGAACTCAATAATGGAGTAGATATTGGCTACACTAGGTAGTTTGTAGTCTGTCTGTGCTGCATGAAACCTTTCATGTGTGCGTTTGGGAAAGGACAAATGACTGCTACTGGTGCTGTGCCCTTTACCCCTGGGCCTGTGTCCACTCTCTTCCAATGTCATGGAAACCCTGTGTTTTCCTCCCATCAGGCTTGACCTCTGCCGCCCTCGTTGCCTCTCAGCAGGTGGCTGCCCAGGCGTCTGCTTCTGGAATGTTTCCTGCACAGAGAAGGTAAATATTCCCAACACCTGGAATTAATTTTCCGGCAGAGATGGGCTAATGGTAACAAGGAAGAGAATAGAGGCTTTGCAGAAGAAAAACTTGACACCTGAGTTTGATTTCACTGTAATGAATGAACTTGCTATGACAATATGTTTTCACATCGGACTTTGATTCCATGAGCCCCATTCTATAAATGTGATGCACATCTGTAAATAAATGATTTATTTTCTAAGTCTAAGATAAGGCAGTTGTTCTTAGGTTAAGAAAAGGCCAATCCTTCAACTTTGTTAACATATATTCATGGGGTATTTCAGTGGGTTAGCTTTTGACCAGAATGCCTAAGGTCCTAGGTTCTATTCTCAGCTCTATAAAAAAATAAATAAATAAAATATCAGGACACAAAGCTTTTCATTTTATTATACTTAAAATTAACATTGCACATGGTGAAATGAGTTGCCATAATGCTGAAGGGAACATTTGTTTCTCTCGCTTTCTAAGTTACCCTGCAAGCTGTCCTGAGAAGAAAATAAATTTAAAGAACAAAACAAAACAGACTATCAATATAAAATTAACGCTCCCTGAAAATGTAGCTCATTGCTTTGTGTTTCTTCATTCCCTGGGGAATTCCAGCAAGGAAACAGAACTGCCTATCAAGGAAGACTCTCAGGCTCACTGTTTTTATGTAGTTCCTGTCCTTTGTTGACAGAACCGGTTGCTAAGGTGTGTTCTTCTTTTGCAGAGAATAACAGAATCGGAAGTGTCCGGTGTCATGTGACTGGATCACATGGGGAAGCGCTTTCTATAGACATCAGTTCCATGGTGTTAATTTGAAATGCCTTAATGGCAGGCAAAAACCAGTCATTTCATTTTGTAAATTACAGATTTTATCACAGAGTAACAAATGTTGCTGTAATTAAACTTCTGTTTTATATATATGTATATATATACGTATACATATCTGTATATATACATATATATATATACATATATATATATATATATATTCTTTACTTTTTTGTAACAGTAACCAGGCTCGCACACACAGGGTCTGCTGCCACTCAGTAAAGGAAATTAAAAAAGAAAAAAAAATGTATTTGTCATGTTGAAAGTGTTAGCCACAACAGGCTGCTTACATTCTTTTCCTTTTAAATTGTAAATAAATAATGTTCTGTATCAGTGTGCCTGAACCTTGCATATCCTTCATCTCTCTCCCATAAAACCCCTCAGAAAGGCCAACTGTGATGATGACACTTGGTACAATTTAGATGTCTAATTGGTGGCTCCTCTTAAAGATGCATCAGTGTAAAAATGTCCCCGTGGTCACTCTTTGTACTTGTTTATTGTGGAAATAAATACTTTCTCGGAAGGCATGGGGTTGCCAGAACCACAAAAACTGTGTTGTATATATGATGTAAAAATTAAGATGGGGAAATAATGAGCATCTGTGAATAATGAGGTGTCATTTGTTTGATGATCTTCAACAGCAGATAACCCAGTAGCCTGCATACCAGAGACATCTGCGATCGCGCTCTTACTTGAATAACCCTTCGGTCCTTTATTTTTTTTTTCTTTAATGTTTACAATTATCCAGTTTTAGAAGAGAAGGATTTTAACGCCATTGCCTGGTTACTTGTTTTATGCTGTAATCTAGTTTATTTTATGTAAAATGTATATTGAATGCTTTCCTTTTTATACCTGCCTTAAATAATTTGGCAATCAGAATTAAAAAGGTTTTGTTTTTTTTTTTTAATAATGGTTTCTTGTGTGTCTGATGTTACTTCTCACTGGCTGGGAGTGAGTCTAACTTTCAGAGGAGAATTTCTTCATACTTTGAGTATGCAACACAACAATACACAGATACTAACTTTTCATGCATAATACACTGATATAACAACCAAACGCCATGTTTAATTCTATGAATATGACCAGAACTATGGACATACTCTAAACATGGACACATAGCACCCCAAATTGGTAGACACAGGTGGAATAGTATGCAAAACATGTAATCTTTGTGTGTGTGTTTGTCAGGGGGTTATTTCTTAAAACAGTGTCTCTTTATATCGTCTTGGCTATGCTGGGCCTCACCAAGCTGCCTGCCTCTGTCTCTGCCTCTTCCCAAATGTTCATATTAACACCGGGTATCACCACGTCTGACCTATACACGTAAGTCTTGTGACATGTGGACGGTAGACAGAACATATAAAAAAAAGTCAGCTAGGCAGGGCGTGGTGGTACACACTATTAACCCCAGCACTCAGGAGGCAGAGATAGGCAGTTCTCCGTGAGTTCAAGGCCAGCCTAGTCTACATATTTGAGTTCAGAATGGCCCCAAGGTTACACAGAGAAACCCAGTCTTGAAAAACAAAACAAAACAAAAGGATTTAAAAAATCAGCTAGTTGTTACTGACATATAGATATTTCATGTCAAATTTTACCTTTTCTAGGCTCTTCTTTCTGCTTTTTGAGCCACCCACACTCTTCTAAGCTGGGATGTATTGCAATGAACATAACAGACAGAAATTCCCATACTCTTGGAGCATGCAACTCCTAGTAGATGGTGCAAACATACAATAAAGTTCCTGCACATAGTGGGTTGTCTGATAGGATGAGCAGGGACATGGTAAGGATGCATGGAGTTTATAAGGCTACTCAATCTGGGAAGATGACACTAAATTGCTGAGACAGGGGATTCATGTGAATTGGGGGGTGGGGGGGAGGGGAAGCACCACGGTGAGATGGAAAAGCTGGTGCAGAATTCCTCCACTGGGGATTTGCTCTGGACTGGTTAGAGTTTTGGTTTTGGATTTTTGTTAGTTTGTTTGTTTTTGTTTTTCTTCTGGTGCTGAGGCTCAAACTCCTGCCTGGCAAACGCTCTGTCACTGAGCCACATGCCACAGCCCTGGAGCTTGCTAGGCTCTGTCACTGAGTCTCATGCCAGTCACTAGTCTCCATGGCTTTCCTCCAGTCGCCATGGACAGTCCTACCAGCTCACTAAGCAGTGCTCCTGCGGGCAGAGCTGGTTTGGGAATCTGTTTGGCTTGCCTGCTGCCTCCCAGACTCCTGGCCCTGCAGAGCCTCGCCCCCTGTGTCTGTTCCCACATCCAGTCCGCGCTCAGGAGAGACACTTCACTTTTTTCTCCTTTGACTTTCAGTCGCAGTTTTTGTCCTGTTTGCAAGCTCTGCAGTTTTGTCTTGTTTTTTTTCATTCCTTAAGGACTTGGTGCAGTCTTCTACAGTTAAGAGCACTTGTGTTTCCTCTGTTCAAACAGTGCTTTCTAGTCTGTCTGTTGGTGGATTTCCTGAGACTCCAGTTCCTGACCAACTTTGTAACTGCCAAAACACTAGCTCGGAAGGCAGGTCTGCTTTCATCTCCAGCTAAAGCAACGTGTGCCTTGTGAGGGCTGAGCAAGATTATGGATTCCTGATAGACTTAACAACTTAAAATGAGGCACATTTTATAAATAACAGACAGGAAGCCAGTCTTCTCTTTCAGTTGTAAAATCCCGAATCTATGCTTATCACATATCAGGCTTCTGATCACACCTACCTAGGTGGCTGGATAGTTAACTCTACTTTTGCAGTGAACGGGTATGCTGATAAATATAGAGAGATGCGAACCAAAACCACACGGCCATTTGAGTAGCCTCCTCCGTCCTAGGCTTTTACTTATTCGTGACTGGTTTACAGTGATCACAAAATGACATTTTCTTTGTCCCCTCTTATGGTTATGATTGGTGTCTATACCCAGGTCACGAATTGCCAAAGGCCAGAGCTCACTGACATTGTGTATACCATTTCTCTGGCTGAGTCTATGTTCGGCACAGAATGGTAAATTAAAGATTCCCCAAAGACAAGCATACTTGGCTCCATTATATTACTATGATGAATCTGCCATTAATATGCTTCTAATTGTTTTACTTTTATAGACATAAAATCAGTCCCCTTAGTGACTAATAATAGGGTTTATTGATTTTACTAAGCATTATTCATTCCAGGCCCCGCACA
Organism: Apodemus agrarius; assembly: GCA_964023405.1. NCBI lineage: Eukaryota > Metazoa > Chordata > Mammalia > Rodentia > Muridae > Apodemus > Apodemus agrarius. The sequence goes on along the minus strand of OZ030021.1, from coordinate 44,638,766 downwards.
TATCAGCTTGTCCTGAACATATGCAAAAAGCCTGCAGTGCCAGCAGAGTGCAAATTAACTTCTTGGAGAAATGGGGAGGGAGAGCCGTTTACAGCTGCAGCCCCATTGAATGCCGAATATTAAAAAACAAGGCAGCCGGCTCTATATAGAACCATTTATTTCTAGGTTAGATTCTCAGATGGCTTTTTCATGGAAACTTGCCATTGATGTTCAGCCCAGGTCATTAACACATGCAGAGTGAAAAGGCTGGCCTTTTCCATTCACGCTGGCTCTGACCCCGACATAACGTGGTTGCAGCCCAAGGCTCTCTGAATGACCGGAATGAATAGCTCTGATTGAGACCCGGGATGAAACAGCCGTTTAATGATAATTACTGGTCAGTCCAGTCTCTCTCTCTCTCTCTCTCTGACTCTGAAAAAGAAACAAGACAGGCAAAGCCATTTATGATTGTTTGTGTCACTAACCACAGTCATTTTCTTCCCTCTTCCCACAGCCCTCTGAGTCATAAATGCTGTTTTCTCTCAGTTAACTTACCGGGAGAGAAAACAAAGTGAAGCCCTGCAAGCTGACCATTAGCCAGGCCTGAGCCATGAATTCTCTTTTAGTTCTATAAACAAATCCCATGTGGAGCCTGGGGTGGTTGTCAGGTCCCACACTGCTGACACCAGTCCCACACTGGGAGCTGGTGGTGCTTTGGGAGACTGACCTCTGTGCTCTGGGATGTTCAACACGGGACTTGGGACGGGGCAGAAGCACCCTAACCCACAAGCTAACTGGCACACCCTCTGGCACAGGGCATTTAGCATCCCTGCCCAGCCCCTGCTGCACAGTAGATGCCCACGTTTGTTTTTGTTTTTGTTTTAGAAGTATTTAGAAAACAAGAAAACTGGCTGGTTTTCAGTGGTGTGCACCTTTAGGCCCAGCAAGCTGATCTCTGAGTTAAAGGATGGTCAGGGATACACAGAGAAACCCTGTGTCTGGGGACTGGGGTGGGTGGGGTGGGTGGGTTACAAAACAACCATGTCACAAGGATGGGGAAGGGCCCCACTTGGAAATACACAGTTGTGGGGGGGAGGGGTGGAAGGGTAAGGTCACCAACCTACCTTCAAAATTTTTGACCCAGAATTATTCCTGCCAAGAAGAAATGCAGGGACAAAGATGGAGCAGAGGTAGAAGTGACCGGCCCAACCTGGGATCCATTCCATGGGCAGGCACCAAACCCTGACAGTTACTGATGCTGTGCTGTGCTTGCAGACAGGAGCCCAGAGACATGGCTGTCCTCTGAGAGGCTCTATCAGCAGCTGACTGAGACAGATGCAGATACTTACAGCCGGCCATTGGACTGAAGTCAGGGACCCCTATGGAAGAATTAGGGGAAGGATTGAAGGAGCTGAAAGAGATGGCAACCCATAGAAAGACCAAAAGTATCAACTAACCCGGACCTCTGGGAGCTTCCTCCTAAGCCATCAGAGAGTATACATGGGCCGGTCCTTGGCCCCGGCACATAGGTAGCAGAGGATTGCCTTGTCTGGCCTCAGTGGAAGAGGCTATACCTAATCCTGTAGAGACTTCATACCTCCAGGGCAGAGGGATGCAGGGGGGATGGTGAGGTAGGAGTGGGTGGGTGGGGGAGCACCCTCTCAGCAGCAGTGGCAGAATGGGGTGAAAAACTCTTGGAGGGGGACCTGGAAGAGGAGCAACATTTATAATGTAAATAAAACAGTTAAAAGAAACCCAACCACCACCCTTCAAAAAATGCTAGATGGGGAAGACCATTCTAAACTTTTACATAAAGATCAGTACTGTTGTTACAGGTTAAAAATCAATATAATTTAAAAACCATGCCTGAGGCTAAATTCACTTTAGAGTCCATCAATTTAGAATATTATTTTGTATTGACCTTCCAGCATAATATCTCCCAGCATGAAGGTTAATAAATTTGGAAAATAGGTAATTCTTAAGTGAATTACTAGAATTTAACTTGAACTTCTTCCCATGAAAAAATTCATTTCATCCACAAAAGTAAGCTTTAAGAGATTTTCAGACACAGTGTACACTTTGGTGTCTTAGTCTGTTTTTTGTTGTTGATATAATGTCATAAGCTAAGGTAGTTTCTAAAGTTTGTTTGGCCTATATTTATTGAATGTTTGACATCCTTCATAATGGAAGTGTATCTTGGGAGGACCTTCTTGCTCGGTTTTGACATGGTGGAGAGAGAGATGCAAAGGACAAGACTCATTCTTATATCATAAATCCATTCCTGAAGAAACCCATTCCAGTGGCCATTGATCCATCTCTGGAGCACAACCTACTTTTAAGGTCCACCTCTCATCCTACTCTGTTGAGGATTAAACTTTAGGAAACATTCAAACCTCAACACAAAAGTAATTTGCCAAAGCCCTTGCTGTGAAATAGAGTCCATAACATCTATGCTCTACTGCTTCAGAAAACACATCATAAACTCCCTAGACAATTAGAGCCAAATCATTCCGTTGCTAATCCTTTTCTCTCAGGGAGTCAGATGAAGAAAACTCAGTCTGTTTCTCCAGTTTTTAATGAGGCAGAGTCTATGTCAGAGCCCAGCCTCAATCCCCGTTAAGCTCCACACGCAGGCCCAGGACTCCTCAGGAGCCTGGGGACAGGGGTGTGCTCAGGGCATTGCAGCAATGGTTCCTGGGAGATCTGTGTTTGCCCTAACTTTCATGATGTGGTACGGCATGGCGTGAGGTAGCAGGCAATGAATGCACTCTGTGATGTGTGCAGCTGATAACTAAAAGAATACCAAAGTTGGGCTTAAGGCTCTGAGACCAAGCGGGAAAGCTGAAGGGTTAGAGCCTGATCACTGTCTTAGGGTCCAGCACTGGTCATCGCTGCATCCTGACAAAGGGTCTCAACTCTGTGCTTAATTGTTTCCAAACCATGTCACTCTTCTGGTCCCGGAGGACTTGTAAGTTAGAAGAGGAGGATGTTGAAACCATAACTTTAAACTTATTTCCTGTAACTCGATCCTCCTCCAGTCCATGCTCCATGCACCGAAGGAAGTAAGCAATTTGAAACGTTGATTTGTACAGTGTAAATGTTTAAAGTGGAATTTCCTAACCTTGAGTTGGAATAGCTTTTATACCTTATTATGACAAAACTCTCAAAAAATAAAAATAAAAAGCTTAGACTTTCTCCCTTCCCATTCCTTTCTCCCTCTCTTTCTCCCCCTCCTTTTTCCTCTCCCTCTAGACATGACATACATGTGTATGATAGTGTATGTGCCCATGTATACACGTGGATCTGAGGCAGCCGAATATTGAAATCCAGAATCTTCTATCAACTCTCTCTCTAACTGTTCTCTGAAGTATGTTCTTGCGATCAACCTCAGGGCTCACAGATGAAGTGACTGACCAGTTTGCTCCGGAATCCCCATCTCTAACTTCCAAGGCTGAACTTGTAGGCAGGTCCCTATGTCCACCCAGCATTTCTGTGGGTCCCAGATATATAAATTCTGGTCCTCTTGCTTGACCAGACCTTTAAAAACTGATTGGTTTCTCTAGCCCCATTCTTGGTCAATGAAAAGTCTTTGAATCAAATGAAAAAATTTGGAGACCACAATATGCTAATTAAAAAATTCTTCTTGGGCTGGAGAGATGGCTCAGTGTTTAAGATCACGACTGCTCTTCCAGAGGTCCTGAGTTCAAATTCCAATAACCACATGATGGCTTACAACCATCCATAATGGGATCTGATGTCCTCTTCTGGTATGTCTGAAGACAGCTATAGTGTACTCATATACATAAAATAAAATCTTTTTAAAAAATCTTCCTAATAATGGTTTCGAGGGCTGGAGTCATTCTGTCCCTATTCAATCACTAAAGACAGTACAGGCCAGGAACAAAAGAACGTCCCTTTCCCCAAAACTCTCCATAGAGAAGATGCATGGAGTCATCAGTATAAGAGGAGTGGATTGAGCATGGGTCTAGCAAGGTGGCTGGCTGGACAGTTGGACATTTTCTGCTGCCTCTAACCAACACTCAGCCTGCCCTTTCCTGCACAGAAAGCTCTTCTCCCCAAGTATAAAGTTGGAAGCGTGGTGAGCTCCAACATGCTCTTCACGCAGCTGATTCTACTCCTCCGAAACACTCTGCTTAGTCTATGATTAAGGCACTTCTGAAGCACATCCCCAGAGGTGGCAACATGCAGGGAAAACACTCTTGTCTTCCTGTCTGTCTCTTAGGAAGGAAAAAGAAAACCTTTCCTGATCACTGCTTAAAGCAAATGAGTCACATATCTATCCTTAAACCATCACTGATGAGAATATGATGGTTAAGTCACCCTCCTCCTCAGGATAAGTAGGATGTGACTGTGCCCTAGATGCTTATGGGATACATCGTCTATGGCTCATAACCAAAGTTGGGTTAGAATGTGAGAAGAGAGTAGTCAATGTTTTGTTGCTTTTCCTAGATCTTGCTTGGAGACCCAAGTAATTAACAGACTCTCTTGTAGCTCACTTTGGTCCAAGATATGAATCTGTAGAGAATGGAGCAGTTGATAGCACTCAAGTGGGACTTACAATGAGTTTTAGTTGATTTTCCTTCATATGCAAGAGCTGAGCTGTCAAGTAGAAGTGAAGGGGTAACGCACAAATCTGTCATATTTGATTTTCTTATTATTTCATGTCAAAGTTAATTAGGACATTATTTGTGAGAACAGAGATGCTAATCCCTACTTCCACTCCCTAACACTCATAGACACACACACACACACACACACACACACACACACACACACACTAATTTACGTGAATCCCTATCTCCTGCCTATAGTGATTCCTCAGAACTCACAGTTTATACGAAAGAAGACAGATATCCTTTCTACCCAAATCAAGCAGTCTTTACACTAGACACTAAAAAGAATCTTACAAAAAGAAAGAAAGAAAGAAAGAAAGAAAGAAAGAAAGAAAGAAAGAAAGAAAGAAAGACAAGACAGGAGGAGAGGAGTTGGATGGATGTTAGGCTGGGCATGTGTTGGGGCCCTGGAAACCCAAACTGAGAAGAGCACAGATGGATTGGTCACTAACAGGGAGAAAATCCGCACTGTATCAGGAACAAGGAAGATTCTTTGGCAGGAAGAACTTTAGACTTAATCATGGGATGGGCTTGGAGCTATTGAAGGCTTTGGGTCCAGAAAGATCCTTGCCTAGATCTCAGAAAGCAATCTGCTACTAATGGAAGACTTATGGGGAGGAAGTCCTAGGGAGGTCTAGTTGTAAAAGGAGTCTGTCCTTTCTGCCATCATACTGTGCCCACTGGTAGAGGGTAGAGTGGGGCCTCTCAAGTGGAGAAGGACACTAAGGTAGGTTCCCTACCCTTCTCTAGTCTTGCCCAGATTTCCTACACAATGGACTAACAATTTTACTAAATGGTCTCTTGTGTGTGGGGACTCTCTTACCTGGAGTAATGGCCCCACCTACCACATTTTATATTCAGAATCTTTGGGTGGAAAAAATTGTAAGAAGCATGTCCTAGCTTGCTTTCTGTGCCATGATAAAGACCCTGATTAAAAGTAACTGGGGGGAGGAGAGAAAGGTTTTATTTGGTTCATATATCACAGTCCATTGAGGGAAGCCAAGGAAAGAATCTGGAAACGCCGGGAACTGAAGCAGAGGCCATGGAGGAACACCTCTCATTGGCTTGCTGTACTTGCACAGTGTGCTCACTTGTATACCCTAGACCATGGGCCCGAGATGACACTGCCACAATCGGGCTGGACCCTCCCACATCAACCAGATTGAAGGAAATGGCCCACGGGCCCTTCTACAGGCCAATCAGATGGAGGCACTTCTTGGCTGACATTCCCCCTCCTTAAATTACTCTAAGTTGTGCCAAGATAACAAAGACCTAACCCTCACAATGGAAGCTTGGAAATGGATGATGCCATGAGACAGTCTACCTAGAACAAGTTTCCTATGCTCCATGGATTCCTAGAGATATAAAGTCTAGATGTTATGCTCCTGACATTTGGAATAGGCAATGGGCAGCCTTCTCCTCTGGGAGAATCTGGATGTTTCTGAAGAGTCAAGCAAAGTCAAATCTGAATACCTACTGTGTAGACATTTCCACTTTGGAACTCTGGTGGAAACTTAACTCTGGATCCATAGAAACTCCCAGGTACCTGTACATCTGATGTTCTCACACCTCAGCAATCCCTTCAATGACAAGCCACACACATCAAATGAGGATCAAGAGATACAGCCCAGTTAGTAGAGGGTTTAACTAGCAAGCATAAGGCCCTAGATTTAGTCTTAGTTCCTAATATCATATAACCTGAGTGTGATTGTGCTTGCCTGTAGCAATAACCCTAAAGAGGTAGATTGCCAGAGGTTCAGAAGTTCAAAATCATCCTCACATACAAGTTAAGGATAAGAGTTAAAGGACAGCATGGGCTACCAAAGATGGAGGGGAGGAGGAGGAGGAGGAGGAGAGAGGGGGGGAGGGGGGAGAGGGAGAGGGGAGTGAGGGAGAGGGAGGAGAGGGAGGGGGGAGAGGGGGGAGAGGGAGAGGGATTGGGAGGAGAGGGAGGGGGAGGGGGAGGGGGAGGGAGAGGGAGAGAGAGAGAGAGAGAGAGAGAGAGAGAGAGAGAGAGAGAGAATAAATAAAAGATTGGTTTTGGCATAGCTTTGTAACAGACTGAAATAGGTTACCACCAGGCCTCTGACCTGATCTTGCTGTGAGCTCATTTATTTGTTACTGATCACCAGGAAGTAGCAAACATGGCTGCTTATTCTTACTTCTTGGTGGAGTCTGTCAGACATTCAAGTTCCCTTCTGAATGAGGTTAGACTCAGAGGCAAGTGAATGCCACACATCATCCAGAATCCAAGATGGCTTCAGCTTCACGCTTCCCACTATAGAACTATCTGGGCAACCTGTAGAGCTAGGGACAGGCCCCTGGCTCTGGTGAGTGGGGTGTTCTAGGGAATGTGTAGCTACATTCCAAGGTCTCCTAGAAGAAGTTGCTTTGTGTCATGCATGGCTGAACAAAGATGAATTGGTTCTAAATATGGATGTGGCATTCTCAGGTATCTAATCTCATCACACTCAATGGGAACAGTTGTATGGGCTCTGCTGCCCCTTCTTCATGCTTGGCAGGGCTCCTGGTGTATTTTTGTCTCAGCAGTGCCATCAAACCTTGGTCAAGCCTTTGCAGGTGTAAGTAACAATTCTGTAGTAACAGACAAAACATTTATTTCAAGGGCAGAGGAGTTCCCATGTGATCAGGAGTAGGAAGTGAGTTCAAATTCAAAGGAGGTAGGGCCCAAACCAGGCTTTGATGAGTCTGAGAGTCCAGTGTGGATGCTTGCACGGAGGGGTACAGTGATGGGGGAGAAGAGGCACCAGGCTCCTAGGTTGGCTCCTAGTTTGGGCTTCTTTGGATCAGTACTATTACACTGCAGTCCAAGTCCTTTGGTGACCAAAAGCAGAAGCCCATTCAAACCATCTTGGTTATAAATCAGGATTGCTGAAAGGATCCAAGAGTGTCTCATAGCATAGAAGGAAAGGAAGGGAATCAGCAGACTAGCCACGGGTCTCCAGAACCTTAAGTCTCAGCATATCATACAGTCACACACTTCTCCTTCTCTGTGGATGTTGTTCCTCCTGTAGCCTCTGCTGCAGGCTTTCAACTTCCTAGTTTCTGTAATTGGAAGAGCCTTGGGGTAGCTCTGGCGTTCACTCTGGCTCACTCTGCACCATCATCTAAGAGGCCCAGCTTTCCTCCTACACTCCGAATTCCCATGCCCGGTGTGGTGTAATGGGTTCCTGTCATTGGAATAACCAAATGGGGCTGAGCAGACATGGGAAAGATTGACAGCATTATGGAGCTAAGGACAGTCAGCCTGCCTATGATTTAGGACATTCCAAGGGTTTTAGCAGCCCTGTGGTAGGAAAGGGAGTGTTGTAGGGGAAAAAGAAAATCCAACTATGTAGTTTTTTGGGTTTTTTTTTTTTGTTTTTTTGTTTTTTTGTTTTTTTTTTGCAGATCCAAACTAGAAATTTCCCTGTTCTCATTTCTCAATTCCAGTCTTCTTTGCCCTACTTTTCTCTCTGGCATTTCCTATGATCTGACCGTCTATATTTATTATATCACTTCCTCCTCTCCCTTGGAAAAGGTGTGGACTTAATAACTTTACTGTTCTTATCTCTAGGGCCTAGCACACTTTTCTTTCTACATTAGGCACCTTGCTCTATAAATGTAGTCAGATGACCGAAGACAAGGACGTCACATCATGGTGCATACTTATCCCCTGCTTTGAGAATATGTGTCTCTCTCAGTCTCTACTCAATTTTTCATTTGCAATGAACCACTGCCAACCATACTCTGATTCATGCTAAAGAGTTGAGCCTCAGGCTGGATTCTGGTCAGCAAAGAAACATGATCAGTGGAATAGTAATTTAAAGAGAAGACTGGATATTGAGTTGGATTACCAGTGGCCAATGAGTTACTCAGTCATGCTTAAAGAATGAGATGCCAATACAAACTTCAATGCCAAAGCTCAAGGAACTTGAAGGTTGGTTCGATAACATTGGTTTGCAAGTATTAACACTTGCTCCCCAATCTCCTCACCGCCTATGTATCTCTTCCTATAGTCCTGGGATGTATCATTTATGATAAAAGCATAGTTATAAGTATCACTGCCTTGAATTCTGTGAGTCATTTTAGCAAATTATTAATCCATAGACAAGTATGAGTGTGAATGGCCATAGAAACCTCAGAATTGCTGATGTCAGGGTAGATACACAAGTAGTGTGATGACCTGATTTGTGGTTAGCCTTTGAAAGTGGAACAGTCTTATAGAACCGAACACTCAGCCTCTTGGGTCTGTCTTAGCATCAGAGAAGTGTCAAAACTGAATTTTCAGATATCTACTTGCCAATGGACTGTCAGAGAATTGTTAGAAAGTGATGAAATTTAGGGGCTGGAGAGATGGTCCATCACTTAAAAGCACTGTTGCTTTTGCAGAGGACACAAATTCATTTCCCAGTCATGAACATAGCCGCTCACATCTGTTTGTAACTCTGCTTCCAGGGGACAATACTCTCTTCAAGCCTGTGTGGTTCTGCATGCCTGTGGTATACATAAGTTCATACAGTGCACACGCATATGCACATAAAAATAACATAGAAGTAACCTTCACAGCATCGTGTAATTTTTACAGAGTGGATACTGGGAGGAGGTGAGGAGAAAATTCCTATAGATATTGGGAGAAACCCGCTCCAGTGGAGGAAAGGGTAAATACAGAGAGCCGAAGGAGACAGGTGCAGCTGGGCTCCAGGCGGAAGACAGAGATGGATGAGATGCTCTACGACTCAGAGCTGACTTGCTCGTGCTTTTCAACCATACAGCCTGGCAAGTGATCCTAGAGTCAGAGAGCTCATAGATCAAACTCGGGGGTGGGTGGGTGGGGGGTTGACACAGTTTACGGAAGTGATTTGGCCAGCACATAGTGCAGAGAAATGGAGCGGATCACCACACTTTGCAGGTTCTGCCCTACACAAGGGAAAAACACAGTGTGCCTTTGTGTGGCACAGTCATTCTTACTGACAGTGTAGTGACCAGGGCCAGAGTAGAGGGGGAGGAGAGCTCGGAGAGCCTTCAGTCAGCAGCCTCTTGCTCTACTGAACTGCCTGGCCAAGGACTGTGGTGTTGGTCTGATGAGCAGGTTGGGTTTATTTGCATCTTCAGGGTAGGAAGCTGTGGGTGGGTGCACAGCTGTCACCAGTGAGTGGTTAAATAAGACTTTAGAGCTCCTGAGTATGTTATACCCTCATGTATATTTAGGATATAATGAATATTCAGTCTTTCATGCATTTCCTGTATATTTAGTATATCATGAATATTTAGTGTTCACTCAGATTTTTTTCCCTGTTCTTTTCTATCTAGGTTCATACACCTCTGCTCTACTTACTTTCTTCCTCTGACATATTTCCCAGGTGGATAATTTAATTAACTATGCTTAACACATTTAAATGTACATCCATCAATCTCATTTATTTGTTGTCTTTTATAGAAGAATTAAATATTCTTTACTCAGAAACATCCATTGTCTGATGTCCAAGAGTTGGGTGGAGAGGCAGGTAGGATCTCATAATTTCTTAAAAGGTTTTCATACTTGCCCTGAATGTTACATCTGCTGTCTGTGTGGATGAGTCTTCTTCATCCACATGTGATTTTAGGAAAGGCAGTAAGCAGGACCCAGCACAGAAGCTGAGGTTTTGTAGAATAGTGTCAAGTGGAAGAGGTGGTTAATGGATGTTCATTTTACCCATCTGCCTACCAGCCAGTCATTGTGATTTTGCCATGTCGGTAAGACAACAACAGCAGGGCTAGGCACTGCTTGGACAAAGACATCCATCAATCTCAGAGACAGAGACAATCGGCTTGGGAATTTTAATTTGGGAATTGGAAATACAGGAGATAAATTAATACCTTTAAAGATCAAGAGACAATGTTGCTTTTATTAACTAAGTAACCTTTGCAAATAACTTGACCTATTCCTCAGCTTAGTTATTGTTTGTAGGTGTCTTTGGACGCCTTTGAGTAGATTTTGAATGATATGCAAACAAATATTTTTTAACGGTACCATTTCTAACATTTCAGTGAGCTAGGAGAGAACACTGAAGTATTTTCTACTTTGTAGAACTATTGCAATACCATTACTGAAGCAGGACAGCCATGAAAGCTCGTTTGATGACTTAAGAAAATGTTTTTGGAAGCCACCAAGATGGCTCCCAGGTTTAGGACCTTGCAGAGTTTGATCCCTGAGAACCAATGGCAAAAGGAGTATGCATGCATTCCTCCAAGTTGTCCTTTGACCTCCATGGCTACACACTATAGCACGCGCGCGCGCGCGCACACACACACACACACACACACACACACACCATAAAATGTTTTTGTAATCATTAAAAACAATGCCAGACCAGCAAATATAGTATGCTATTCCGTTATGTATATCTTCACACACTGGGGAGCTATAGCAAAGTAAACTAGTCTAGAATCCCATTTAATTTTCTACAACAAAATGAATTCCAGATGGACTAAGCTTGTAGTGAAATTTCAAAGTAATAGAAGCAAACATGGGTGTGTTTGTATGTATTCCCATTGGAGTAGTACTTCTGTGCAAAGCATGGGATTCAGAAGCCATTAAAAAATAGATGATTTAATCACATTTAAAAGAGACATTTAAGTTGTATTTGGGAAATAATGCCATAAATAAAGTCAAATAGTAAACAAACAAACTGAAGAAAATATTTATAAAGTGCTTCTTTCGCAAATGACCAAATTTTGTACCCAAGTTGTTTGTTAAAAATTTTAAACTAGGGGTTGGAGGGATGAATCAGCAGTTAAGAGCATTGACTGCTCTTCCAGAGGTCTTGAGTTCAATTCCTAGCAACCACATGGTAGCTTACAACCATCTGTAATGGGTTCTGATGCACTCTTCTGGTGTGTCTAAAGACAGCTCCAGTGTACTCATGTTAATAAAATAAATAAATAAATCTTGGAAAAAAAGTTTTAGACTAGCTGAAAATGGTGGCCCATGGCCTTAATCCCAGCTCTCTGGACATAGGGATAGATGAGACTCTGTGAGTTCCAGACCAATCTGACTGCACAGCAAGTTCTAGGCCGGCCAAAGCTACATAATGAGACTGTCTAAAAAAACAAAACAAAACAAAAACCAAAGCAAACACCAATAAAACATAAACATTACAGTCTAAAAGTATGAAAATTAGCAAACAGAAAAGAAACTACATTAACAGACAAAAATATGAAAGATGGTGGTCAGAGAATAGACATAAAGACAACAGGTTATTTCTCAAACAGCAAAGGTTGTGTTGGTGACCATGTGGGTCAAGTTTCTTGCATTTAGTGAGAAATATTTTAGGGATACATTTTATATTGTATCAAAAAATATAAGTGTAGTGCCTAGAAAGATGGCTCATCTGTTAAGAGCATGCACTGCTCTTACAGAAGATTGAGTTCAGTTCCCAGCAGCCATATCAGATGCCGCACTACTGCCTGTAACTGCAGTTTCCGGAACTCTAGGGCCCTCTTCAGGCTTTACTGAGCAACCATACTCCCATACACATACTCACATACAGACAAACATAAATACATGTAATTAAAAATAAGACAAATCTTTATAAACCCTATAACTGTACATAGTAATTTCCTGTTAGGACAACCATTCTCACTGCGTAAAGACATTGTTCACAAATACTCATTTCAAACAGTGGAAAGCTATTCAAAATTCATCAGTGTGGCCTAGCCATGTGCAGCTAAAATATTCTATATTGGAAAGAATGAAAGCAGTTTCTTTAAACTCACATGCCAAGACAGTCAAAATACATTTTTTAGTAAGTCTGTGTATAGGGTACAAGAATAAAAATCTCGTTTCTCTAAATAGATAAATATATACTTATATGTTTGTCCAAGTGGTACATATTTGAATTTATACATGCACATGTGTGTTTCCACAGTACATATTGCACAGTATTTGATAGAAAAATCTAGAAGGTAAATGTCTCAAATTATTCATGATAACTTCTTATGAAGTTATTCATGATAACTTCTTAAAATTGGGGAAAAAAGCCCAGAGAAGGAAAAAACTTTTATTGTTAATGAATGTAATTGTGAACCATTTGGTTCTCTTAATTTGGTGGATATAAATCATTTTGAAAATAAGCTGACTCTTTTTTCCCCCACCAATAATGAACGGCTGCTGTAACTTCATCATCTCCTTCTTGAAACCTCTCTGCCTAATTCATCTTCACTCGATTAATTTAGGATGTTTCCAGTGGAGGGTCAATGTCTACCAGTTCTAGAACTTTGTCACAACTGTGTAACTTTAAAATACACTGTACAAACTTTGTTTCTTCCCATTAATGGGCTGGTATTTTATTTTGGGGACAACATGATGTGCATGAATTATTTCACAAGCTTCATGAGGAAATGATGAAAATCAAAAGTAGTCAAGTACAGTAGGGACATGATGAGTACAGTAGGGACATGATGGAACAGATGCCTTCATTAATAACAGAGTAAGTACCTTCATGTGACACTTCACAACCCACAGTTAGAAACAGGGCACTGTGAAGACATCTATATTAAGATCTTTTAATTTACTTCTTATTTCACTTTGACATGATGGAGAGAGAGTGTCACATTGGGGACTAAGACCCAATGTCCTCATCAGCATTGTAGGCTGATGTGAAATACTCAGGAGCTCTTAGAGGCAGAAAACATGTAGGCTCCAGTGTTTACCAAGACATGGAAGACAGAGTTTGGCAGTGTCCACAGTGGTACCCAAGCTTTCCTCCTTCTTTCTCCTTTGCCTCCGCAGGCTACAGTGACTGACTATAACAGGACTGTTAGGTAAGCTCTTACAGAAGAACTCAGACACTCATCCATCCTTCTAGGCCAACAGAAGTTAGGTAGTATTTTTGATATTTTGTCTTGGCCTGATGTATCCTTGTCCATCTTTGACTGAATGTTGCTTTTATGTAGGCTAGAGACATGTTTCTTAGACACCCACTCTAAAAACCAATTTCTTTGTATCAAATGTAGTCCATTTTTGTTTATGGCTTGAAAAGCAGTTTATTTCTGTTCTATTATTTTGTTAGGCGTGTATATGTGTGCTTACATGTTTTTATAAACATAATTCCTCTGATAGTTGCAAAGCCTCCTACTTTGTATAAATATTTTGTATTTTTACTTAGACGCTTTACATGATTCTTTTACATGTGTTAAAGATATGCTACTTCAAGAGGGACTTTGGCTCAGCAGTAAAGTGAGTGCTTTGCATACAGGAGGCCCTGGTTCAACACCTAGCACTGCAAAAGAAAAACAGAGATAATTACCTCAAATAACGTCTACCTCATACAAAGGTCACTTCACAGAAAGGCTGCCAGTCTCTCTCTGCCCATGTTATTATCAGTGATAAATTACTTTCTATGAGCTTCCTTCCCTGTGTGTATTCCTTCCTCCAAGTTTAATGTCATTTTTTCCTTGTTACCCTTTACAATGCCCATTACACTTTTATGACCCATTCGCTTCATTGCTATAAAGAACATGTGTTCATATTCTTCTATTTTCTACCTTCTGATTAAACTTTTTGTTTAATTTTATTATATGTGATGTAATATAGACTGTGTCTGTCTGTCATCTGCCTGTTTGTCTGTCTTGAATATGTCCATTTTTATGGGCCCACTTAGAAGGGAGAGGCCATCCGCCTGGTGTCTTCTACCACTCATCATTGCCTTCATTGCCATAAGACAGGATTTCCCCCTGAACCTGTAACTCAGAGGCCGGTGGCCGGCAAGCTCCAACGGCTCTCCTGTCACGGCCTCCCTTCTCTGTTAAAGATGGGATCACAAGTACCTGTGGTCACACCTAGCTTTTCTGTTTGGTTTTGTTGAGACAGTCTCTCTAAGTGGCCCTGGCTGCTTTGAAACTTATTATGTAGAGTAGGGGGACTGAAACTAACAAAGATCTGCCTAGATACAGATTGGCATACCTGGCATACCTAGGTTTTCACATGGGTGCTAGATCATAATCCCAGGTTTACAGGTACACATGCTTTCAGTCCCAGCACCCAGGAGGCACCCTGTGAGTTTCAGTTTAGCCTGTTCTACATAGTGAGCTCAAGGCTAGCCAGAACTACACAGAGAGGCTGTGTAGTTCATAAATCCAAAGCAAACAGAATAAATCAAAAATCAAATACAGTCCCCATGCTTTCTCATAGCCCTTGACTTTTATTTAATTACATCTTAAGAAATGGTTAAAAACTGCCTTCCATACTTTATATATATATACATATATATACACGTATACATATACATATATATATAAATGTAAAAACCAAAACCCCAAAACTATTTTTTTAAAAAACAACAATTTTATTTTGAATGCCTTCCTTTTGTCTTACAATACAAATTATTACCTATTCTTTAATCTCCATAAACTTATTAAATTATTTTTCAGTGTAGATGGTTCTGACTTAATTTTCCCTGACAACCCGATACATCTCAGTGTGTGTGTGTGTGTGTGTGTGTGTGTGTGTGTGTGAGGAGAGTGTAACCTAGAATGTCTTACCCTCTTACGCACTAATCAAAACCTGTATGACAGCACTGCATTTTACCAGCCATTGAATATGCAGGCATGGCTCACTTAGCTCAGGAAAGTTTGTTATTGGTCATTTAGGTATTTATTCTAGGCTGGCGAGAGTTTTGTCTCCTTGACACAAACTCAAGTCACCTGGGAAGAGGGAGGAGCCCCAGCTGAGAAACAGCCTCCATCTAACAGATTAACCTGTTGGCGTGCATCGTGGGTATTGTCTTGATTAAGGACAGATGTGGGAGGACCCATCCTGCTGAGACAGGGACACCCCTGGGCAGGCGGCCCTTAAGTGAATGATAAAGCAGGCAGAGTAACCCTCCCAGAGCCAGCCTGCAAACAGTACTGTTTTGTGGTTCTGCTTCTGTTTCCGCCCCTAGGCTCCTCCTACCTTGAGTTCTTGCCCTGAATTTTCCTCATTTTAGACTCTAAGCTCTAAGATGAGATAAACCCCTCCTCCTCAAGTCATTCTTGGTCTTGGTTTGGGTCAGAGCAATATCAAGCAAACTAAGACTTTTTTTTAAACTACTTTTTTTAAAATAATAAAACCAATTCATGATGGTTGTGTTACATGTACATGTAAATAAACATTCCCTGACTGATCACAGAGTACATGCAAACGTCTTTTCTGAAAACGATTCAATGTTTAGAGCTGATGTATCACAAATGTAAATAAGGTGAGAAAAACTAGAGGAAAAAAAGGAATAGTAAAAATATTAATTTCTGGGGCTGGAGAGATGGCTCAGTAGTTAAGACCTCTTCCAGAGGCCCTGAGTTCAGTTCCCAGCAATCACATGGTGGTTCCCAACCATCTGTAATGGGATCTAATGCCCTTTCCTGGTGTATCTGAAGACCATGTTCTCATATTCATAAAATACATACATCTTTTAAAAAGAAGTTTAAAAAGTATTAATTTCTTCCATCTGTAGTTCCTACCTTTTCTTACTATTTTTGTTTGGTTTTTGAAGACAGTTTCTTCCTAAGTAGTCCAGGTTGGTCTGGGACTCAAAGATTCTCACCCCTTCTAATGCTTGGAATAAAGGCATGTACCACATCTAGCCTCTCCTACCTTTTAAATATGTAAATGTGTGAATATACTCTGAGTGTTTCTGAACTAAGGCTCTTCTAGACAGAGGGCTGATGTGGACAGGGCTGCCATGACTGTAAGAACCCAGGGCAGAGTGCTTAAAGCCAGCAAGCACAGGGTACCACTGGGTACTGGCCAGGCCTGCTCTGGGTAGACCATGGCTAGACCAAACTGCCCAAGTCTTCCTAGGCTCAGAGACTGACTTGGGTTGGTAGGTCATTCTTTATCATGTTCTGTTTAGTTCCATATTTGCTTATTGCACTATTATATAATTAGGGCAAAGTGAGAGGTTCAATTAGTCCAAGAATGTTTATCTGCCGCAAGCTATCTGACTCAGACATTTCTGTTCTCCTGCATACATAACTAATTTCTACCTACAATCATTTTTAAGATAAACAATAATTCAGCTGAAGAGTCAGGTGGGGCTTAGGACTAAGAATCCACCCCAGGCTGGGAAGGAGAAGGAGGTAAGGAAAAATCCTAGGCTTAGCAAACCACTCAAAGGTCCTTCCACCGCTGCCTGGGAGGCATTTTCAAGTAACTCAATGGTGGCCCACAGGACCGACTGGTATGTCTTCCCTGGGGACCCCTTGACGCACCTCAGGCGCTGCTGGTACACCAGCTGAAAGTTGGAGGCCCTCACTTTAACAGAAATCTTCAAGGAGCTATTTCTGCAGCTCACAGCTGCCAAGTAGCTCCACTTTAGCTTTGCAGTTTTTAACTTGACTGACTTTTCTCTTCAGATCGCTCAGGTTGCTTTCATCTCCGTACAGTATATAATCAGATGTGGCAAAGTCTTTGGACACCTGCCAGGAACTTGACTAATGGGGTTGCCAGCCTTCCTTCTGCACCTTGGTCACTGATAGGGAGATCCCCCGCTGCATACGTGGCTGTAGCCACGCAGTCCCAGCCTCCAATTTGCTGAAATGCTTTCACCAATTACCAGTTTTCCCGAGAACTGCTTCTGTGGTGGAAGGCGGACATATTTTCCCCAGACACAAGAATAGCGCCGATTTGGGTCCGTGCTGAGACATCTTCCTGGGTAGACATTGGTGCCTAGCAATTTTAAATATATAAATTGTATGGTTTTTTTTTTTTATAGGCCTGTCAGGTTGGTAAAGCTTCTAAGAAAACAGACAAGCATTATACTTAGACCACACTGTCCTTTTGTTTGTTCCATAAATCCTTAGTCACACTTCCTTCCGATTACACAGCTTGTTGTCATTGCACAAGTCATGTATAGTTGGATTGAAATAAAAAAAAAACTTTCCCTGCTCCTCCTTTCGAGACTCTCCTTGAAAATAAATGGTCCACAGAAAGACATTTCTCTATGTATGTAGGAGAAGTTATATGCAAATTTATGACATTAATCTTATCTTTCATTAATATTCAGGGTTCTGTCTTGTCTCTCTTCCTTTTTTTTTTAAACTTCATTTCTCTATCTCTTATAAAAGTGAGTTTTAGCATTTATTTCTTAATTGTATGATGTGGTGCATAAGTGTGTGTGTGTGTGTGTGTGTGTGTGTGTGTGTCTGGTATGTGGTATGCACGTGTCTGGTATGTGGTATAAGCGTGTGTGTGAATGTGTGTGATGTGTGGTGTGTGGTGTGAGTGTGTGTGTGTGAGTGTATGTGTGAATGTGTGTGTGATGTGTGGTATGTGATATGTGTGTGCATGTTTGTGTGTGTGTGAATGTGTGTGTGATCTGTGGTGTGTGGTACGTGTGTCTATGTGTATGTGGTGTGTCCTATGTGTATGTGTCTGTGTCTGTGTCTGTGTCTGTGTGTGTGTAGTATATGGTATGAATGTGTATGTGTGGTATGTGTGTCTGTGTGTCTGTTTGGGGTGTGTATGTTTGTATGTGTCTGTCTGTCTGCATGTCTGACTGTGTGTTCACTCACACGGTTACCCCAGCATGTGCTATGTAGAAGTCAGAGGACCACTTGCAGGTATCAGTTGTCCCCCTCTACCTACCTCATTTGTTCTGGGGCTCAAATGTAGGTAACCAGGTTTGGTGGCAAGCACCAAACACACAGGGATCTCACCAGCTGAGCTATCAAAGGATTTTATCTTTTTATGAAGTTAACTTTTTTCAAATCATGAGAAAAATTTAATTTAAATACATTCAAATGAACATTTCCAAGGTAAATGTTCTGAAATACTCTTTTCTTGAGCAGTCACTTTAATGTCTAAGCATCTTCTCTGATCCTAGCCATAAAAGAAGTTGCTTTATTATGCATCAATTTTCCTCCTTGGTGATCACATCTATTCCTATAGAAAGCTGGAAGATCAAAGCAAATTTGGTATTTGTCGGCTGTGTCTTCAATCTGAGTGCTTAAATTACACTCTGCACAAAGTTGTGGCTCAGAATACTCATTTTCTTGTGCTAGATAAAGAACGGGCATCACTCCTGTGGCCTCTGTTTAGTCCTCAGCTAGAAGAGTTGGTTCTGGACCATCTTTCATTTAGACACAATAGTGGTTGGCACAGTTTGTGCTTAGAGAGCTCAGCAGTAAAAAAGAAACGCATAAGAAGAATTCCCATCCTCAGAGTTAATGGGAGAGACGATGCTTCTGTGAGAAGTGCACGCCTGTGCTCTCGGTGTGTCTTACTTAATCTGACTGCCTCACTCTTTAGCCTCATGCTAAAGCTTATGTTAAAATATACTTACTAAAGCTCAAGTCTATGTGTGTGTCTGTGTGTATGTGTGTATTTGTGTCTGTGTGTGGTTGTATGTGTCTGTGTGTTTGTGTCTTTGTGTGTGTGTTCATGTGTGTATGTTTGTGTGGGTATCTGTGTATGTACCTGTGTGTTTGTGTGTTTCTGTGTATGTGTCTGTATGTGTGTTTGTGTATGTCTGTGTTTGTGTCTCTGTGTGTGTATGTGTATGTGTCCCCCACAGATCAACTTCAGGGTCACCCTCTATTTCCCTATCTCACAGTTTGAAGCAGGTTCTCTCACTGAACCTGAGTTGCTGTTTCAGTTAGACTGCCTGGCCAGGGAACCTTGGAGATCTACCTATCTAGACTCCTTCATCTCTGGGTACCTGGGGCCTGAGCTCTTGGCCTCTTCCTTGCACGCATTGCCTCCTCAGCCTACTGATTCTGAGTCATCTCCCCAGACCCACAGAATGCTCTTTCACCTCAGAAATACTTTCTAATCTACATTTAGTGATTGAGCTCTAGGGATGTGTGGAGCATTCTGAGGTACTGGGCGCTCTCTTGCATGCTATGATTACATAGGCAATTTTCTTTAGATTTCATTGGATCCCAATGTACCCATTGAATATAAAAGATTAAAAAGCTTTACTAATAGTTTACTACCTAGCTTTACCATGGCAGTCATCTGTTGTTGCCTCTGCCTGATACCCATTTCTCCACTCAGTGTCTACCCCAGCATTTCTACGAAGGAAGAAGCTTTCTTCTTGTCATTCAAGTATAGTGCAGGTCATGTAGGGAAGGGATTCTACTTGTGTTTCAGGACAGGCACAGAGCTCAGATATGGCTAATAAGCACACTCTTCACTCCTGACCTCAGTGACTGGTTCAGGAGTATGCATGTAACCCAGTGTGGGTCTGGAATATGCTGGAACATTGGGAGAGAACTTCGTCTTCTCAGTGAGTTAGTTGGACAAACCTAATAGATCTAAAAGGATCCTAGAGATGTAATTTATTACTTTGCGTATATAACTCTCTCTTTAGGATGCTTGCTTTTTGGTTTTGTTTGTTGGTTTGGTGTTGTGGGTTTTGTTTGTCTTGCTTTTTGTTTTTGTTTATTTGTTTGTTTTTGAGACAAATTCTCAATCCATGGACTAGCCTGGCCTAGAGGTGGTCCTTCTGCTTCAGTCTCCCAGAAGCAGAGATTACCAGTGTGAGTTACCCCACCTACCTATGAAACATTTTTCAAGACCTTATAAGAAAAGAAAGATAGTCTTTATTCAGCTCATTTGTCATTATGTTTTATTCTTGACCTTCTGTTTCTGTCTTGGTTTGGGAAGAGCTTTCCTGACAAAAATGACTTCCATATCCATTTAGTTTCCTCTGATGTCCTCCATAGGGTAGACAGGTAGTCCTATGGAATCCTCTGGCCCAGGGAAGACAGTAGAAGAAAAAGCACAGACTTCAGGGCACCCAGCTGCAGCTCCGGGATTGTTCGTCTCGCTTCCGTTTGCCGTAAGTAAGAAAGAGTACTTGTTCTGTACAACCCAATGAGGCTGAGAGCAAACGAAGAATCATTTTGAAAAACCTACTCACCGTTCTAACAGAGTGGATTCTTGTATGTAACTCTCAGTCACAGCAAAGACAGAAAAATTCCTAGAGGTACTCAAGTATTTTTTCAACTTTTGAAAAAAAAATCAATACCGTATTCACACCACTGTTTGCTTGGATAAAATATCGACAGTGGACATGGTCCTTTGAGTCCTTGTGGAAAGCCCATCTTCATCACCAGAGTCCTTTTAATTTCCTCCTGTGGCCTCTCTTCTGGAAAGAGTAATGAAAGGACAGCTAAAAGCAGAACTATATAGTTATTTTATAACTGGCACTAACAAATTTCGCCAATTACAGAGTCCATTCTGTAAGCAATGAATGTGTGGCTCCCAATTAATCTAGCACACCTCCAGGCAAGGTCTAAATCAGCTGGATACAGCTAAAGCAATTTGCACACAGCTAAAAGCAAATTGGAAAATAAGTGTTCCACTCTGCTGCCTATCTTGCCAAGCCAAAGACACAATCAGCATTCTGGCAGTACCCTTCTGTCATGTTATTTGCAGCTATCAATTTTAATTATAACAATTATTGATTAGTTAAGAAAGTGAATAATCTGAAGCTCAGAAAGACTTCAGTGCTCCAGGTCTCCTCCATGACTCTTAAGCTATGGTGGTGGCAGTCAGACTTAGGGAGTCCATGTGGGTGTCTAGACTGCCTCATTTCTATTCACACACACACACACACACACACACACATACACACACACACACACACACACACACACACACCAAATATGTAGTTTTAAGTCTATACTCTGGCTTAAATATTGCTCTAACCTGAATGTAAGCTTGTTGAAAACTTTATTTCCAGTCACAGACTTTAGGGACAACTTGTGCAGAGCAAGCCTGACTCTGAACCTGGAACTTATGAATCTTTTCATTTGGAGAGGTGAAGAAGGCAATACTGAAATTCAACAGGCAGAGAGGAGAACAGGACTGCATGTAGACAAGACAGAGAAGGATGGCCAGAATGTTCCTAGGAGGAACAAGCCTGGCAGTATGATTTCACAGGCATAGAAATACAGGAGTTGGAGTTAGCATGAACAAATCCTATCTTAGTATTCCTAATTCTGAGACCCCGGGAAAAGCAAATGGGTTGGGCAGTGGTGGTACACACCTTTGATCCCAGCACTTGGGAGGCAGAAGCAGGCAGATTTCTGAGTTTGAGGCCAGCCTGGTCTACAGAGTGAGTTCCAGGATAACCAGGGCTACACAGAGAAACCCTGCCTTAAAAAATAAACAAACAAAGCAAATGACCATGCCAATGCATAAAGTAAAGGTGAGAACAGCATAGTGAGAAAAACATTTCCTTCGTTAGTTCACTCTATATTTTACACATGAGTGGGGAGAGGATGACATGAAACGCTGTATAGGAAGCCGCCTTGCGCTTTCCCATTTCTAGTCTGGTATATTTGCTAAGTTAACTATGTTCTCCTGTCAGTCAATTTCCCCCTGTCAGATGCTGCAGGAAGAAAGCCCCAGAGAGGTAGGCACATGTGGAGACGATAGATATCAACATACATAAATTCATTTCTCACTTTATGAAATGCACACTAGTAAATTTGGCTAGAAAGTGAATTTCCACAAAAACAAATCCCATCTTCCTATTGATATCTATTATAAAATCAGATACATAACCATGGAAAAATAATTTCCCAAGATACGACTCAAAAAATGATTATAGGACAAGAAGTGTGTTCAGAATTCCGAAGTTCCTGGCATGATCCCCTCTGCTTTGGAATGCACCTGGAAACCGTCTTCACTGACTGAGTGGTTAATGTGCAAGAAGTGTCAACATCTGGGGGACAAAGTTTACTTTCTTTTTGCATCAGGCATTTACCAAGTCCATAGGAAGTATCTGGATTCTGAACTCTGTCACTTTATGCCAGTCACTCTGTCACTAAACGAAGGGCATATAGGTCTATTCCACGGATGGCTAGAGAGAGTCAGAGGGATCCGTGGCTGTCACTAAAGACTCCTCCAGCATCCTGTACCTGGAGTATGGGTTGATCCAGGAACCGGTTTGTGGCTATAATGCATGATTAATCTCCCTTTGTTTTTTTCATAATAGGAAGAGTCACACATGGGGTCCCCTGATTTTTATATAGTCTATGAAACCCCCTCAGACCGTACTCATGGTTAAATGTGTTTCCATCTCCTTTTCTCTAGTGGTTAAAAATCATAATGTCCTCTCTCACCCCACCCCCGCCCCCACACTCTAAAGGATTCCAAAACAAACTTGCAAATCTTGTGCATCTTGTTACCATCAGAAGTCCCTTGTCCTAGATCCTTGTGGTTTGGTGTGTCACAACCCCGTAGCTTCCCTTGACACTGACCAGGGTCTGTTTCCCTCTACTTCAGAAGCATGGGCCTCTCAAACAGCCCAATAGCTGCTGGCCCCCAGATCACACCTATATACAGCTGAGGTCTTAGCCCATATTTGCAATACTTCTGCTGTTTTTTTTTTTTTTTTTTTTTTTTTTAAATGAAATGGTGTCTCTCACCATTCTGGGTATATACAAACAACACAAAATTGAAGAAATAAAATAATCAACTTGGTTCTTAAATATCTATATTTTTTCAATGTCACTTAAAACTGTTTTCAAATCATATGGAACACAACCTACTTTTTTTCTTCCATTTTTTTAATTTTTTAAAAAAAATTTTGTTTTTTGGTTTTTTGAGACCAGGTTTCTCTGAATAGCCCTGGCTGTCCTGGAACTCACTCTGTAGACCAGGCTGTCCTCAAACCCAGAAATCCCCCTGCCTCTGCCTCCCAAGTGCTGCGATTAAAGGCGTGCACCACCACTGCCCGGCGTTCCATTCTTGCTTAAGGAAATCCATGACCTACTTTGTTAGTTTGTTCTGTACCACAGAATAGATTAGAAGTAATGATCATATAATTGCTAGCAAGTCTGATACCATATTTCAATGGAAACTATTTATCAGCTTTGTAAACATTTAAGTTAAACACCAGAGTGCTAAAGGTTTGCAGTGGTGATAGGAACAGGCATAGTTTTCTATTCCAGATCATTATCATTTCAAACACCCTAGTTGGATGTGTATGGTTGTCCAAAGTGGAAACATTAGATTATGGCATTCAACTTAAAGAACCTCGTCCCATTGTTGCCTTTGAGTCTTTGTTTCAATTTACAAAACAAACAAAACTTCATTTTACTCCCTAGCACTTAATATTCTAGAATGGTTTAACACATTTCAATCTATTGAACTTTATTCTGTGATCAGAACTGTTTCCCCAACTTTCTTATTTGATAAGAAATACTTAGCAAGAGCCCACCTTGCATCAGGAATATTCTTGGATTATATATAGCTACATTTAGAACTTACATTTAACTCTCCGTATCAAACACAGAGTGATTTGTGCAAAGTATCTATCTTGTAGCTCAGAGTATGAGACAGAATAGATTTCATATATATATATATATATATATATATATATATATATGTGTGTGTGTGTGTGTGTGTGTGTGTGTGTGTATGTATATATATACACACACACATATATATATATATATATATATATATATATATATATATAACATCTCATTAGATTCTGAATTCTATGTCATTGGCAAGTCAGTTAAACACAATGACATCCATTATCTTGTCTAAAAAATGTGAATAACCAAACCAACTGCTGTTGAAGAGAATTAAACAAAGAAATAAAGTGTGAAGAATGCAATACCCACACCATGTCTTTCTTTCATTTCTTTTTTTAAAAATATTTTCAATTTAAAACAAAAACGAAACCCCTAAACATTAGTGAATGAGACAGATAGGCCCCCTCACCTGATAAAAGAATACACTTGCAAGCTTCTGATTTTTCTTAACTTGCATCCGGTCAAGAAACAAATGGAAAATTGAGCTGGAACAATTCCATTAATTAATGAAACCCAAATCTTTACTCTCTGTCTTAGCTATTCACGGTGCCAGAAATAAGCTTGGCCTTATGTGTTTGCAGCAGTAATATTACAGCATCCCAGACTGGAGAGTAGAAGTCTAAGAAATTGTTTAACCTGATAGTCTGCTCTTACTCTGACCAAAGGAGAACCAACCACTTCCTGGGAAGGAGTATGAGGGTGGGGTGTCATTAGACTAGAGTTTTAGTCGTTGAGCAGTCAGGTAAGCTCTAAGTCACGTGCTCTTATTAACTGTTTCTTCAGGCATGGGTCCCTTCTATAAACCACTGAGTCCCTTGGTGCTTAAGGCTCATGTGAGCACTTCTATCCTTCCTGATGACTCAGGAATACACCTCAGGGATCTTGCCACCCAGGAAGGCTCTTCCTTGCTTCATCTAGAGTGGAGGTGATTTGCACCCCTTGTTTTCTGTCCTTAATTGTTCTCAGTCTAAATCTCTGTAGCCGACAGACTAATTTCATCCATTAATTTATAACGTTTTAATGGTAATTTTTTCTCTGGGGCTTTCCTCTTCTCAAAAGGTGACTCATAGCGGGAGGTGACTCACCTCAGTGTCCTCATCAGCAAGAGGGAAATGAGCCTATGTGGGACTTGAGCCACCTCATGGGAGAGATGTCTTGGGAAACCAAGGCCTTGGGAGAACCCTCCCCTGAGGCTGTTTCAAACTCAAACCATGCTTTCGTCCTGTCCCTGTAATATCAGTGAGGGCTTTGTTCATGAGCACTGGAAACAGTGTCTAGTTCTTACCATGTTCCAGACAAACTCAGTGCATGTTTCAGCATAAGAGAGAAATAAACCAGCAAGCCCCCAGTCCTCTCATTATGATCTCCAAATTCCTTGACTCTGCAGGCTTTCCGTAGAACACAAGTGAATCAACCTGGCACCTTTTTAACCAGCTGTGACTGGGCCAAAAGGTGCATCAGGGTAACTGCTATAGCAGGGCTTGCTGCAGATTCTTATTATTGAAACAGGACTTGACTTTTCAACTTTCACACACCCTTATAGCTTGGCAAATCTTCACTAAGAAACACCAACTACAGCTATAGAAAACTTATGTGACCCCACGTGATACTCCACAATGTACTTGTCCCATGAAAAGCAGGACTCAGATGACTGTGCTGCTTAACCAAACTTCAAGAGAAAATCCCCAAGATTTGAATTTAATTTTCCCCCGTGCCTACCAGTAACATGGTTCTTTAATGCTTACTCAGATTGAAAAATAACAAAATATTTTTTGTGTGTTTGCATAGCATGGAGTGTTTATATCATCACATGACCTAACCATGGCTTACCCATTTGATAAATACTTCTCTTATATCTTGTATATTGGTGGTATCCCCACCCCTTACATGAACTAATCATACTACACTCACAATGTTCATGCAATAAGGGCCAACGTGACCTTATTTTTATAAGATGTTAGTGTGAAGGTGGAAGGGGGGAGGCATGGGAACTTCAGTCTTCTTTGTTCCCTTCCCTGCCCTTCTCTTATTCTTATCTTAAGAGCCAGAGTGTCTACAGTTTATATCTGGGGTGCCTCACAAAGACTCATGTGTTATGGAGAGTCAGGGATGATGGACTGAAATGCCAGAAACTCTGGAACAGAATAAGCCCTTCGGTTTGGAATCCTATTGATTTCACACATTTGTGATAGTAATAGAAAACCCAAGAGTTCATTTTGTTTTGTTTTGTTTTTCTTCCTTTGTTTTGTGGTCTTTTTTTCCATTTGAGACAGTTTT
Source organism: Apodemus agrarius (assembly GCA_964023405.1). Classification (NCBI taxonomy): domain Eukaryota; kingdom Metazoa; phylum Chordata; class Mammalia; order Rodentia; family Muridae; genus Apodemus; species Apodemus agrarius. The sequence continues at coordinate 44,612,577 of OZ030021.1, read as the reverse complement.
ATGTATCCCAGGCTATCCTTGAACTTGTTATATAGCAGCCCCAACAACCAAACTCTAATTTTGGACAAGGATGCACATTCTACATAGCAATTCCGGACCTGTGTCTACTTGATTTCATTACACCTAATGGTTATTTAACTCTAAGCCCAATCAGACCCATTGGGAAGGTTTGACTAGGAAAGAACTCACAAAAAAACCTCATGTGTTTGAATGCTTGGCCCCTCAGCGTTGACACTATTAGGAGGTGTGGTCTTTTAGAGGAAATGTGCCATTGTGGGCATGGGCTTTGAGGTCTCATATTCTCAGGCTACACCCAGTGTGGCTCACAGACTCCTTCTGCTGCCTGTGTATCAAGATGTAGAACTCTCAGGTCCTTCTCTACCACTACCTTTGCCTGCATACTGACATGTTTCTCACCACAACAATAATGAACTAAACCTTTGAAACTGTAAGCCAGCCCCAGTTTTTCTTTATGAGAGGTCATGGTGTCTCTTCACAGCTATAGAAACCGTAACTAAGATACCTACACATACTCTCTTCTGCTGCAGGCTCTTCTGTCCATATTAGACACAGAACCAAAAATAAATAAATAAATAAATAAATAAATAAATAAATAAATAAAATAAAAAATAAAAAATAAAATAAAAAACACACAAAAAAGAGTCCACATGCCCAGATTTTATTACAAAAATACAAACAACATGAAAGAGCAAAGCTGAATCTCACCCCCAAGCCCTCCTAATCCTTTAAAAAATGTCTGCCAATAAGAATTTCATGGCTGAACCCCAGGACACAGAATTTAAAAGATAGCCACAAACTTCATCAAATAATTCAAGGAACTTCAAGGAATCCAGTGAACTTAGATAAAGAACATAATAACTTCTATCAGAGTGATGCCAACAAACGCAGGCATAAGGTTGATGGACGTGATGAAGACAATAGGGATTTGAAAGTGGAATAGAGAAAAGAGCATATAACACTGGAGGAGACTAAAGCAGAAATGAAAATTGGGTTGAAAAACCCAATAGCCCAACTAGAAAACGAAAAGAAAGCCTTGTAAGAAGAGTGAACCACGCAGTAGATCCACGCCCAGGACTCAGATAATATAGAGCATCTAGAATAAACAGCAGAATATGAAAAGAAAAAAAAATAAAGCAAAGCAAAGGAACATAGAGGATATGTGCTCCTCGGGGCTGGAGAGATGGCTTAACAGTTAAGAGCACTGACTGCTCCTCCAGAGGACTGGGGTTCAATTCTCAGACCCCACATGACAGCTCACAACTGCCTGTAACTCCAGAAGACCCAGCATCCTCACACAGACATATATGCAAACAAACCACCAAAGAACATGACATAAAAATAAAAATTTAAGGAGGGCAAACCTTCATATTGTAAGACTAGACGAGCGAGGTGAATCCCAGATCAGTGGCATGTGCCAGTTCTACAACAAGGAAATTTCTCCAAACTGAGGAAAAGCATACTCACACAGATACAAGAAGCACAAGTACAAGAAGAGACGAGAAAAGAAAATCCCCACAGCATTCAAATCACAGTTAAAACACTAAGTACAGAGAACAAAGACAAATATTAAAAGCTGCAAGAAAAAAAATCAAGTCCCATACAAAGGAAACTCATAACAAAGAGAATAACAGCTGACTTCTCAATGTAAACTTTGAAAGCCAAAGGAGCCCGGAGCAATGCATTTAACCTTCCAAATTACCGTGAAGGCCAACCTAGTTTAATACATACAGCAAATAGGCTGAGAAAGAAAAACTTTCTGTGATATCAACTGCCTAAAAAATTAAAACCAACAAACCACACTTGTGATGGTTCGTATATGCTCTGCCCAGGGAGTGGCACTATTAGAAGGTGTGGCCCTGCTAGAATAGGTATGTGGGCTCTAAGACCCCCATTCTAGCTGACTGGAAGTCAGTATTCTTGCTAACAGCTTTCAGATGAAGATGTAGAGCTCGCATGCCTTCCTGGATGCTGCCATGTTCCCACCTTGATAATAATGAATTGAACCCTTGAGCCTATAAGCCAGCCCCAGGAATGAGTAAGGAGAGTGTGGAATGTGCCAGAGAGGAACATTTCTTAGCCATAAAGAGGTAGACGGTGATTTGCTTTCGAGAGGTGATACAACTGGAGAGAACCCTACCAAGCCCATCAAGTCTGTCTCACAAGGACAAATGTCACATTTCCTCTCATTTGAGGTTCCCAGACCTTATATAGACAGACTAAATAAAAAATGTATTCATGACATGAAATAGAAAGGAAACCAGAGAGTTAACAGCAGCGGGAAGAGCATGAGATGTGTGTGAGGGGTGTTATATAGCCCAGTACCAAATACAGTGATGAGAGCCACAGGGAAAATTAAAAAGGACGAGGAAAATCTGGGATAGCAGCATCTTAAGCAGATGAGAAGAACAACATGGAACCATGAACGGGGTCTGCACATCCTAAATATTATCTTTTTACTTGAAAGTACAAAAATGTACATTAATCTCACACCTTTGGCCCATTGATTTGTATTGTTTTGTTTTTGCATGGTCCCTTTACTTGAGTTTCTCAAGTGTATGTTTTCTTTGGTTTGCATTTTTCCTATATGGTTGCAGGGCGGTGGAGGGCAAGATGGCTCCTCAGGTAAAGAAGGTGGCTCAGCAGGTCCAGGCTCTTGCTATCAGGACTGAAGATCTGAATTTGGTCCCTAAGATCCACATGGTGGAAGGAGAAAACAGATTCCTCCCAATTGCCTCCTGACCTTATGCAGTGATATACAGGCCCTTGTACATATACACAAGTACATACATATACACGTGCACAAAATAAAAATGTTAAATATGATCATTCAAAAAATGGAACCGGCACTCAAAACTTTTTCTAATCTATCTGAGAAAGAAATGGATAGGCTACCCTAGCAATCACTCATAATTTTCTCCCCGCACCTATCCATGATACTAACAAGTGAGCTCTGTCAAAGAAAAGAAAATTGGCTTTCTTCTGTCAAATTTATCTCTGTGTTTTAATTATTAAATAGGTGATGCGATCACTATAACAAAGGCATCTTATATACAAGCGAGTTTGGGAACAAATATAACTTATTCTTGGTAAATATGTAATAGAACCATGACACCACCCAAACCACTCAAGTATTCTATTATATTCTATTTAGAAAGAACTCTGTTAGTGACAAGAAGAGCCGTCTGTGTGTGGTGGCCGAGAACCAGGACTGGGAAAACAGTACGGAGTCTACGGGTTTGGATACTTGGGGATGATTTAGCAGTACCTACTTACTGTACTACCAGAGTGACCTAGGAGAAATATCTTTGTTTCTGGAAGCCTTAAAGAATACCTCAGACAGTGAAACTAACTGATTTCCTGTAACCTTCCATTGAAGGGGGAAGAGACCAGGGTCGGAACAATACTAGCCACTCTGGCAGCCACTTTTATCGTAGCTGTGTGGCTGCTGGTCAGCTGCCATTTAAAAAGAAAAAGAAAAAGAAAAAGAAAAAGAAAAAGAAAAAGAAAAAGAAAAAGAAAAAGAAAAAGAAAAAGAAAAAGAAAAAGAAAAAAGAAAAAGAAAAAGTCACAGGATCTTTTTGACTTTTTCATTTTTAGCAGAGACTTTAAAAAATTCATATGTACCAGAAAAAATTAATTGAAGACATCTTTACATACCTGATTTTAATATATAATTTCCCTAGCAACATCTGACTTACTGTTAAACTATTCAGTAACGTCGAGGCCAGTTTACCTGTAAACAATTGTGCAATATGCCACTTAGCCACAGGAATTGTATTCTTGTATATGGTATTGTGATCTCGAGTCCTTCAACTTGCCCCCGGTACTGATGTCATAACCAACAAGAATCACCGTGGGAGAACAAACATAATTTATCCAGAATTATAAAGGAAATCTACTGTGCTAATCCCTGGGTTAACGTTAAAACAATGCAAACAAAAACAAAAACAAAAACAAAAAACAACAACAAAAAAACCCAACCCTTTCTTAAGAGTTCATCTCTGGAATGATTTTACTAGGAACTTTTGAATGTAATCATACAGGCATTGAAGATACCCAGAATCCCTTGAATATTTTTGTTTTATATTCATCATTAAACCTCAAACTAACTCAATATCATCCTGAGACACACTTCCCCTCCAGAACGCTGGCTTACTTCTTCAGTGCGGTTTGAGACTGTCATGGTCTGTTGCATAATCAGAGGCTTGGATTTCATTGGCATGCAGAGTGCTAGCTCTCCAAATGCTCTCAGAACTCTGAGGGCAGGCCTGGAAAAGCCTTCTAGGGCCCGTCCCTTGGACCTGTGTCAGTATGTTGTCACCGGGAGTACGGAAACGTTTTCCAATGCGCCTCTGAACTCTGGTGCACGGATGACTTGTCTTTCTGTAGGGAAGGGAGCCAGCGTTGACTGAGCAAGCGGAGGAAGGCAACCGGATCGCATTCCCAGGCCCTTCTGTGCCTGTGTCTAGAGACTCAGCCTCTGCGGAACAGGAAGCCCTTCTCTCAGCCACACGTGCCCGTCTTCCTAATTTCCCTCACTCTTCACCTTTGCCCCATCCTTAGACTGAAGTGTGAAATCCTGCCAGGACTTCATCTGCTATCCCTGTATCTCTCTCACAGTGGTCAGGAGAGGCAGGGTTGAAGATGTTTGCAATACACTCAGAAAATAACTCCAGGCCACACAGATCCAGGTCTGACCCTCCAACAATGGTGGGAAGAAGCTGCACAGGAAATAGGTTCAGGAAGGATATTTGTTTCTGTCTTATATGATACGAATGACAGAAGCCTCACCAAAGGTCTAGTTTAAATTAATGATAAAAATCTCGTGTAATAAAAGTTCCCAAAGCAGAATCTTTCATTTAGTGGTACAACTGCCTTTGCACCAGACCTTCACTTCCAAACTATTTTAGTTTAAGCAGGACATTAATTACTGAGTAAAATTTAAATCCTCATCAACTAATAATTTAATCGCCAGATGTATGCGGCGGTGATTTATTTCTCCTTCTTCGAGTTGCCGTACATGCTGTAGAATTACTAGTGATTCTTTAGAAAAGATCACTCTTAGAAATCTAGAGATAATACCGTAACCATCTAAGCCAACAGCTATCGAATGATAAGACATTTAAGGGTCTTTATCATTATTTCAGCTAATGGCCCCATTTCGAGGAAAGCATTTTATTTTCATTGGCTTACTTAAAAAGAGAATGAGAAAGCGCTGTGTCTAAATCAGTGGGGCTGACATCAACTGGCAGCTGATTTTATTGCTAGTGTTGGATTACTTATTTCTTGTTTCTTATTGTCAGAGGGAGGAGGAGGACATGCATAATCTATGCATCCTGGGAGAATAGACCTGGGGCTGAGTCACATGCTAATTCTACAGCTCAACTGCATGCCATGCATACATCCTGCTTTCTGTTCACTCTTCTTTTCAGAACCAAAAAGAAGAAAACTGGGAAATTTGTGTTTTACTCAATGCTATGTGGCTTTAGCAGTGTAAGGTCTTCTGGGGATCCTACACAGCACTCTGAGCACTGTGGAATCTGTTGGGAAAGAAATCACTCAGGACAACTTTATTCTTTCTTCCGTGTTGTATCATTATAGGTTTGTCTTTCCTTTTTTATTTTTTCCTTAGTCTTTAATAACAATACAATACAATTGCTTTTAGAAATAACATAGAGGAAGACTATACTGTGTTTAATAAAATGATTGTAACAGAATCAATATTATTGTCCTTTTAAAATCTACTGTCATTGAGTGTCTTCCAATGACCTTATCTTTGGATCATTTGTAAACAATGATCATATTCTTCATACAGACACATTGCTATATTTCTTAGGCAGTCTTCACATTTATTTAACACTAGGTGTATAGTGATTCATAAAATACTCAGTTCAATATTTAAGACTCTCTCTGCTCAAAAAACTTGAAGCTTCCCTCATAAGTATATGAATGTATGTCTGAATGCCTAAATGTATCTCTGCAAGAAGGAGTCTTAACTATTTTTCATAAATATAACACTATTTTGTCATATTTCTGTAATTTCTTGGGTAGTTGTTGCATAATAGGCGAATATGTGTACATAATATTTGACTTGTATTAATTCACATCACTTCCTTCTACTTTGTTTTTAATTAATTTATTTTTTAAGGTGCATAGGTGTTTTATTTGCATGTATGGCTGCGCACCACTTTTGAGGCTGGTGCCTTTAAAGGCTAGAGGTTGAGTGTCAGATCCCTTGGAACTGAGGTTACAGAGGGCTATGAGCTGCTATCTGAGTCCGGGAATTGAATACTAGTACCCAATGTTCTGAGCCAACTTTATAGCTTCTCTTCTCTTCTGTTTTTTTTTTAAGTGTATTACCTGAGATTAGACACTCAGACACCTACATGCTGCAACATATTGTGCCAATGGGCATGAACACTCCAAATCTCTTACTACCTATGTCAATATGCTTACTATAAAATAGGGCATGCTGATCTATACACAGGAATACAAACGGAAAGCAAGAGTTTGTTCCATGTCCTTTAAAGGGATGAAGATCAGCTGCAGTAAGCAACTTGAGGTGATTATTCGGAGAGAACTTTGACAACTTTCTGTGCCGAAGCAAAATGGATGACATACTGTGCCTAGATATTACACCATTTACTCTCTTAGTTTTTATTCTGCTTCTATTGCTTATTCATATTTTATAGTGTGCATTATTTTATTCATAAAGATATTTTGATAAAGGCATATTTTTATAGAAAAGTTACTCAAGTGTGGAAGCATGTGTCAGACTCCAACTCGCCTGATTATATCATTCCCTGCTCAAAAACCTCACCAGACTCCATTACCTACTAAATCAACTGAACTCTGTATTCTGACATTTCAAGTCCTTCCTTCCCTGGCTCCAAACTTCCTTTTCATCTTTATCTTTCTCTGCAAGCTGCCTGTACACCAGCCAAGCAATAACACTTGCTGTTCTCTAAATAACACCCACTGTTCTTACCCAGTTTTTTTCTTCCTGCCTGTGAGAGCTTTGCTTTGTGAAAATCTCACTTGTATTGCAAGGTGTATACAGGCCTACACACTCAGGAGGCTGATGTTTTACTCTCCTCTTAACATTCATGCTCTCTAACTGATAAATACTTCGACAAATACTTGAATCAAGTTGTACTTTAAAAAGAAAGTTTCATTGGTTTATTCTGCGCACCTGTATGTATGATTGTTTGTGTGTGTGTGTGCGTGCACATATGTACATACATGCCACAGTGCATATGTGCAGGTCAGCTGGTACTCTTCTTCCACCACATGGATCCTGGGAATGGAACTCAAGTAGTTAACTTGGTGGCAATTACCTTCAACCACAGACCCATCTCACTGGCAGGGAAAAACCTTTTTTGGGAAGGCAGGGTTTTGCAATAGTCAGCGTCCTCATCATCGCTGTCATCATTGTCGTCGTCGTCGTCGTCGTCGTCGTTGTTGTCATCGTCGTCATCATCGTCATCATCGTAGTCGTCGTCGTCATCATCTTTGTCATAGTTGTCATTGTGGTCGTCATCCTCATCCTCATCTTCATCATGTGTTAGAAGAGAAAAGGTTGATTTTAGCTTACAATTCCAGGTCGTAGTCTATTATGGCAGGGAGGTCAAGGTGGCAGGACCACAAAGCCACTAGTCACATCATATCCACAGTCAAGAACAGAGATAAAATGGTTACATTCATACTTAGTGTCCAGCTGACTTTCTCTCCTTACAAAGCCAGAGAGAATGGTGCCTTTTAAAAAACTATTTCCTTCCACATCAATTAAGATACTCAGGAAAATCTCTCCCATAGAGTTGCCCATAAGCCAACCGAAGCTTTATCAAATGGAAAATTGAAAGGAAACATCACAGCTCAGCAGTAGGTGGAACGGAGAGCCTTGAGAACAAATCTTGACTGGCTGATGGAAAAACAATAGATGCTCGATGCTCCGAGGACTTCTCTTCTTCTGACGGTAGAGGAGAAAGAGGTCCAAAGCCTTTCATTGTTTTTCAGTTTTACATTTAGGGCAAAATGTAGGAGCCATTGTTTCCTCTTATTGAAAATAGACTTTTTTCTTACAATATATTCTGTTTATGATTCTCCCTCCCAGTTCCTCCTCCCAGTTCCTCCCCACACCCCTTCCCAGTTCCTCCTTGCCTGGGATCCCATTTGGTCCCACACCCATTCTGTCTCTCCTTAGAAAACAAACAGGCATCTAAGGAATGGTAATAAAAATAAAGTAAGATAAGATAAAAAACAAACAACCCACCAAATTAGCAATTAGTATAAGACAAAACAACCAGATAAGAGAAAGAACAAAAGAAAACTTTCAATTTTACTTGTTCCACATCTAGCAGTCCATCTTATGTCCAGTAGCTTTTTATAAATATTTAACGAAGGGACATCGTTTGAAGCTGAGAGACCCTGATTAGTTTCATCATTAACTCTTTGGTAGCAACTATCAGAATGAAAAATACAATCTCAAGCAAAAGTCATGGGAGGCCTGTGCTTGGACGAGCACTGATGTAGACTTTGGGGCCTTCAAGGGCCTTTAGAACCAACAAAGAGACAATCGAGACTGAAAATTCATGTCACAAGGCAATGGATATTGATCTGGGCTACTACAGTCAGGGCATGTGGTGACGTTGGCTATAAGGCAGTAAAGTGTGATTAGAACTGGTCTCCGTTACCACCAACACCTGGCTTCTGTTCAGACTCATTTCTCCACAGATTCCCGTGTCTCCCTCGGCGCCAGCCTGTGCTATCCCCAGTGCTGGTACTACATAAACTTAGTTCTTGATGATTTTTTTTCTGACACTCAACTTTGGCTTTTTCTTCAAGGAGAAGATCTGAGAGGGACAACCATCTCCAACCTACGATTGCTTTCCAGCCAGGTAGACTCCACTTGCTCTAAGGCTCACGCAAAGCAGACAGATGCCAGAGCTCAGGGTCTGGGGCCCGCCTAAGCCCAGCTGTAGAGTTGTGTTGGCAGGGATTGTTGGGAAAATGGAACATTTTGGCAATTTTTTTTTTTAATTTCATAGGGACTTTTACATATGACTGACACTCAGGATGTCATATCTCTGAGACAGGATTAGGATTGCAATATTAAATTAATTTCTAATTGCATGAAGCTGGGAATTCATGCTAAATATAAACTCTATTAACCTAAATTTTATATCAGTCAGAATGTTATCTAGTTGTGATAGGTGTTAAAGACAGCTTATTTGGTCAAGGCTAATTTTATAAAGCATTGGTCAGTATACAAAGTCCTTCCATCTTCTCAAAAACTTCCTTAGAGACTTTATCTTATCTCAGAGTTAAGGAAAGTAAGTCTCAGGAAGGCTCACTGGCTTACAGAAAGTCATTGAGTGTGTCAAAAATCCTGGATGTGACCCAGAACAAGTTAGGTGTCAAAATCAAACCTGGACATTGAGGAGTTTGAACTTTCATTTGTTTTTCTCTAAATAGTAAACTTTTCAGGTTTTGTGTAGGTTTTAACTTCGGATCTGCAGGTGTGTTTGCATAGGTTACCAGTGAACTTGAGATTCGAGAGGCTGAAGGTGTGGGGCCTGAACGTCAGAGCTCTCTGTGTCCTTATTCCACTGTGAAGGTCCTCCCCACCCCAACTCTTCTCATTTCTATTCCAAAATATTAGGAGATGACCCAGAACACCTCACTAGTAAGAAAGAATGTGCAAGATGGCGATGCAGCTTTCTGCTAAAAGGCTTTCAGGAGGGAGCCGACAGGCAAACAACCTTACTTCGATTTTAAATAGCTTTCCTAAGAACAGCCAACCTTCCAAGCTTACTGTCGCTCTAGAAGCTTATGCAAAACACCCTGAGCATAGGGACTAATATTTGTGAACACTTGTACTGAGTAAGAAACTAAAACACCATCTCTCCATCCCTCTGCCCCTCTCCCTCCTTTCTCCCACAGTTGAACTGAGCTAGCAATTGTGTATCTAGTTTCTGACTCCTTTGTAATTTTAAAGTCAGATAGCTCCCCCCACACAGCTGCTCCATTCCTTTTATCTGGAATTCCAGATTTCTCTTTCCCGGGATTCGCAGAGTAGCACAATCGGCCAGTTTATATTGAAGATGTTTTCATTCTTTTCTCAGGCTCTTGCGAGTGTATGTAACACAGGAGTGATTAAAAGCTGTGTGTTCGGTTGGAACTGCTATAGTGTTTAAACAAGGAAGTCTGTGTTTGTTTAAGAGAATGGGGAAATGGTTATCTTGACAGATTAGACTGAAAAAACAGGAACAGGACAGCCACAGTCTAGCACAGATGTCCACATTTGCCACTTGGCTGGCTTTTGGAGGTATTCTAAACAAAATGGGCTTGTGTGCTTAGGCCTCGACTCTGTCTGACACCTGACTGAGGAATGGGTTTAAGAGCCACGGCCACGGCCCACACGCCTCTAAGGACAAGTGCTCCCAGGTTGGACATTTCTCAGAATCTGTTGAACTATGTCATAATTAAACTAATGGAGCACAAGAGGAATTTCTCCAACTGCCCTAAAGACCCCATTCAGATGTAATTTCCTCTCACATTTCATGAAGGTCCCATGGCTTCGCTGCACAGCTGAGGTGAAGCGGAGCGGGATAGGCCACATTCATCAATTTTGTAAAACACAGTCTTAAAAACTGCTCAGAACAGAAGTGAGGTTTGTGGCTTAGTGGAAGTAGTTCTGGGTGAACACTGGGGAAGTCCACAAGCCCGGACTCTCTGATTGCTGCTTAGTAGTGCCCAGCCTTTGAGTAACCAATCCTGGAACTGTTGTCAATAGCAGCGGGACAACACCCGCCCTTTACTGCCGGTGTATTTTGTACCAGGATGTATTTATCAACTTGTCCCTATTTTGTACTCAAAAAAAGCCTTGTAAGTGGATACAGTTTTGACTACCACAGGTAGCTAGCTGTCTGATCCCAAGTCTAGTGGACATTAGTTTTTAATTAATTTGCTTTTATCTTATTTATGTGTGTATAAATGTATGCCATCTGAGTGAAGGTACTTGCAGAGATTAGACATCGGATTTGGGGATTAAAGTCAGTTCTGAGCCATCTGGCATGGTGCTGGGAACTGAACTCAGGTCCTCTGGAAAAGCAGCACCCGCTCTTAACCACAGCGCCATCGCCATATTAACTATTCATATTCATAAATCATCATCTCAGACAATAAGGACCTTCAAGGAATTTCAAGGAAGCTAATTAATTTCACATGTGTCTACAAACAAAGAAAGAACAACAGCTATTTACACTTGGCTGTAGTTGTGGCTATGCACAGATGTCTGTCCATTGCCTGTTTGCACACTTTTCATGAATATTAATATACTATTATTTTATTGTTGGCTTCATGGAAATAAAGAGCAGCTTCAGTAAGTGGTGTTTGCTTCTTCAAATCCTGGGAGTCTGAGATTCTGGCATGTGTTAATATTGCATTTTGTAGAGAAAAAGTATCAAATACACACACACACACACACACACACACACACACCCTGGAGTCCTTATGTCATCAGAAACTGACAGTTTCCCTCTCTTTTGTATTGTCTGCTGTTAAGTTGTACTTCATTTTATAACATGGGTGATACTGGTGGGTAATCAAGCTGAACTTAGAAATTAGACTTTGCTGCAAGTGTTGGTCCATGTCTTTGATCCCAGCACTTTGGAGGCAGAGGCAAGCCAATTTGTGGGTTCCAAGCAATCCTGGTCAACATAGCAAGTTCCAGGCTAGCCAGGGCTATGTGGAATGAGACACTCTCAAAGAAAACAGCAACGTCAAACTACTCAAATGTAGTTTATTACTAACAAAGAAAGACTTGCACTGTCATATTTTGAACATAGAACATAAAGAGATCTAAACCTTTCTTCCTAATCTATGAGCATCTGGAGTGAATGTGTTTTCTAAAGCTCAGGAATGCTCAGTTGTTGTTGCAAATGTAAGAGTCAGAATGTCAAAGCAGCTGGCGACTTCTGCCTTCCCCTGCTTCTTTCAGAGTGTTGCTGAAGTTCCTTATCCAGATCTTTGGAAGACGACAGGATTGCATTCCATGGATGTAACCTTTCTCTTTCAGTGAAACTCAGTTGATGTCCCACTAATGTGAAGCAAGAATAATTGCCTTTAAAACTCGTGTTTGCCAACTTTGATATATTTTTTTGCATATTCATTACATAAAATACATCCAATAATTTATTGTGTAGTCATTTGAGTGATTTCTGGCAGAGACTCGGCTCCTACATTCTTTGTATCCCTTAAGGACCAGCAACCTAGATGGCTCCAACCCTCTTCATTTCCTTCTTTTGAGCTAACCCAGCCCCTGGTTCCTGTTCTCAAGACATTCACAACAGCTTCTCAGGTTACATCTGCTGTTTTTCTCCCCTACCAATTCAACTTAGAATCAATGTCTTAGAATTCTAATCTTAGCCATCAATCTTTCCTGGTCTTTATCTGATGATAACAGGACTTTACTCAAAGCCCATTTTGTTTACCACAAAAATAACAACCTGCTTCTTCACAAATAGGATCTATTGTCTCTCCTTATCTCTTTTAGAATGTATAAATTGAAAGATCACTGTCACTTATTTTTCCTTTGCTGACAGAGTGCCAGGCATCTGATATTAATAGATAACAAAGGAATGTCTGCATAATTATTTTCTTGCACACATTCTTGGCAATACTTCACGTAATTTCCCTGGTTGGATGTCCCTATGAATACCTAAAGCAAGGAATTTAGATTAATCTCTGCTAACATTTAAGATTGCCAAATTGGGGCTGTGATCTCTATTTTATACATAGCTCAAAAAGGTAAGTAGCAATAATGAGCCTGGGTATGCTGAGTCAGGTGTGGGCAAGCCAGCTCTATAAGGACTAAACTTGTGTTTCAAGTTTAAATTAGTGTGCTTAAGACATCAATGAAAACAAAAATGCTTCTAACCTGTATGTCCCACTTACCCAAATACAGAAATTGCCACTGGTACTGATTGTCAGGCAGAAGAGGAGGGTGGAACTGGAACTTCCTGGAATACTGGGGCTGTTGCTTATGGGAGATAACAAGCCATGTGTTTTTGCAGCTATACACAAGCTTGCCTGTTCCAACTGCACAGGATACATGCTTGATCACATGTAACCAGGAGATGCATAGGCAGGAAATATGTCAGAATGTATTCTTGTCCCTGATTAAAAGAAGGCAGGAAGTACGTAATCTTGTGGGTTTTCCCTTTGTAAGTCCTTGAACAATGGAATTCTGGGCCATATTCTGAGCATGAGTTTCAAGTATGGACCTAGCCAGTATCCATGGAACTGGCCAGTATTTAATAAAGACTAGTATTTATTAAAATTCATTCATAATCAGACTGGTGAATCTTTGACCGACCCCAGACCTATAACATTCTAAGCCTTTAGATGCTTTTGGGTCTAAGATGAATTCACATGGCCTGTCTGTTCCACAACTGAGCATGTTTCTTAGGGGAGGGGATTAGGGTGGAGTTTATCTGAGAAGGGATCATAGGAGGACAATCTATAAGGCATGGATACAAAGCTTCACTTGAGTTGGAAGGTGATCTGTGGGGATCTGTGGATGTGCTATGAAACTTAGGTCAGTGCCTCGACCTCTCTGTGCAAAGCTCCTCTCCTGCTTCCCACGTCTCCTTTATTTTTTGTTTTTGTTTTTCGAGACAGGGTTTCTCTGTGTAGCCCTGGCTGTCCTGGAACTCACTCTGTAGACCAGGCTGGCCTCAAACTCAGAAATCCGCCTGCCTCTGCCTCCCAAGTGCTGGAATTACAGGGTGCGCCACCACGCCTGGCTCCCACGTCTCCTTTAATGCCAGCCCGCACACTCTTGGTCTGTGGTCCCACGGGACTCACATCATTTATGGTAAAGCTTCCAGCCCAATTCCAGCTTGATTTCTATATATCTCCTGATAGGAGCAAGTTGTGTCTTTAGCAATAGGATAGTCTTATTCTTGTGGACAATCAGTACCAGTGGCGATTTCTGTATTATTTTTGAAGTTTCCGGGGTCTCCCCAACTTACAACCCATGGGAAAATAGCCCACTCCTGGTCTGGGATTTTTATTTAATAACTTATGACATCTGGGAACAGTTTCATCAACTTGTGAAATGTACTTACTCTTAATTTTGTTTTTTTAAAATAGCTTACCAAGTTTCCTCATGGCTTTTTTCATATATCCTTCCTTTTCGTGACCTTCCTTGACTTTCTCTAATAATTTTCGTTCTCCTCTCTACTTAAACCACCCCCAAATGTATGATATGAAAATGGAAGTGAGAACCATGATTTAACCATTATCTGCAAGAGATAGGAGTAGCCCACAATGAATTCAAAGGTCACCAGGGTTTATTGTTTACCTATCATGTCTGTTCTGAAGTATTATCAGAATTACAATTTAAACAGAATAACCTCAAACAAGATTAGAAGACATACACTGAACATGCATGCCCATATATGTGCATGTATATAAACACACACACACACACACACACACACACACACACACGGAAAAGGAAGCTCAGAACATAGGCTGTTTTGAATAGGGCAGAGTCTTGCATTCTTATCTAAATGTGGTTTTGAAGATTATGGCCATTTTTAGCCCAATGCAGTTAAATTAGTGTGTGTTGTCATATGAAAACCCAGAACAGAAATGCACATTCTCATTATGGGTAAGAGTAAATAGTAGAGTATATCCTTTCATTCTCATGAAACAGAAAAGGATGTGTATACCTTGTGTTCAGTATTGTACAGTGAGATCCAAACACATTTCAATGCTCTTAAACAGGGTGTTAGAGGCTGTCTTAGTATTACTAGTACTGTGCTGATACACCATGTCCATAGAACTCTGAGGGTCAGGGGAGGAAGAGTTTATTCAGTTTATTCAGCTTAGACTTCTACCTCACAGTTCATCCTCAAAGGAAATCAGGACTGGAACTCAAGCAGGGTAGAGACCTGGAAATCAGAGCTGATGCAGAGGCCCTGGAGGGGTGCTACTTACTGGCTTGCTCAGCCTGCTTTCTTAAAGAACTCGGGATGACCACCCCAAGGATGGCACCACCCACAGTGGGTTGGAGTCTCCCCCATCAATCACTAATTAAGAAAATGCCTTACAGCCGGGTTTTCTGGAAGCGTCCTCTCAGCTGAGGCTCCCTCCTTTCAGACCACTCTAGCTTGTGTCAAGCTGGCATAAAACTATCTAGTCTAGACGCCATTTTACAAATAAGAAAACCAAGATCCTTTGGAAAGGTGTATAGTTGGGGATTAGGAGAGCAAAAGACAGAATCCAGGAAGAGGGAGGGCACGAATCAGGAGAGGGATGCCAGGAGTCTAATCAAGAGAATATTTCACACGGGCACTTTCTATTCACGTTTGGTTATTTCACTCAAAGACAGTGTTAATTTATTTTTCTTCCCTCCCCCTCCATATATTTTTGGGGAGTTAGATATTAGATTGTCTAAAATACATCGAGGCAGGGTCCCATGAGTTGAACTCTATCTTTGACAGTAGAACAACACCAGCTTGGGTGACATGACCAGTGCTTTGCTTTCTCACCACTGAGGACAAGCCTTCCGCTTGGACCAAAATATCTCCAGATGGAAATCAAAACAGTGGACTGTGAAGGCTGGCTTGTTGATTTAGTCCCTCAGAAAGAAGGGAGGAGTCGTGGAATGTGGCATTTGTTTCCCTCCACCTTGAAGAGAGTGCTGCTGTCTCAGGTTTGGGAGGCAAGCCACACGGGCAAGCATTACACTTGAAGCTGTAGAGGTCACGCAGGAGATATATGAAGCAAGCCACGGGGACACGGTGCTCCTCTCCCTAACCTGGAGGGTGGGCAAGAGGCAGACAGCTTCTCCATCCATCGCCTGCCTTAGAAAAATGGGGAACTCACTTAACTAGACCACCAGGAACCTTCTATTCGGATCTGCTCCCACTCTGTGTACTTAGTGCCTCTTGACTTCAGCGGTGCACGGAGCATTTGACACTGCCCTTAAACTGCCTCTTAGGACAGGTGAGTGTCACGCATGTGTGTCTCGAACTTGAGTCTTGGCCATGGCTTTAAAACGGAACAGTTGTTCTGTGCTCACAGTGCCCGGCTCTGGTTTTCTCCTTACTTGTTTCTGCCTTCTCTGCTGTCCTCCATGTGTTATCCCTTGGGGAACATTTTTTTTTTTTCCTTTTCTGAGCAACTGCCTAACAGCATACTGAATTTCAGCAAATGTTGCTCATTCAGAATCCATTTAGTAATTTCGCCAGGTTAGAATGATCGCCCTTTTCAGGTCTGGGAGCCTAGGAGGGGATCAGAATCTCAAGTTCATTCATGTATTCAGTGAACATTGTGCATGTATCTAACATTGCATCAAGACAGACGCATAAAAACACACACATTTGGTGCCCTTAGAAATTTTGCAGTCCTGCCTGGAAGAAGACAAGCAAGAAAATTAGCAGTCACTTGAGGTGATAATAAACATCACCATGAGCTAGAGAGAGGGCTCATCAGCCCAGAAAAAGAACATGTCTTTCTTCCACAGGACTGGAGTTTAGGTCCCAGCACCTAGGTTGGTTTTGTAACTACCTGTAACACCAATTTCAGGGAATCCAGTGCTCTCCTCTGGCTTCGGCAGGAACCTAACACACACACACACACACACACACACACACACACACACAAATAAACCTAAAAAAAAATCCCAAAACTATGATACATGTATGTAGGTAAAGGTTTCCTATAGAGGTTGTGTGATGAGGATAATCATTTACAATTGATGAATTTGGTTTCTTTTGTTTGTCTAAGACAGGAGGGTGATGACTGTTCCAAATCCAGGCAGTTTAGAGGAGGAAGAAGGAAGGAGGAATCAGGAAGAAGCTATAGGAGAGTAAGGTGCTGATAAGGACCCAGGTCTGGTCTGCCAGATCCTTCTGATGCTTATCTGGGGCGTGTGTGGGAAGGCTGTGACACATAGGCCATCTCTAGTCATTAGAAGTGAACCCAGAGGGAAAGCCCGTAGCCCAACTCCTGCACACATAGAAAAGTCCTGAATTCTTTCTACAGTGTTTTCCTCCTTCCTGATGCACATCCTGATTCTGGAGGATGAGATCTGGGGCCCGGAGATGGCTCACTTGTTAAGCTAGTTGCTGCGCACACCTACACACTCAACCTGGGGCTTGTTACCCTAGTACTAAGGAGGGGCTCACTGGTCAGCCAGTTCAGCCAACCCTCTAAGCCTCAAGGTGGGTGAGAAATTCTGTCTTATGCAAAATAAGGTGGAGGGGCAGTTGAGGAAGACACTAGCTATTGGCCTCTGGCCTCCAAAGGTGGTCTCTACAAACTCATTCACCGTATTTAGAAGTTCCAAATCCTAATGTGTAAGTGCTTTTTCAGGTCAGGTCTCTCTTTGTTCTAGATTCTTGGCCTCCTACTTACATTGACATGCAGACATGATTTGCTGACACAACTCGAGAGGTAGAACGTAGCTTGGCTGGACGATTATCCCCAGTGTATGGACTCACCTAGCCCCCTGATTCATTTATGCATTTTTAAGGTTTCTCTTTGAAAGTGCATTAGCACCACGAAGAACTCTGCATGTTAAGCGTTGTGTGATTATGTGTGATTATGACATTCTTAGGCAAATGTGCTTTACTAAATGAAGAGATAGCCTCCCCACCCCACCCTTTTTTCCCTACAGCTGCAACAATAAAGATACCATCTCTTCAGGTCTTAGCTCTTCAGGCAGCTGTGTGAGTGGGGTTATTCCGGTTCCGACTGGTCACTGAGTGGCCTTGCTCCAGAGGGCTGCAGTCCTGAAGCAGGCACGTACCATATCCAGCTGTGAGAGTTTGGAATCTTAAATGCCCTTCAAAGTGAATGTTTTGGAGGTGTGAGCCTTTTATGGAGGCGTCGGGGGAAGTGGGAGCAGAGGTAGGAAAGTCACAGCATTAGAGGTGTGCATTGAAGTGGGTCTGTGGACCCTGCTTCTTTATTTTTCATCCTGGCTGCCAGGAACTGAGAGGCATCGTTCTATCTTGCACCTTTGCTTGAATGTGTGGTGCAGCTGTGGCCCAAAGCTGCAGAGATCACAAACTGAAAACCAGAACCAAACAATGACCGTCCTCCTTCTATGTCTTCTCCTCCCCTTCCTTCCCGCCTGATATCTCCTCCCTCGTCCTCTTCTTCTGAGTTTAATTCACTTGAATTTTAGACAACATAAGTGATTTTTTTTTTCTCCCAGTCTCACACACTGCATAGGGGCTGGAGGGAAATCTTAGGGGTTAGATAAAGTGCGTTCTGTGCAAGCAGTAGAATCCGTGTTGGGATCCCAGTGTCCTCAAAAGTTGAGAGTGGCACCCTCTACCTATAAGCTCAGCTCATTTTGGAGGTAGAAACAGTAATAGGACTGGGACTTGCTGGCTACCAGACGACCTCCAGCCTCAATGATAGATCAAGGAAATAAAGTAGGACTGGCCTTGGCGTTTGAGCGCGCAGGTACACACCAGTGTTTGTATACACACCACACTCACACTCCTACATAAATACACACATAAAAACAAAGGACGACAAGGAGGCCTCTGCTCCAAATAAAATAAATTTAAAGTCAAAATAAAGGAGCCCTCGGGGACATCGGTACCACTTATGTTATATGGATGTGATACGAATGACGAGCAGCAGCCAGTTATGGTGACAGGTGACAGATGCGGAGCAACTGCTGAGTTTGTTAACATGCTTCCATTCCTCAACAGTCCTCAACGACAATCAGACCTGGAGTCACACAATCATCTCAGTTGTCTAGAGGAGGGATCAGGCCATCTGGACTCACATTCTCACTGGTTGTTATTGAAATCAGCAGGGATGTGTTTGGTTTGCGCTGTAGCCCCCATCACGAAGGGCTTTACTCTCTCTGGTCTCGTTCTTTGCATTTCCTTTGAGTGCTTTCAGGCCGCCACCAATGTATTTTCTTGAGGTCTCTTTAAGGAAACTGGTTTTCTGTAAGCGATGACTCCCAGCAGGATGAGCATGGGTGCTTCCTGGACATATGGTCCCGTCACCTTTGACCTTCAGCAGAAGCATTTCCACCACCCGTGACTGAGTCATCTATGTGATAACCATCTCACCCTCCACCTCAGGCACAGCCAATCTGGGAAATGGGTCTTGGAGATCTAGGGCAACAGCTCACTGAGGTGGCTGCGGCAGCTGAGGCCTGAGTAGCTAATCAAGACTGCAGCTGTAAGGAGCTAGAACTGGCGCGGGCCTGGTTGATCAGAGCAAGCCTGGGCAGCTGAAGCAGCACTCAAAAGTTGGGCGGGGGGTGGGGGGGTGGGGGAGTTGGGGGTGGGGGGGTGGGGGTAGGGTGGGAGTGGGGGGTAGGGGGTGGGGGGTTAGATAGGAAAAGAAGAATCCTTTCTTGTTTTTTATTATCCGAGTTATTTTTCCTCATCAACAGAAAACTGATTAGCATACCAACGGTAGAGCTTTATTCACGTGTCTAACTTTTTGACTTGTTCCTTTATAAATGTCATTTTCCTGCTTAGAACCATGGATACCGGTGTGACTTGGAACACCTAAGGACTTGTGCTTGAGAAAATATATGTCTGTTCTTCCTGATGATCTTATTGCAGAAATTAGTTTCTAACGTGTATTGTCATGTTTTTATATCAACTATCTGAAAAATATAAAATTCACAGACTGTGATCTTTAATTTACAGTAAGTTTTTCTTTATAATAAAGTTTAAAATAAAATTGAAAAGGAATTGAAAACACGTTTTCAGAATAGTATTTTTTTTCAGATTTAAACTCTGGGATTTTGACTTTGTGTGATTTCAATATTTAAGATTTGCTATTTGTGTATTTTGAAATTCGAAGGACCAAGTGTTTTTTGATTCTTATAGGACCTGAAAGTAGCTTCGCTTTTTTGTGGGGATGCTGAAGTAGAATCCGGGTGTCTCATGCTAAAACTAGTAGACCGCACAGCCAAAGCTGTAATGCAATGGAAAATGTAATTTTAGGCACCTTAGAGTAATTCTAGGCACCTTAGCGGGGCCTAGAATGCCAGGTTTGTCTAATAGGGGCCAAGTGGCCCGTGTCACCAACTGCATATGAATACCCCTGGAGACAGGTAGCACGCAAATGGTAAGGTTCTTTTGCTCTAAGATCAAGAGAGTCCCCCAAGCTGTACTAGAGTGGCCCTTTCTTCCTTCTCTGCCCTTCCCACCAGCTGTATGTTCCACAAGACAGTGGAGCAAAGTTTTCTGATAGATTTGCACTTCCGGCCAATCTCAAAGAATCAGTATTGTTTACAGGACCAAATTCAGTGCTGTATCTGACACAGCATTCAAAGACACAGGATAAAATTTAGGTTATTCTTTACATAACAAATTGTATTATTCACACACATACACGCACACACACACATTCAGTTTTTACTCATGCTAAGTATAGAATTGTTTATGCTAAAGTTCTACTGTTGTTAAAGTTCAGAATCTCCCCAGGGCTAACTTAAGGAAAGGTATAGTTAAGGATCTCAAAAGGCAATATCGTGCATATACATAAACCCAGGAAAAGAAGAGACAGGCCTCAAGGGAAGCAAAATGGAAAATGTGGGACCCAAATTCGCACTCATTACTTTTCTGTGATCTCAGGTTCTCCCTCATGCCCAGTTCACTTTTCTCATGAAGCTTGTAAGACTCAGAACTGTCATGGCCAGTCATTCAAAGTCTTCTGGCCCACCTCCCATCTTACCATAGAAACACTGGTCTTAGACAGGCATGTTACTGTGCTCACTTTATGTGCTTCCTGGGGATTCGAACTCAGGCCCTCACACTTCTGTGGCAAGCCCTTTTAGCCATCTCCGTTTCCCCTCTCTGGGTTTTGACTTGGGTAGTAGCAGTGGGTTGAGAAGCCACATGGTTTACAAACAGAAAGCCTTATCCATGAAATCACTGTATACCATAACATTGTTGAACATTACTTGATGATAATTTCCCCAGAGCATTATAATGATTTGTTTGAATGCTTTGAAAATGTTCTGCCATGGATGTGCTCGCAAAGTTTTAAAAATTTGGAGGATGGCTACATAGTGAGGCAGGCCAAGAGTCAGGTAGCCTTGGTGGTATTAGAATTTCAGTTCAACTGAGACCATATGGAGAAGCTATTTTGAATATAACACTGGGACAAATAATCTGGGGGGGGGGCAGGCAAGTACAGAGGAAGGCTTTAAGTCTAACGCACCCAGGGTTTTCTTGTCAAGGAGTATGACTGATGTATGCGGAAAGAGAGACAGTCCTAATTTCTACCTAATGTCTTCCACAGTCCTGTTTAAAGACTAATAAAGTTACATATTTTAAGTAACAAAAATGGTCCTCTGGAAAGAACACAGCTTTGAAGAGTCAGAATCTATACATCTACATGGAAACGTACAAACACGTCTCAAGTGGAGGCAAGCCGTTACTACTTATGACTTGGAATAGCATTCCTGATTTTCCTAGAACCGAGTATGTTTGTGCAGTCGCTGAGCATCTTTAGGGCACTTCAGAAATCAGCCCACCTCTCCGACACAAGCATCCAAGCCCAGCAATTAAGCAGAGAGCTGCTGGCTGCTACTTAGAGATAGCGAGGCTCTTTTCCCATCGTGTGAGAGGTGGTCCAGGCTTTTGTTTATCATGTTCAAATAGGTGAATTGGTGTGTCAGATCAGCAAGCAAAGCTGTCATGCTCCCTGCTGCCCCTCCTGAATGAAGAGCAACATAAAGGATGTTATTAGACTTAAATCTCTCTAGACATGTTGTTTCTAAAATAAGACTGAATGAGATGAGACCAGTGGCTCAAATCCTCTGGCACAAATACTGTGTGTGTGTGTGTGTGTGTGTGTGTGTGTGTGTGTCTGTGTGTGTGTCTGTGTGTGTGTGTGTGTGTATGTGTGCACGCGCGCGCGAGCGCGCGCATGCGTTCAGTGGTAGTGACTGAGAAGGGTGTGTATGAAAAGTCGAGGAAGAGGCTAATCTCTATGGGTCTCTCTCCCTGGTGAATATTAGAACTCCCTGGTACTTCTTCTGATGAGCAACTGCTGCAATCATCCTGTAGAGGAAAATAAGGAGATTGGAGAAACCCACTCTCATCAGGCCTTGCAGAACCTAAATGGATCAGTGGAAGATGAAGGGCCAATTGAGGAAAATAAAATAGATTCTTGAGGTGATTCAGGAGAAAGAAAACACTGTGATTGTTTGTAAATGAAGGCTAATGATGTCTTTTCACCAGTTGTGATTTTGTAGTGTGCATGTTGGGATGAATTACAGCAAGGCTCTATTATAATTTTTGACCTATATATAAAAGCATCAAAGTGAGGTAGCTATCTGTATTTCATTGTCAACTAAAGGTTTTTTTCCCCACATCAGAGACCCCCCACTAGTCTGTCTGTCTGTAATAGTTCCCCTAAAGATTACGATTACATTGACCAGCTACAAAATGATTAAATAGAGAGAGATAGGTACTTCAGTTACTTATGAATGCCTATAGCGGTTGACAGGGTAAGTTTAAAAAATTTAAATTGAGATTTATTTCCATTAAAAATTGTTGATAAGAGTTTTCCTATCTCATGTCAAAAGACTGCACAGCGTCATGGCTGACAGGAGACTTATCCGGAATCTGACTTAATGCTAACAAACACGCCATTCCGATGGTCAGCAGAGCTAAAATAAATGAGCTTAGCATAATTCAAATGGTTCTTTGGCATATCATCAATCAATTAAGTTCTGCCTGGCACTCTTAGGTTCATATCAATGTGTACAATAAGACACCATCCATTTTGTTTAGCATAGTGTGCGGGCCCATAAAGCATTCTATGCAGCTTTCCTGATTCCTCCCCGTTCAGATTTGAATGACATTAACAACAGTGAAGCAAAAGCTAAGGAGACTTGACTTCGTGTTGTTCCTGAAGCACTATTTTGCCTTAAAACAACCAAATCAAAATGAAAGGGCTAGGAAGGCAGGGAGAAGGAAGAGTGGTACACACCAAAGAATTGGGTAGGTAGTCCAAAGAACTCGAAGCACACTAGGGTTTATGCGTGCAGAGGAGATTGACATCAGCACAGTAATGATGGGGGAAAAACATATGGAGTGGCCTCCAGGTCTCAGACTGGAGTCTGGAAGGTAGGATCTCTCTGCTTGTTTATGTAGATACTTTCTAACACACACACACACACACACATACACACACACACACCACCTAATACTGGGGCTGGAGTGATGGCTCAGTGATTAAAGGAACTGGTTGCTCCTCCAGAGAATCAGGGTCCAATTCCCAGCATGCAATGGTGGTTCACAGTCCTCTGTAGTTCCCATTCCAGGGGACCTGATGGCCTCTTCTGGCCTCCACAGGCATCGGGCATGTATGTGGAACACAAGCATAGATTCAGACAAAACATCCATACATATAAAATAAGTAAAATGTAAAGAAAGATGTGAGGTTTGCACTCTTAAAAAGCTGCTATTAACAATGATATTTAGAAAATTGTAACAAGATATTATAAAGTTATGAATGTAGTCTCTCTGTAAATATCTTACTGTCCTGAGCTCATCCCCTTACGATGATGGCAGGTGACACTTGAAAGAAGCGCTTCCTGTGTGTCCGGCACACCTTTGTCCTGTGCTTTAGGACTATCATTCATTACGTGAAATAAGATCTCCTGAACACATTGCAATCTGACATCTGAAAAGACTTATGTGGAAATTATGACTATGAGGGTTGTATAAACAAAGTGAATGCAGAAGTTAGATAAAAAGGTAATTCATGTCTAGGATGTCTTGAGTGGGGCTATAAGGAAAACTTCCAGGGTCCTAAGGACGAAAGTGTGTGAATGAGTTCAAACTCAGAGGTCTGTATACATGGTAATTTATATCTACTTACTCCATGCACCTTTTTATTGTTATTATTGTTGTAAAGCCTCAGCTAAGCTTGTAATTTTTCTCTATCTGGGTGACATTCTACCTATTGTTCTCTTTCCTAATTTTTTGAGAATGTGTCTCGCTGAACCTGGAGGGCACCATTTGTCTAGATCCCTGGAACCCTCCTACCTTTCCCTCCCAGTGCTGGGATCTCAGGAGTACACTTCTTCCTCCAGCTCCTTAGGTGGCGATTGGGGCTCTAAAGTCAGGTCTGATGCTTGTTCAACAGGCACTTCAGCCCCGAGCTTGTTCTGTTGCTCCAAGAGGTGAAAATTTTCACCCACTGTTAAACCTGGGCTGGATTTCCATATGACTGGGTGAAGTGAAAATAAAGCTTTATGATTTCAGAGACCAAGTTACAAGTGGCAATTTGTTTCTGTTTCATTGGCTGGAACACTTTTATTAGGAGTCTTGAGCCATTATAGAAGTTGAAAAAGGAGAAGGTTAGCATTTATCGGAAACCGAGGTCACACAGAAAGGCTATCGATGAATCAGCTAAACTGAGCCTGAGTCACCCCTGTCCAGTCAGTCACCAGACACAAAACCAGACATCTCAAGATGACCCAGGCCCCAGGTGTTGAGTGTCGCTCTTCTCTGTATCCTCCGGCACCTGAGTCTTCTGAGTTTGAGTGTTGAAGATTTTGAAGAAGAAAGAAATCACTTTGTTATGCTCTGTGCCAGAACACAGTAAAATAATCTGTTTTACATCGCCAGGCTTTGAAGTGACTTGTGCTACTAATAATGCAAATGGGATTTTATACCAGATTTAAAAGCACATGAAAACATGGGTTACCAAATTCAAGAAATATGGAGATTTGTGTCAGTCAGGATTCTTTTGTGTCAGTCAGGATTCTTTTGTTGAAAGTAGCAAAACCCTAAAAAGGGCTGTGTGGCCGGGCGGTGGTGGCACACGCCTTTAATCCCAGCACTTGGGAGGCAGAGGCAGGCGGATTTCTGAGTTCGAGGCCAGCCTGGTCTACAAAGTGAGTTCCAGGACAGCCCGAACTACACAGAGAAACCCTGTTTCGAAAAAACCAAAAAAAAAAAAAAAAAAAAAAAAAAAAAAAAGGGCTGTGTGTGTGAGTGTAAGTGTGTGTAAGTGTGTGTGTGTGTGTGTGTGTGTGTGAGAGAGAGAGAGAGAGAGAGAGAGACGGGCAGACACACACACACACACACACACACACACACAAAGAGAGAATTTTTTTGATGAATGTGACACTTGAATGTCATAAAGAAATCATTTTGGTCTGAAAGCCCTTTGGACTCCTTGGTAAAAGAGACTGCTAAAACTGTGATTCAAGACTCAATCACTTCTTGAAGGTTCTCTGACCATGATTACACCACTGTGTCAGACCATCTACTCCAGGTTGAGGAGTGTGCCCCACCCTTAGTCCAGCTGAAGACAAGCAGGGTGGGTGATTTGCAGTTTGACCAAGACCCAAATGAAACAGGAAGGGGTAGGTACCCCCAGGGACAGCAGGGTGCCCTGTTTGCAAATGGAGAAACAGATACAGGGTAATTGCAGTCCATGCGACATGGAATGGCAGTTCAAACGAGGTCTCTTCTCCAGCTCCCTATGGGCGCTGGTGATATACTCCCAAACTAACTTTATTCTCTAGTTATTGAAAGGTGACTGGGGAACATTAGGGTTTTAGTAGCTACTCCGAGCTGAGCTACTACAGCTCCTGGTCTTTACTGCTTCATATTTACATCCTCAAATGGGCATTATTAAACAGAGAAAGGATCTGACATTGAATTAACCTTCAAGAATGAGTTTTGTTAAAAGAGAGAGCCTTGTAACCATGGGAGCCACGATGAAGCCTAGGAGTGGGAAATACATTAAAGCACAGCATATCCACGACAGCATGATGGGGCCTTAATGGGAAAAGATGAGCTCCCCTTCACAATCCAGAGATGAGTTTTTAAAAGGACATTTTAAGCTAACTGTGGTGGCCCAGGCCTTTAATCCCACTACTGGCGAGGCAGACGCGGGTAGAGTTTGAGGCCAGCCTGCTCTACAAAGAGAGTTCTAGGACAGTTGGTGCTACACAAAGAAACCCTGTCTCAACAAAACAAAACAAAGCACCAAACAAACAAACAAACAAACAAAACAAGTCAAAAGGATAGTCCCCAGTAAGAGTAAGAAAGATAACCATCATGAGTGGATATATCTCAGGATATATCTGGCTTTTACATCCTTTTAGGAGGTCGTGGGATGTTCCATACCCTGCGATTAATCTAGGATAGCCTACAAGCCAAGGTTCATGGAGAAGTAAGGTGTTGGGGCAAGACCTAAATTAGGGGTTGTACAGTTATATCAGAGCATCCTTACTAACTTTTTGTCTCGGTGAAAGAGTTGCCGGGTAGGGGATGCATGTCTGATTTCTTCCAGCTGTGAGATCTGCCAGCTGACTGTGGCCAGCACCTTCACCCTGTAGGCCCACGACCTAGGTCTGGGATGCCCACAACGATCCACAGTGATCCACAGTGATGGCGGCAGCGGGGTACGGATGTTCCTCAAGCTCACTGCACATTTCAGTAACACCAATACTCACCTTTTCTTAGTACTTGCTGACTTCACCCATTTAGTTTGTATTCAAGAAAATACTATATCATAGACAATTTATCAAGGCAAAAGTTCAAGTTTTTAGAGTTCTGGGAGCTGGGAAGGCCACAATATTAACGTGCCAGTACCAATCAAGGGCCATTTGGCTACCTCATCCTCACAGCAGAAAGTGGACGTGTAAGGAAGAATGAGACCAGAGAAGAACAGAAGGTCACCCTCCAGCCTCAAGGCCGTTTATTATTGGCTTCCATTCGTTCCTCGGAGTGGAGTCTATGTGAGCTATGGATGCTGCATCTTCCCTCCCCAAGCACAGTTGCATCGAAGACTAAGTTTCCGTTACACTAATTTTGGGGAACACAGTCCAGCCACAGCGACAGGTCACTCCCAAGCTATTGTGACTGGGGTAGCTTCCTCTTCTGCAGAGACCTACCCTCAGCTAAGGGAGAGGCTTCCTGCCTCCCCACTGTTGGTGACTAAGAACCATAACTCCGATTCTAAAGATTGGTGTTACATCCCGCCCCAGATGCTGCTCAGGCCTAGCCCATCTGCAGCTGCGGTCGCTGATGATGATTCCCCAGGCTAACAGACTCCAAGCTATCAGGGACTACCAGTGACACACCTCCTATGACGACTGCACATCCTCAAGATGAGAGACTCCCTAGCCAGCTATGAAGCCTGGACTGCCACCACAGCCGAATTACAGAGCATTCTATACTAGCACATCTATACTATGGATGCTGCATCAACCTTAGCACGGATGTTCCTCTGAAATCTACACAAACTGGACACCCCAACCCCACTTCACCCTGCCAAAGGGACCTAAACTCTCAGACCCCACTGCCATGTTCTCTGTCTGTCTGTAGTGTTAGTAGCTATTCGAATAAATGTGTCCCAGTGTTCCCTTTAAACCCAAACCTAAAACCTTCCAGCTACTTTCCTTTGCCCAGAGTGGGGTGCCCTTTGTGCTGTGTGCAACAGAATCCCCCAGGTTTTGAGTGAGGCCAAAGCCTTTCTTAAGCCATTTCTTTTTCTCCAAGACTTTGCATCTCACAGGTTTCCATGGAGAACACGTATTTAATTGAATGCTGCTTTCCCCCCTCTCCCTTCCCTCAGTCCTTCTGTCTCTCCTTTCTTTCATGACTTGCTTCTTCTATCTCTTCCTTCTTTTCTTTGGTAGGGTCTTCCTTACAGCCCACGTGGACCTTGAACTTCCTAATCCTGTTATCTGAGCTTCCTGGGTACAGAGATTACAGCCGCTTACCACTTGACAGGGCTCCTTAACAAGCATTATTTATGTAGTTTAATGTGTAAGCGTGTGTGCCTGAATGTATGTATGAGCACCACATGCATGCAGGAACCTGAGGAGGTCAGAAGAGATCTGGGATTCCCCTGGACCTGGTTACAGATGACTGTGTGTGTGTGTGTGTGTGTGTGTGTGTGTGTGTGTGTGTTGGGAACCTACCCTAGGTTCTCAGCAAGAGGATGCTCTGAAGTACCAGGTATCTTTCAAGGTCCCAGTACACTTTCTTAAGATAATCTGACCTCAGGCTCTCTGCTTCTAGGTGATCTATAGCATTGCTGTAGGACTGTGACCCTCACATTTGATCTGCAATATAGATTGACATGGAGAGCTGTCTAAAATTATGTCTGTGGACTCCAATCTCAGAATTCCAGAAGGAGCAGATCTGGGGTGCCACTTGCCAAGCTCTCAGGTGAGGTTGGAGAACCACATCCACTTGTGGAGAATCAATCATTGCAAACGTGGCGTGATTTCAAGTGCCAGGAGGCCTTCTCCAAATCCACCCGGGGAACCCCTGATCCCCCAGGACCTGTTGTTTGTATTTGACTCTTTCCTGAGGAGGTTGATGACTGAATTGTAAGTTCAAATGTAGAGAACACTCAAATGCAGAGTGCCATTCAGAATGCACAGTGTCTACCCCTCATGTATCAGCTCCATTGTGGTGTGGCTGGCTTCTCCAGTTTCCTAGTACACCTCTGAGAAGGAAGGCTGCGAGAACAGGTATCTGTATTCTGTTGCTTTAATTGAGTAGCACAGACTGGGGAATTTGTGAAGAGCAGTTTATTCAGCCCATGACAGCAGAGGCTGGGAAGTCCAAAGACATGTTATTAGCATCTGCCGAGGGCTTCTTACTGTGTCCTAATACATCAAAGTGTATTGCATAGCAAGATGGAATCTACTAGCTTGTACTAGATAGTACTTAGTAGTTCTATCTCTCTTCCTAAAAAGCCGGGAATATCATCATGGGGGCCCCAACCTCATGAGCTCATCTGATCCAGATCACCACCAAATTGTCAACATCTGAATTTGGGGATTAAGTTGCCAAGAGAGGACATTTTGAAATCAACAAAAAGTAAAATTTTGATCAGAGAAACACAAAGGAGAAACAAAGCAACAGTTGTAAGCATTTGCAACTAATGTTTATAGAATCTGGTCTTCAACTAAAACCTGCAGAGCCAATGCTGTACATAAAACCAGTTGGGTAGCATGTGGGAAAAAAAGAGTCATCAGAACTGAATTTGGAAAACCCTGGCCTGTACACTGGCTGGCTGACCTGAAGGGGTACAGAATCTTCCGTTATTTCCCAGCTTGAGGCAGGCGTGCCCCGGGGCCAGCTCCATATGGCACACGTACTTTGAGAAAACAGATCAGCCATATGATTTCACTAGGAAACCAGAGCCCCCATATTGCATTTCAAGATCTGCAGAATTACTGCTGAGAAAATATGCATTATGAAAGAAAACAGGATTTGATTCCACTGTTTGTATAAATGATGCTTAGTCAAATCCATGCTCGCAATACCGGTGTCATGGGCCATGGACACATTTTTTGATGTTTTCCCTTCTGTGTATTTCATGGTCTTGCTTTTTATTCCACAAAAAGGTTCAGGCATCTGAAAATGCTTAAGTAACTCCACATTGCAGCCCGCGATGGCCAGGTTTTGATGGATGGTGTGGGATTGTGCAGCTCATTGCAAAGCAATGCTTTTAACTTAAATCAAATCAGTTTTAAGTGAATATGTTTTACACATTTAGGATCCAGAGTCAGGGAAAGGCTCCCCCTCCTCCCCACAACCCCTAGAAAACAGCAGTTTTTCAAACACTCCCACTGGTGGAGCTGGTGTGGGGAAATGCTTCCTGAAGAGGAGAGTCTTCGTTTGCTTTGTCTTTAAATGTCTACAAGTTTAGGGCCCACAGGGCTACTGTCCTTCTAATGAAGCAGCTAATGATGTGTGAATTATCTATCCTGACAACCCCTTTAATAAAAACAACAGGCCTGTGTCCCCATTATAGTGCCTGGACTGCTAAATAATGGCAGGCTGGCTGGTTGTCATAACACACTATCTTAAAGCAGAGAGCTCTGGGCCCCCCCCCCCCCCCTTGCAGAGCAGCTCTGGAAATCCCCAGTGAACACGGAAAAGAATGGAGCCTAGACATCGTGGGGAGGCACAGGACACTTCACTGCCACTCCGCTGGGGCTTGGTGTGCAAGGCCACCCAGGTTTTAGGACTGCTTCTGAAGCCTGGACTAGCTTCTTTGGGAAGTAGTCCTGACAGCAGAGGGCTGGCGGGTGTCAGGGCGGGATGGGGGATGGGCATTTTCACTACTTAAAATTTGTCTTTTTTTTTTTTTTTTTTTTTTTGGCTGGGTCTCTCCTCTCTCCCCGGCTGGAGCAAGGAATATTGGGTTCTCTGTGGATTTCAAAAAACCGATTGTCTGTTCTGAATAAGGACTGGTGTTCTGAGAGGGGAGAATGCTGAGCCTAGGTTGGCCAGCAGACTGGAAAGGCAGCTGTGGGAGGGTGGCACTGGGGGAGGGACTTTGTGGCCACTGACCTGCACAGTTGGAGTGCATGAAAGCCAGGCTTCTGAGGAGCTAAAAACAAGCCCAGACCTAAACAAAGCCCTTTCTCCCTTCCTTTTGGTGGCCACTTTTAAGGAAAAGTGCAATTCCCTTTTAGTCCCTCAATGGGCCCTGGATTGGGACTCACGGGGCCAAAGTCCAATCTCTTTATCATTATCCCTGGGGTAGAGAAAATCCAAGCAGGCCTTGTTTGGGCAGGGCTAGTATTCCTTTAAACAGATCAAGGAACTGTTTGTCTAACCCTCGCCATCCGAGGTGGTGACAGATAGCAGAGCAAAGGAGAGAGAAGGGCGTGCATTCAGGAGCGCACACAGACCTTTCCATTTGTCCCTGGGAGGGACTGGTCGGGCCAGTGCTGCTATTTCAACTGGCTTTGACGTGCAAATTAGGTCCTTGGCCCTGGGCTAGGTTTCTGAAAAGCTTCCCCCAGCAGGCTTTGCGGGGGGGGGGGGTGAGGGGGGGATGAGGGGGGAGGGGTGATTGGGGGGAAGGCTGCCTTCTCTGGCTGAGGTGATTTGGGAAAGGGGCTGGGCCAGGGGTTAGCTTAGGTGAGCGGTTGGTTGGCTGATTTGTTTGTTTTTTGAGGGTAGAGAGGCGAACGTCCTGTAAATTATCAATTATAAGGTGGTCAGTTATCTTGAACTGCCAGACACTGAACTACCCTGCCTCTCCAAGATATGGGGGAAAACTAATTTAGCAAGCAAAACCGAGTCACTGTCTGTGATGGTTCGTATATGCTCCTCCCAGGGAGTGGCACTATTAGAAGGCGAGGCCTTGTTAGAGGAAGTGCGTCACAGTGGCGGTGGGCTCGGAGATTCCTCCGAGATACCTGAGCATGCCCAGTCTGATCCTGGCTTCCTTTGGATAAAGATGTAGAACCCTCAGCTCCTCCTGCCACCATGCCTGCCTGGACGCTGCCATGCTCCTGCCTTGATGCCAATGAACGGAACCCCTGAACCTATAAGCCAGCCCCAACTCAATGTTGTCTTTTATAAAACTTGCGCTGGTCATGGTGTCTGTTCACAGCAGTAAAACCCTAACTAAGACACTGTCCCTTGGAGTAAGCATGAAATTCACGGCTGACTTGAGACTTTAGAATCATGGCTCTCAACCTGTGTGTCGCCACTCCCTTAGTGGCTACCTGTGAGATACCCTGCATATCAGAGATTTACACTGTGATTCATAACAGTAGCAAAACTACAGCTGTGATGTAGCAACAAAATGATATTGTGGTGGGGGGATCGCTACACCCGAGGAGCTGTATTAAAGGTTGCAGGATGAGGAAGGCTACGAACCTCTGCGAGGCTCTGCTCTTAGTTCTGCATCGATCTCCCAATCTATTCTATAGGTCGCTGTCTTGCAAAGCCCGCTAGTTAGGTTTGCTCTCTATTTTCAGTCTCCAAGTTCTGTGCATGTGGTGACGGCTGATAAATAAAGCCAGTGTCTGGAGGAGTCGGAGGATGGGGTATCTATCATAATTATTAGAGACCTACTTGGTGCCAGGTGCTACATTGCGTATTTCACATTTATTAATGCCCTGACCCCCATTACTAGTCTGAGGAAGTAAGTGATATTTTGCCTGCCTTGCACAGGATGAAGTAAAAAATTGATAGGTGAGAGATGATTTTCTTAAGCTTATGCAAGTAGTGAATATGAATTACGAAGCACCCGATTTCTCCGACCTCAAGTCCCATGCTCTCCTCTGGACCCGATATTGTCTCTTAAAAAATTATAGGTCAGATGGAAGCATTCATACAACCAGATAGCATTTAGACTTACAATGCCATTCTTAACAATTACACATACCCATGCATGATCATTACCTAATTAATATGACTAACATCAAATCATCAATGTTCCAATGTATATAAAGTACAAAGATGTTTCCTCACTTAATGCCCCTTCCCGTTTCCCACTCCCTAGAGTGGCAGTCACAACTACTGCCTTTTTGTTTAGCCTTATGCTTATGTCTATATATAATCATCTTTCCTTCTCTGTCTTGCTTTTATTTCCTAAAACATCTGCGGACAGGGTCCTGCGTTGTCCGAGAAGCCCATGCTTATCTGAAACTTTCTACGGACACGACGTGGATCCTCCTGCCTCCAATACACCCAGCTGTTTTCATTCTTAAACAATTGAGCTACATCTCACTTAGAAGATGGTATCCCAGCATTGACATGCATCAAACCATTTAAGCTGTAACAAAACACCTTAGCCAATCAGCCTATAAAAGAGAGATTTATTTTGCACCAGGTTTCAGACTACTATCACTTGGCATGGGCAACGCAAGTGCATGCTGGGAGAAATATGCAGAGGAACCTTGGCCTCATGGCTGGTTTAAGAGTAGAGAGAGAAGGAAAGGCAGAGGGAGGGGGAGGGGGAAAGAGAGAAGAGGAGAAAGAGAGCAAAATCCCAAATCTCCTTCAAAGGCATGCTCTTAGTGACCAACCCCTCTCCCCCACCAGGATTTACCCATTATCCTCCAATACCCTCAGACTGAGACTTGTGACTGTGTTTTTGGGAGAGTCTCCAGATCCAAACCACATCTCACTTTTCATTTTGTTTCTATTTCAAATAATCTTCTGGCAATTATTCTTGTTTGTTTTAAGTGTTTTTTGTTTTGTTTTATTTGTGTGTGTGTGTGTGTGTGTGTGTGTGTGTGTGTGTTGCTTTAGAAGGTGTGTATGTTAAAAATGTGGGTTTGTGACTGCAGCACTTGGAAGAATGAAATGAGCCCTGTCCCTTGTCTGGGCAGCAGAGTAGACTTGACCCTGGTGGAGGGCATGCAGGTGAGCCAGCCCAGAGGATGAGAGTGCCCAAGAGCTGGCCTTGCCCCTCCTCTGCTGTGAGGTGGTGTGACTATGAGGATGACGCCCCCTCCATGGCCACCTGCAGGGGCTGGGCCAGCATGACATCCTGTCATCCTGATAACGGGAGAGCTGGCCTTGCCCCTCACTGCCGGTAGCACTTGGGAAGTGGGGGGTGGGGTGGGGGGTCTCTGCACCTCTCTTGAGCCACACAGAGGAGCTGGCATGAGAGAGCCAGCCTGAGAGTGTGAGATCAGGGGAGATGGTCCAGCCTCTCGCAGGGTGCAGCACTTGAGAGGATGGGGCCCGAGCCTTGACTGGGTAGTAGGCAGAGCTGGCTCTGGAGGCGGGGTGTGGGTGAGCCGGCCTGAAGGTATGAGAGCAGGAGAGCTGGCCCTGCTTCCTGCAGATGGTGGCGCACGGTGGCCTAGCCAGAGCAGTGCTGGAGAACTTTCCTTGGAGGTACAGATAAGGGAGAATCAGCATACTGAGCGGCTCAGCTACCACCAGGCCCAGATCCAGGGCTCTGAACCCCAAAAATCTATATCATCTGCAAATGACTGGGATATGTGATAGGGCCAATCCTTGTTGTTCCAAAGCTGTAGGATCTCTATGACACAGGGCAACAGCAGGATAACCAGGCGGAGTCCCGCTGAGGATCCAAGATTGACAGTGACATAGAAGCCGGAGACCTTGAACCCGACCAGTGACTCAGTATAATGAGCATTTGCAAGTGAAGCTGGTGGACACACTCACAGTCCAGCACAGTAATTCCTAGAAGAAAG
This sequence comes from Apodemus agrarius, assembly GCA_964023405.1. Classification (NCBI taxonomy): domain Eukaryota; kingdom Metazoa; phylum Chordata; class Mammalia; order Rodentia; family Muridae; genus Apodemus; species Apodemus agrarius. Next base: position 44,578,574 of record OZ030021.1, on the reverse strand, counting down.
GAGGAAAATGTGCTCTGCTGGGAACTGCCAGGATGCATTGTGACGTGGAGAGGAGGAAGAGTGTGGGCAAACATCTGATACCTTTAGCTCCAGCAGGGGCTTGATAGTCTCCATTAAAGACCAAGAACAAGGTGACTACTCAGACACTCTGCACAGACTGTATTCCGGTTTCCAGCTCCCTTGCTTAGTTTCCATTTCACTTAGAGTGCATTTGCTGAGATGCTTACCAATTACCTCTTGGGGGGAAATGCCTATTGTTTACACCTTGGGAAAACACTTGCAAGGTATTAGTCTCCAAGAACTTTGCTTTTATGACTTTGGAAGGCGGCCGGCATAATTCTTACTTACAAAATTGTTGGTTTATTTGTTTCCCTTAGGAGAGCTTGAACGGCTTCTGACAGTTTCAGCTTCTCTGTCACAGGAGTCTGTGTGCACATGAGAAGTCTCCCCATGGGGTGTGCTCAAAGTATCCCTGGGGAACACCGAGCTCGTGAGGCAGACTTCCTTCATGTCCCATCATGGAAAGTCAGTTCCTTCTCCCCATCCAGGTGGGCAGGCCTGTGCTGCGTCACACTGGTCACCAACCACTCATGTGCCCACGAGAAGGGTGGAGTGTACCTACTCTGTGGTTTTCCCTAATTATAGCCAAGTTCCTCCTTATAATGTCCCCAAACAGAGTATAAATGGCAGGGACTGCCTGTGTTGTTGTTGTTTTTTAAAGAACCCAACCAAAGGCAAACCTGTCATGTGAGAGGTCAAGTGTGCCATATTTAGCCCAGTAACTTCCCCAAGCAGTAGCAAGGCTTTAGAAGCCTCAAAAAAAGGGGTCAGGTAACTGTTCTTGGTTTTTTTCTTTTCCCCCATATGCATGGCATTTAATGATGGTGTCCATGCCCACAACGGTCTGCCAGGATCTTCAGTTGTAGGTGATGACTTGAAATATATCTTGGACCCCAAGCTAAAAAACACAAGCGCCCTATCCTTAAATTACACGTTTCCTTTGTAGATTTTCAGCTTGCTCATTGTGGGGCTTCTTCCCACTCACAGGGACTGACCCTAATTAGCTTCTGACACTAGACACACTCAGTGTAATATGACTACAGCCCCTCTTGCTGACTGTGGACAAGGCTAAGGTCTGCTCCGCCTTCGACTACGTGCACTTTCGAACGTCCCAGGCCCCGGGATGCTCTCTGTGCTGTGCCACGCTGCCTGAGAGGGAGGGGAAGACTGTCCTCAGAGTGACATGCACCTTTATCCAAGAGCCTTCACAGGAGACAATCAGACCAAAATAGAAAGCAAAAAGAAACTAGCCTCCGCCGCCCCCCCCCCCAAAAAAAAAACCCTTCAGTGCATCTGAGGAATTCTAAGGTTGTGCTTATTGTAGCCAGAGAAATTGTGAATCTGGCTTTAAGCAATCAATACATCAAATATAACATCTAAGGTAATTTCAGAGCATTCCCTGAGAAACTGGGCTCATTCGGCAGCTCCTCTATCACTTAAAACAGAGTCCTTTGTCTTTGGGGTGGCTGAGTAGCTATGAAAGCAATTGCAGTGCAAGCCGTCAGATAAAGCAAACTCAATTCCTGTCCTGTAATGATGAGGTAGGCACCGCGTGGAACTACTTTTAGATTGGCTTTGAGTAAACTCAGATGAAGAAGAGCTCTCTATCAGAGAGAGAGAGAGAGAGAGAGAGAGAGAGAGAGAGAGAGAGAGAGAGAGGAGATCTCCATCTTACTTCAGAATATACAGAAATCAAAGGGAATTGGGTTCTGGCCCGGATACTAGCAAACCACTTCTGTTTCCGTAATGACTTCTTTACATTATTGAATACAATGGGAGTTTTAAGGGCAACTGCAATAACAGTTACTCATGAAAAATTAACAAAGAATTTATGGAAATGTGGGAAAAGTCCCAAAGCAATTAGCTTAGATTTCTCTGGAGTCTGAGGAAAGCCTGGATAATTGCGTGCGGAACCTGTGTAAAGTGGCTATTTTCATTATCGCTGGCTACAGAGAGTCCATTTCCATCACAATGGGATATAATGACGTTGACGCTAACACACGGAGATGTTGGGAGAGGTTACAGCACGATTTACCCAAATGGTTTGATTTATGGAACGGGAGCGGCACACTTGGAGGTGACTGTTACGGGGCCTGGAGGGCTCGACCTTGAGTATTCTAAGGCTGCATCCGATAAACAAATGTAGCATAGCTTCTTCTGAAAGCTAATTACACACGCCTGCCAGAACGCAGCGAGGGAGTTTAATTTGTCTCACAATTGGACGGAAGCTGCACTGGACTGCAGGCTGGCATGTGAACATCACTCTGACTCCTCTCTCGTGTTAGGTGGCTGTTGTAGTATACGTTTATAGATGTGTGTAGGAGTGGCGTTGCCTTCCTACAATGACTTAGAACATCTATGCTCCTGGCACCCCGAGGAGCCACAATCGGCCTTTGGAGACTCTGCAGAACCCTTCCTACACCTTAAGGGAGAGGACACATCCTTGTTTAAATGTCACTCTTTTTAGTCAAAGGAATCAAAACCGAAAGGAACGACATCTTATCAGATTCATTCATGCATATTAGGGTAGCACAGCCCCTCTCAAGGCCAAAGGAACCAGTTTCTATTGCTGCCTGGAAAGATGGGGGAGGGCGGTACATAATTTGTTAAGCTTTTATCAACCTTCAGTTTTCACTGTAATCCACCCCCTCTCCCTCCTTCCTTCCCTCCCTCCCTGTCTCCCTCCCTCCCTCCTATTCTCTCTGTCTCTACCCTTCACTCTGTCGATCTCCCTCCCCCCACACATAGACTCGATGGGCAAGAATGAATCTGGGTATCTTTTTCTCTCTATGAGAACCTACAGTGAAGGCTGTGCCTTGGATTCGAATGATTTTTGAAGCCATTAAATAGATTTGTGCTCTGAAGCCCACAGAATATTAATAACTTGTCGTGAGCTGCAGACTCAGAAAAGATCATACAGTCTCAGTCTTATTAGGTAAACAGTCTCTGTTTCAGAAGAGAAAAAGGAAGAAAGAGATTATTTAAGTGTTTCTGACAAAAGCCTCAGCACAGGTCCTTCTCCAAATGGACACTGCTGCCCGGGCACCAGTGTCAACACAGTTCTAGCTTTGTTTAAGGAACTGAAAGGCTAGCCGGGCGGTGGTGGCGCACGCCTTTAATCCCAGCACTTGGGAGGCAGAGGCAGGCGGATTTCTGAGTTCGAGGCCAGCCTGGTCTACAGAGTGAGTTCCAGGACAGCCAGGACTACACAGAGAAACCCTGTCTCGAAAAACCAAAAAAAAAAAAAAAAAAAAAAAAAAAAAAAAAGGAACTGAAAGGCTGCACTAGTCTGCACTGGGGCACACTTAAAGGGAAGCATTAGGAAAATCAATCTAAAATAACACCACCACATTCACATCCCAACCCGGCCAATACACTTCCAGCCGATGTGACAATCATATTTTGACAGTTCTGATAGTTGATAACGGATAGCAAAAAAAAAAAAAAAAAAAAAAAAAAAAAAATTCTATTTGCCACGGGCCCCATGTTTACACAGTTTCAGCCTTGCTGTTTGCCTGAGCCACATTAAGGATGTAAAAAGCTAAGAGAGCAAACAGAAGCCAGTCTCCGGGTGTTACCGATGCTAAGTGATACAGGTACCCAACAGCATGGCTCCTGCTCACGCTTAATTTTCTTTTTTTTTCTTTTTCTTCTACATCGCGCACTATAACCAAAGGTTTCCGGGGGGAAGATTCCCGTAGTCGCTCTTGCTTCTGAGCTTGCCGTCTTTGGCCCGCCTCATTGTCCCCTCAAACACATTTTTAAAGCACATTGTTCACCTGGTTAGAGAAAGCGAGGAGCGAGGAAGCATGAATAGCGAGCTTTGTGGTAAGCGGAGCTGGAGCTGGCGTCTCACTCGAGCGTGAGAGCGTAGCGTTGACATTCAGCACCCTTGTGCCTGACGCTGCCGGCCAGGTCTGTTCAAGCAGGTCAAATAAAGCTGTTTAAAAGCACTTGTAATATGTTTTGATTTACAGATTTTTTTTTTCAATTCTGCTGAGCAACAGAGAGACATATTTGGTAGTTGCATAAACAAATACATTCGGCTGCGCTGTGGATTAACCCAAAGTGACACATTTATTTAAAAATCTGCCTACGACTTGTCCTCATTGATTAAATGCCCTTAAGAAAGTGAGGCTGATGGAATGAGCGCCATTAAGATGCAGAGCGCCTCCTTGGCTGCTTTTGATGGTTGACACATTCCCCAGAGTGGGAGATCGGATGGCTGATAAACTAACGCTGAATTATAAGCACTTCGTGGAATGTCACTGGCAAATAAAAGTCTACTGTTTTGCTTGCAAAGCAACTGTCTGCCTTAAACAGCACAAAAATGGACACGATGCAGAGTGATTTCAGACCCTGTGCTCGGAATATAAACGAACATGTACTCAGTGGGTACATTTTCACGGCAGAAATCAGCCCCGAGCCAAGGAGGCCTGTCTCTGGCTGCGGTACCATTGATCAAGAAGTAGCAGGGCCTGCCAAGGACTCTGTCGATATTGTCAGGGCTCCAGTGAGCATCGGGTGATTTTGCTGTCGCTTGCGGTTTGTTACCTGCGTTTTCACTGGCTTGGAAGGGGCGGGGGCGGGGGCGGGGGCTGGGGAGGTGTACGTCATGTTGAAGGGGGCGCGAGGCTGTGAAGAGCAGAACAAGCGAACTTGGTTCTTTTTTTGAATTGGAGGCACAAACTGCATTTAGGTGTGGTGAGAGGGCTACCCGAGAGTAGAAGCCTTTCCAGACTTATGGTCTTGAGAGTTCATTTGAATTTGCTGAGTCTTGGGTTTCTTTAGCTGAAAAATCGGGCTAATGTTTGTTTTTATTGGATTGTGGTGAAGAAGCTATAGAATAAAGTACACAGTGTGCTTTGTCAACTGTCCAATACTATACAAAGGGTCAGGGGTCAACGTGGCGCCTTGCACAGCCTCAGTAGGCAGTGTCTACTCCCAGGGCACGGCCGCCACACTGGCCTCACTATGATGTCTGAGTCTCTTGTCTGGAGTCAGGTAGAGTCAGCGTGATCCCCCCATTGAAGACAGTTCCTCACTCAAAGCCCAGAATGTAGAATATCATTTAGACTTTAGTGTGGCTGGAAGAGCAAATGTACAAATAATCGGCCCTCTATCAAACGGAAAATATTCAAGGGAATTCTGAGCAACAAAGTCAGTTTCAGAATTACATTTTTTCCTTGTTTGTATGTATCAGTAGGTGTGTGTGTGTGTGTGTGTGTGTGTGTGTGTGTGTATGTGTGTGTGTGTGTGTGTGTGTGTGTGTGTATACCCATCTACAAGGCTAGAGGTCAACCTCAACTAGTGTTCCTCATTAGCTGATGTCATACTAGGACTGGGGGCTTGACCGTTGGCCTGATTGGTTGACCAGGAAAACATCTTTCTGTGTTTCCCCAGCACTGGGTCTACAAAACACATTTGAACCTGACATTTCACTTGGCTGCTGAAATCATTGAACTTATGTCCTGCTACTTGAGAGGCAGGAACCTTAACAGCCATTTCCTGGACTCTGGAATTATTTTGGCTTGAAGGATGTCCTTTTTAATGTAATTTCTCCTCATGAACAAGCAGATACTTATTTGTTATTTTTAAAGAAAAGACTCTCCTACATGTATCCTCATGAACTGTTTTGTTCAAGTCTTTCTCCTGGCCCATGGTCACACTTATTTTAAAAGAAGCAGAATTAGTTGTTTTAAACCTTTTTTTGTTTTGTTTTGTTTTGTTTTTTGTTTGTTTGGTTTTTTTTTTGTTTGTTTTTTGAGACAGCGTTTCTCTGTATAGCCCTGGCTGTCCTGGAACTCACTCTGTAGACCAGGCTGGCCTCAAACTCAGAGATCCACCTGCCTTTGCCTCCCAAGCGCTGGGATTAAAGGCTTGCGCCACCACCTCCCAGCTCTGTTTAAAACTTTTACGAGTAAATAGTATCAAAAAAATTGAAGTATACTAAAGAAATAAGCCATTTATGATCCCTCGTGATTTTTTTAAACAGTCTTACTATGTAGCCCAGGGAGATTGGTTTTATTGCTGTGGACAGGTGCCATGATCAAGGTAACTCTTATAAGGACAACATTTAATTGGGGCTGGCTTACAAGTTCAGAGGTTCAGTCTATTATTATCAAGAAGGGGACATGGCCGTATCCAGGCAGACACAGTACAGGAGGAGCTGAGAGTTCTACATCTTCATCTGAAGGCTGCTAGCAGAATACTGGCTTCCAGGCAGCTAGGATGAGGGGCCCAATGCCCACTCCCACAGTGACACACCTATTCCAACAAGGCCACACAACCCTAATAGTGCCACTTCCTGGTCCAAGCATATAAAACCATCACCTGTCCCATGGTTAGAACAGTATACTTTCTTTTCCTTAAGGTGGGGCTTTATCATTACAGCTGGGGACAAGGTTGTAGAACATACTAGAACAGTGCAGAGACAGGAATAAAATCGCCACTGCTCACATGATCAGCCATCTATCATATTGTTTAAAATGAAAATATTGACGGGAATTTCAAGGGGCAATGAAATATTAGTCAATTTTGGAATTACCTTTTTCTTTCTTTATGTGTGTATATGTGCAGATGTGTGTGTGTGTGTATGTGTGTGTGTGTGTGTGTGTGTGTGTGTGTGTTTCCTGGCCTAGTTTCTTGCTAGTTTTTTCTCCCATCATCTTGATTTTAGTGCAAAATTTGCTAAAGGGAAGGGAGAAGAAACAGGGGGTGGGGGGAGAGAGAGAGAGAGAGAAAGAGAGAGAATAAAAAGGTTTTGTTTTAGTTTTTTTGTTTTGCTTGTTTGTTTGCCTCTGAGTTTAAGAAAAATCTAGGGTTGTACAGTTCATTCTGAGGGGTTCTCATTGGTTACTAGGCTAGAAAACTGTAGATCCAATCTTTGTATTAGGAAGGTAAAAATGTCATAGACAGGGAGTGTGAGCTCTTTTTCTCATCACTGTGGCAAAATATTTGACCGAAGAAATTTAAAAGTCAGGCACTGTTTACTTCATTTCACAGGACATTGGCAGAGTCCTCATAGCCGGGAGGTAACACCACAGTAGCAGGAGTGGGAGATACCTGGTCACATCGAATCTTTAGTCAGGAGTGAGAAATGAATGCTGGTCCTTAGCTTGCTTACTTACCATTGCAGATCATAGAATGATGCCACCCATTCCAGGTGGGTGTTCCATCGTAAGATTAATGTCTCAGGGGAGGTTCCCAAATATGCCCAGAACTTGGTCTTCAAGGTGACTCTCAATCCCATCAAGCACTGGAGAGGTCTTCAGTCTGAGTTCAAATCTCAGAGACGCAGGTTGACATACCAGCAAATGAACACCCCTGCAACAGGATGGTGAACGTGCCAGCAGAGGGGAGGGCAAGCGGGCAAACAGTAAAAGCTTCCTTTTTCCATGTCCTTTGAGGTGGACTCCTACCAGAAGGTGTGGCCCAGATCTAGGTTGAGTCTTCCCACCACAAGGATCTAAAGGAACCGTTCACAGACGTGCTTAGCTTCTTGGGTTTTCGTTGATTGCAGATGTTTTCCTGTTGGTAACTGATTGGCCATCATCATCTCTTTAATGATTGCATCAATTTTCTCCACACGTGTTCTTGCCTACAGCTTCAGACTTGTTCCTATCTCTCTCTTCCACAAATTCACATTTTTGGCGTTTATTTATTTACTTATGTGTGTGTGTGTGTGTGTGTGTGTGTGTGTGTGTGTGTGTTGTAGGGGGGCATGCATGTGCCAAGATGTGGAGCAGTCGGTTGTGCCAGGAAACTTGGTAAGATTGAATGAGTTCGAAGGCCCGAAACCTCTGAGAGGGAATTTTTTGAGAGGACGGTAGGAGCTTCAGCTGCTTATGAGCAGGCCCCTGTCATGTGACCACACTCCCTACATAGGAACATGACCTATGGTCACGTAGATCAGAACAGAGTTCTCCATGCTAATAAGGTATCTAGAGTCCCTGAGGGTTTAACCAATAAGCTTCCTTTTCCAGACATTTCTTCAGTAAAAGGTATTTAATCTCTGGTTCACCCTGAGAAGGTGGTATATGCACTCCTTTTTCCAGGATGAACAATCAATAAACAGTTTGGAACCAAGAACTGTGTCTTTCATCAAGAACCACTGTGGGGAGCATGAAGAAAGTCTTTGTCTACAGGGCTGTGCCAACCAAGTCTCTAGCAGAAGGCTCCTGCGCGTTCCTTGACTTGCTACTGCTGAGCTAAGCTAGAATTTCCCATCCCCCCCCCCGCCCCCGGCAGGCTCACCCCCAGCCCAAGGGCCTCCTCCTTCTAGGCTCCTCTGTGATGTCCAGCAGCATCTGGACAGCCAGGAGTTTGGGCCCTGGGCCCTGGGTCTCTCATCAAAGCCCGTGGACACCTGATCCTCCATTCCCGACTCCTCTGAGTGGTTCCAGGGTGACTGAACTCCTGGGAGTCAGAGAAGCCCAGCTTTGGCCTCCCATATCTTACACAAGTTTTTCATAGTGTGTGCATGTTTGTGTTGGCATTTTCATTTCCTATCAAGCCATCATGTTGTCCTACTGACCTGGTATGATTGTATCTCCCTTACTATCTTATTCTCTGATAGTTTCATTTCCAAGCAGTGGGTTGGCAATGTCAGCATAGGCAGATTTATGGAGAACATTCTCCAGGCTATATGAAGAGGAAGAGAACTTATAACTGCAGATTCTTGTACAGAAGCAACTTGGGAAATGTCATCTCATCATCTGGATGCCCTGTAATGTGCTGTATCTCTCCCTAAAGAGAATGATTTCAGATCTCACATGTAAGGGTCTTTATGTTCATTTCAGAGGCTGGACATCTCTGGGTGGGTTCTAGCCTATGTGAGCCTCTGGAGACCATTAGATTAGAGAATCTGTTAAATAAAGCTTTATATCTAGTATTTCAAAATGGAGACGCAGAACGAAAAGCAAATTCTGTCAAGGCGCTACCAGGCTAACTGAATTTATATTTTGTACTACTCATCAACTTACATCACTAGAAAAGGAGCATCTGCTTTAAAAAAATTTCTCTTGCTACATTCATAATTTCACACCACAAGGGAAATAAATGCACTGCAGGCTCGGCTCTGCTAAGCAGGAGCTAGAAGCCCCGTAATTGATTTATTCTTTCTTTCCCTGAGCAGATATTTATTGGTTCTTTACTGTGGGTTTCATTTACCATGTCCATTTTTGAAAACCTGGCTAATGATAATTCAAGTGCAATCGGAGTTTATGCAATTTATTCTGCGTGCTTCCCCATGTAGAATCTGCCTAGGACTCACTGTGCTGTGGTATGCTGGCGGCAGTTCTGGGATGACCCAGGCAGACGCAAGTGTCAAAATATGGCTCAGTGAAGATGAATAAGTTAAGAAACACATGCTTAGCATCCACGAGCAAAGGTGATCATGAAGATGGGGGAGTGGACGTGGAGAGCCGAGTGAAAGGCTTCAAGGAGACGGTTTCTGGAAAGGGGTACCACTCCCCTGCAGCTCTCCAAGATCCTGTAAGTCTGAGTGCTTATCTCAAGGAACCTGAACAACTGTGTAGAGAGCAAATGAGAGAGTAGATCTTTACATAGTCACACACAGTTGCGGGTTCCTGGACCTTCCTGTACACAGTACCTTGTGTAGCTGTTACTTTGTGTCAATCCTTTTCTTAGGTCTCCATCACTCATTCCTCTGTTGTTGTTTTTATTGATTCTTTGTGAATTTCATAACATGCACCCCAATTCCACCATCTCCCTGTCCTTCCATATCTGCCGTCCATCCTTGCAACCTGTCCCCTTCCCCCCAAAATCCCTAAAACTAAAAATAAAGAAAAAACACCTTGCTGTGGAAGCGGTGGAACGTCACAGTGTATCGCATAGATAAACAGCTTTAGCTTAGACAGCTGTAATTGCAAGTGTTCATTCCAATGAGTCATTGGTCTCATGCAGGGCCTCCAGCTTCTGCCATACCATCAATACTGGACCCTCACCAGGACTCATTTTGGATGTCCTGTTGTTGCCCTGTGTCATGGAGATCCTGTAGCTTTGGTTCTGTAGAACCTTGGCACGCTTCAGATGGAGTAGATATTGGAGTGAATCTGGGCTTGGGTCATAGCTGAGCTGGTCAACCCACCATCTCTGTGCCTGCAACACTACAGTCAACTCCCCCACTTTGCTCAGGCAAGGGGCAGGGCAGTGCTTCTTCCTGGGTCAACCAGCAGGGGGCAGGACCAGCTTTCTTGCGCACACACCATCAGGGCCAGCTTTCCTACGCTGCCCAGGTGAAGTGTGGGGTTCACTGTCTTGGGTGCCGCAGCCAGCAGGGGGAAGGCCAGTGCTCCCACATTATCCTTTATTTTTCTCTCCAGTTCTAGAGCACCAGGAATGGAGTGTCTGTGTGTTTGATGTATATTTGCTGAATGAGAGACTGAGTCTCATCTGTAGAATGAACATTTGAAAGAAATTAGTACCTCTGATCTCCATATATTCATAAAGCAGAAACCTCTTTGTTTCCTGATGCTGTGATAAAGACACAACCAAAAGCATCTTGGGAAGAAGAGTGTTTAATCTTTTGTCTCATAGTCCATCAGTGAGGAAAGTCAGGGCAGATATTCCTGGCAGGAACTTAGGCAGAGACCAGAGAGGAATGTTGCCCACTAGCTTGCTCCCTGTGACTTGTTCAGCTTACTTTTTGATTTGATGCAAAGGCACTTGCCACCAAGACTGACTCCAGAAGTTTGATCCCTGGAGCCCACATGCTGGAAGGCCCAGCGCCTACAAGTTGTTTTCTGACTCCTACACCTGCATACACACATGCTGGTGCAAGTGCAGAGACACACAACCAAGCAAATTAATTACTTAAATAAAAATATACCAATTAAAAATCAAAGCTTACTTCTATGAATGTGTCTCTCTCTGTGTGTGTGTCTCTGTGTGTGTGTGTGTCTGTGTGTGTGTATCTGTGTGTGTGTGTGTGTGTGTACACTCATCAGTGCAGTGTATTACCTATATGTGTAAATAGAATGATTATATGGACATAGGAGCATCTGAGTGCAGGTGGACATCTGAAGATCAGAGGTTGACATCTGGTGTTTTCCACCCTTATCTTTTGATACCAGTTTTCTCACTGAACCTGGCATCCATCGATATGCAGGCTGACTGGGCAGTGAGCTCTAGGCCCATCTGCCTTGATGGATCCACCAGTCTCTGCCCATAATTAATGGAAAATAGCCTAGTGATGTTGAGAATGATGAGTATGGATTTTTTTTTTCATTTATGAAGAAGTTTAGTGTTAAGTTGTTTAGTTCTAGAGCTATAAGAAAGCCTAGAATTGAGATGGATAAAGCTGTGGTTTTTTTAGTGTCATGGTGTTGTAAGAATTGGGATGTTGGTTGGTGGGATGATATATGAGATGAAAAATCCAGCTAAGATGCTTCCAAATGCTCGGCGTGGAATAGGATTGATGAGGTCTGGGTCTTTTTGTTGATTGAAGTGAACTCTTGCACTAAGGTATAGATGAACACAGCCTTGCCTGTGGTAGGGATCTGAGCTCAGGTCCTCTGGCTTGTGCGGAAGGCATTTACCGAGTGAGTTACTTCCCCAGCCCCGAGGATTGCTTCTTAAAAGGAGGGCAGCAGGAGTGGTCCATCAGGTTTTTCCAATAAGGTTGACCTTCTAGTACATTTTAAGGAGAGATTCAAAGCAAACATGGCAAAACCTAACATCAGGTTAGTCTTTGTGGTGGTAAAAAAAAATGTATTCTTAAAGATTTATGTGCCCACTAATCAGAGTTCCCCCTTCTCTTACCCTCCTTAGGTTCTCACAAATACCAATGGACTTCATCTCTCAGTAAATTCACCAGTCCTGGACCTTTGCTGTAGGTGTAATCACACCATATTTATTTTTAGCATAGAAGACACAGAAAAACACAAGAAAAAAGGTCAGCCATGGTTCACCCACCGGTCTTACGCACACACTTGGAAAAATCAGCCTTGGGATACAGGTAGCCATAATTTTTCTCTTGTACAATTCTAAAGCAATTGTATATTTCATTTATTTTCTTTTACCCTTTCTTGAGACAAGATCTTGTATAGGCCAAGGTAGCCTTGAATTATCTATCATCTGTCTGGTTTAATTTCCCAAGTTCTAGGACTGTACCTGTGTGGCAACACCTTCAGCTCATAGCTGAACATTTAACATTTACATATTATTTTATTTTATTTTCAATTTACTGAATCTTAGGTACTTCCCATAAGTTTTATGATTATTCTGAAAGAATGTCTAATATTCTTTTGGAGCACCATGCTAGCAACTAATCTACTTCAAAGATACATCATGGCTTAACCCTCTATTGTCCAGTGTAACAACTTGAAGAAACTTTAAGTGAATTTCATTGTTCTGGGCTCTAATTGTACATGATTTACATTCTATTACCTTGTTTAAAGATAATCAAGACAGAAAGAATTACTTGGCATCCCATGGGTTCTATCATGATTCTTCAAAGATGTAATTTCTATCGTGCTAAGTGAATCTCACATGGAACTGACTTCATATAAGTCTCAGATTCTAAGAGGGACCTTCAGGTAGAAAAGCATCACAGGAGAAGACTCTGGCCATTGGGAGTAGACACATACACACACAGGCACACAAACACAATACATAAACACACACACACACACACACACACACACACACACACTGCTTATCTTCCCATCTCTATGGGTCAGAGCTTTTATTTTGGAGTCACCTATTTCCTGACAACACTGTTACTTGTGAGAGAATACATAGGCTCATTTGGTCAATCTCACTGTGCTCGCTAGCTAGCGTTTGTCAATGTGACACCAGAGCCCTGCACCTGTGCTGAACTTTACTCCTGGGGTTAGTTTTGGGGATGTCACAGATTGAATCCTGGGACTTAATACATGCCAGACAGGGACTGTACTACTGAGGTCCACTCCCTTCTGACACCTTCAGGTCACTCCCAGATTTGATGCTGTTATTCTCCTGACTCTGCTTCAGCTTAGTCTTTCCCACTCCTTGTCTCCCTCACCGGAACTCCCCTTTCCACTGTCCTCATCCTGTAGCTTTCCCCAGTTGGTGGCTGTCTAGTCCTGTGACCAAACGCTGGCCCATCAGACTCTTCACTCATAGCCAATAGCACATTTCTCAAGGCCTTTATTGTCACAGGTACCTTTTGAGCACCTACTATGTGCCAGGATTTGAGACACATACTATGCAAAATGATGCTTGTGGGAGTTTGGGATCTGGTGGGATAACCGAAGCGGGCACAACAGAAGCTACCTTAGAAGGCAACCAGGGCGTGTGCTAAAGTGGAGCTAAGGCTGTACCATAGGCAAGAGCAAGGAGACAAGAAGGGAGGGCTACCCACCCACACAGCTTGGCTCGGGGATCAGGCTCCGGAATGGAATATAAGCCTCAAATTTCTTAACAGCCCATGGGCATACAGCTGGCATGAAGTGAAATGATGTCCCTTTCATGTTGGGGACAACTGGTGTGAAGGGCAGAGATTACTACGGAAATCTGAGAGAACAATGTGGACAGTTCACACTGCTTCTCTGTCACGTACCACTTGTATTAGGAAATTATTTCGAAGGTATGTGGCTGTAAAAAGGTAGAAGGCATTTGAGTATATCAAGTATTTCCACACAAGCAATAGTAAATCGAGCCTCTGACATCACTACTGTTGGGTGTGTGTGTGGGGCATTTCCTACTGCAGGTGTCCTTGTCATACCGCAGAACTCCTTGGGAGATTTGTATGACATTAACCAAGGTCTTTGAAAATCAAAAGACAAAATTGTTAGTATTGGAATTGATTCTTTCTATAGCTTGTTTGCATTCTCCGGTGTGCAAGAGATTAAATGGGGGGAAAAGTCAAGTCTATTTGTCTCCTTAATGTACACAGAAAATCCTATTTTAGATAAGATTCTTCATGGACTGTGCCAAACCTTAACCATACCAAAGTGGGGTAATGTTAGCTGAAGAAAGGATGAAGGAGAGATGGAAAGAAGGGAGGGAGGGAGGGAGGGAGGGAGGGAGGGAGGGAGGGAGGAAGGAAGGAAGGAAGGAAGGAAGGAAGGAAAGAGTGTTTTCATTATTATTTTCTCTGATAACAGATATAGTTGTCAGATGCCAGCTGGCTGAAGTCAAACTCAATGGAGGGAACCTACCCAGAAGCTGGCAGAGGCTTGGTTATTTTTCCTGAGTTAGCTGAGCTCAACCCAAACCACGAAGTGTGCTGTAAATGCTCCAATGAGGAGCAGAGGAATTCCATATGTACTCGTAGGCAATCCGCAGTTTGCATGAAACCATGAAAAGGAGGCACCGGGGACAGAAAAGCACATTCAGCTCCATGGAGGACCAAATATGGCAGTCACTGGGAACAGGAAGCAGAAACTGCTGTTTTCTTGATAGCTTTGTTAATGCTTCTGTCCAGCACCCTCCCTCCTCTCCTTCATGCCCCATGCTGATCTCTCTCTCTCTCTCTCTCTCTCTCTCTCTCTCTCTCTCATTCTCTCTCAACTTTTTATTGACTTTTTGTGAATTTTTACCTCACACACCCTGTACTGGCTGGATTTGTGTGTCAACTCGACACAGGCTGGAGTTATCACAGAGAAAGGAGCTTCAGTTGGGGAAATGCCTCCATGAGATCCAACTGTGGGGCATTTTCTCAATTAGTGATCAAGGTGGGAGAACCCATTGTGGGTGGTGCCATCCCTGCACTGGTAGTCTTGGGTTCTATAAGAGAGCAGGCTGAGCAAGCCAGGGGAAGCAAGCCAGTAAGTAACATCCCTCCATGGCCTCTGCATCAGCTCCTGCTTCCTGACCTGCTTGAGTTCCAGTCCTGACTTCCTTTGGTGATGAACAGCAATGTGGAAGTGTAAGCTGAATAAACCCTTTCCTCCCCAACTTGTTTCTTGGTCATGTTTGTAAAGGAATAGAAACCCTAAGACACACCCTAATCCCACTTAGATCCTTTGTATCTGTCCTTGCAACCTCATTTCCAAAAGAAAATAGAAAATAATCATAATAATAAAATTAAAATGAAACAAAATATATTGTCTTGGAAACTGTCACAGTGTGTCCCACAGTACACCCTTCTGTCCACACATCTTTACTTATAAATGTTCATTGCAATGAGTCCGGTTTAAGGACTCTGGCTTTTACCACACTGTCAATACTGGATTCTCACTGTGACTCCTCTTGGATGTCCTGTTGTTGCCCTATGTCGTGGAGATCCTATAGTTTCGGATCTTTCTGTAGCTTCACATGTTCACACTATTCATAGATGGGGGAGATGTTGGGGTGGGCCAACACAAAAGCCTGGCACTGGGACTGGATGGTAGCCAAGCTGGTCAGTCCACCAGCTTTCCCATACCCATGCTACAAGGGCAAGTCTCCAAGACTGCTCCGGCTAGCTCACCTACCAGTGAGTGGCAAGGTCGTCTCTCTGGCCTTTGATGCCAGCTTATCCTTAACCATACCGCCATGGTCAGCTGTACTGTGCAAGAGAGAATCTTTCTGTAAGGCTTCCTGTGCATCTCAGATGGGCCTTGAGCTCCAGATCCTCTTGTCTGACCCCCAGACACTGGAGTTAGGGCCGTGTTTCCTCATGCCAGCTTTCACATGCTTCTTTTCTCCAGACATCCAATGCAACTGCAGTGGCTATTTAGGAAACAGAACTTAAATATCAGCCTGTGTCTGCAGCAGATGCTGGGATAGAGACAAACTCATCACACCGACCACAGAAGGCAGTGCAAGCTCAGCTTATGTGTAGTGACTCAGTGTGTGCATCTCCAAAGTAGCTCTTTTCTAAGGAGTGTTCAGGATAAGTTTGATTCATGTTATTAATTTTATAACCTTCCAATCTTTAAAACCTAACTATGGAGTAAGATGTGACTCTCTGTGCTGTGTTTTTTGTTTGTTTGTTTTTGTTTTTTGGGTTGGATTTTTGTTGTTGTTGTTGTTGTTGGTGGTTTTTTTTTTTTTTTTTTTTTTTGGTTTTTTGAGACAGGGGTTTTTCCTGTATAGCCCTGGCTGTCCTGGAACTCTGTAACCCAGGCTGGCCTCGAACTCAGAAACCCCAGTTGCCTCTGCCTCCCAAGTGCCGGCATTAAAGGCCTGCGCCACCACTGCCAGGCACTGTGCTGTGTTAATAGTAATTCTAATTTTAAAAGAATATTATGCTTGCCCGTTGAAGCTACATCAGTGAGTTGAATGGAAAGCAGCTTACCAGAGGCTAAGAGGAAAGTGTGTGTGTTAACACAAGGGCGGTGTGTAGGACTCCTTCCCTGACAGGTTATATCTTACCTGTGGTTCCTTGCTCTAGTTTTGAGGACATTATCATTGTGGAGGAAGATTCACAGGTTTTTCCTATACTGTTTCTTATAGCTTCCCACGAGTCTACAATTGCATTAAAAAAACAGTTTAATTAAAAATATATCAGGTTTCCTTGGACAATATATACAATAAAAGGTAAGACCTGTAACAACGAGGCAGCTGGTAGAGCGAGGATCTGAAAACTATGGCCTGCGGCCAAGTCTGCACTGTGTATTTTTGTAAATAACCTTTCATCAGAGAGCAGCGTGCTCATCCATTTACACTCTGTGGCTGCTTTTGGTTCACAGTGTTAAAATTTGGCATACAGCTGCATTGGAGACTATAGGAGCCACCAAAGTCTGAAACAAAACAGTTCTATATCTTGCTGATATAGGGTGAGAGTGTAAAGAAGTTCCTTGTCAGCTTATTTTGTTTTGCTTTATGGTGTGAGGCAGGATCTCATGGTGTCCAGACTGACTCTGAACTCAATGATTGTCCATCCTTCTGCCTCGGGTTCCTGAATGTAATTTTGGGATTACAGGTATGTGATGCCATATCCAGCTTCGTGTGTGTGTGTGTGTGTGTGTGTGTGTGTGTGTGTGTGTTTGTGTGTGTGTGTGCTCTTACAAAACCGTGAACCTGTGGATGTTCATATAGAGGGTAAAGGGCAGTCTCAGGTGTGTGGTGTTTTGTTTTTTTCTTTTAAATCAGGTGACTTCCTCTTATTATTTTTGAGGCAGTGTCTCTCTTTGTCCTGAACCTTGGTAAGCAGGCTAGGTTGACTGGCTGATGGTTGTATCCTAGTAACCTGTCTGTCTCTGCCTCCCCATGACTGAGATTACAGGCATGTCTCATTATGCTGGACAGGTTTGTTTGTGTGTTTTGGGGATTTGTTGTTGTTATAATTGGTTTGGGTTTGGGTGGGGGTTAAACACGGGTTTTTGGAATCTACCTCAGGTCCTGGTGCTTTTAAGCCATCCTTGTACTGGCTCAGCCGTCTTCCCATTTCAGCTTCTTCATCAATGTCCCTTGCATACTGACTCCCATCAAGGCTGTGGGATGATGGTCTGTTGAGCCAATGAAGTGATATATTGAAGAAATAGGAACTTTCTATAGAGGAAATGGACAAAATGTTGTACAGATATTATAGATATTCATAATTCAGAATTTCCCACTATCCACAGCACTGAGCCTTAAAGATGTTTGCCTTTGTAGACTAGTAAAGGAAGCATGTTGTAGACCTCAGGGAATTTCATACACTGCACAGAAGACCAGTGAGATGGAAGAAAGCTATAAAGGCATGCACTAACTACACTGTCAAAGCAGTGTTTCTCAACCTTGCGGTCGATAGAACCTTTCATGGGGGTCACATATTAGATATTCTGCATAACAGATATTTACATTACTATTAATAACAGTAGAAAATTACAATTATGAAGTATCAAGGCATTGGAAAGGTTGAACACTAGTGGTGTAAGGGGACATTGACCCTTCAGTAAGTGTTAGCTTATTTCCTTAGACATTTGACTTACTGAAGTACCATCTTTGAATCATACCTATAGTTAATCTTTAAGGTATACTTATAGTTAATGGTCACTAAATTTGGTGAGTTTGACAGTAATATTTTTAACTGTATGGGTAAGGCATTCTATGGTGTCATTAAACTGACATCTGTCTTTGTTCAAAAGAAGAGTTATTAAAAACAAGACAGAAGGTATTCACACTTTAAGTCATCTGTAGTTTTTTTTAACTTTATATTACGTTCCTTAATTTATTCTTTGTGGGTATGAGTATGCTCATGGCATGGTATGGGTGTGCAGGTCAAACTTTTGTTTGCAGTTTGCAGGAATCAGCTTTCTCCATCTGTTAGAATGATGGGACTCGAACTCAGGTCTCCAGCCTTGAGAGCAAGTAGCTTTCCCAGCCGAGGCATCTTGCTGGCTTAAAGTCAGCTGTAGATTTTATTTAGTTCTGTGTTTTTAATTTCAGGATAAATCTAGGTTGAAAGATAAATTAGGTTTTTGTTGTTCCCTTTTAGCAAAACAAAAACAAAACAAAACAAAACAAAACAAAACAAAAAACCCCAACTCGTCAGGGGAAAAAGGTCGATAGCTAATATGCAGAATACATCTCAAACTTGTTAGCTAAATTTTGGCTTCCTCCAAAGCAAAGGTAATTTTACTCTACTTTAGTTTCAGTAATAATTTCCAGGGAATATGAGTGGTATTGGGAAGATGAGAAGGGGAAATAATGAGAGCTGAATTTGGAGCCAGACAAAACTGGATTTGAATCTCTGGGCCTGCGCTAACTTAATTACCCAGGCTGTGGCTCATCTATAATGGAAAAAAACAGCTCTGATCTCTTAAGAGTACTCTGAACATTAAGTAAGGAGAGTGCTGGGGACCTGGGAGGTCCTCGTGGACACTAATCAAATGTTAATAGCCTTCCCCTGAGCCAACAGACAAAGAGAAGGACAGGTGGGGGAAGAGAGACCTTCTAGCCACGTGCAGAAAGCACCTTCTGCAAAGACCCTGGCACCTGGCATCTCCCTTAGTATTATATCTGTGTTGTGTCTGAAGCCTGGCACAGAGGGCCTTGGTGGTATTCATGAAAGATCATTTCGTTCATGAAATGTAGCAAGGCTACCGGAGCAAAGCCTGGGGAGCAAGCACACTCCTTCCTAGCAGGGTACACTGGAGGACAAGACGGTGCACTGGGGGAAGCATCAGGAGAACCCTAGTTTCATGAAAGTCCCTTGCCTTTTGTTGATTTCCCCAACTTTGCCTCAACAAACACTCACAAGCAACTGTTGCCCAATTTGTTGCCTTAAGGTATTAAGAAAAATCTTTGTTACAATGTCTTATAGATCAAGCCTTTTCCTCTTAACAAGTTAAACACTGAACAATAAGTCACAAAATAAGAAACAATACTCTCCAAGAGGCAGCTTTTTATCCTTTGCAGTTGAGAGTTTGACCTTGAGCAAGCGCCTGCTGCAAGGCTCTTGCTGTTAGTTTTACAGCCTGCCTGTCAACGGCTGTGGCCATCTTACAAATGCAGGATGAAGAGAAATTATGATGAAGCACGCTTACCGTGGATAGCAATTTATTATTATACTAAAACATATTTAAAGAGAAAATGTGACAAGAAGAAAGGCAGACAGAAGGTACTTTGACTATCTGGGGATTATTACCCAACATGAGCCAGAGAGAAAGAAGAGGGAAAAAAAAAAAAGCAAGTTTCTGACTAGACTGTGTCAATGCTGGATAAAGAGCTAAGCTAAAAATGTAAAAATGGCGTGTCACTCTGACATAGCACTACCCCACACCTGGCGGCAAGGCCAGAGTGGTTCATAGAGCAGCGTTACATGTTTGGGTAAATATTTTTAACAAATGCAGTCCATTTTTATTCATTCCTTTTCATAGCTTTACATGTCTTTTTTCTTATTCTTCCTTTATTTACTGCAATTTTAAAGGCTAAACTCTACCTTATTAGGAAAATAAAACCTTCCCCAAAGCACAATTTAATTCATATTTAACTTTTTATCCATTTTGCAAGACTATTATAAGAAGTAGAACCAAGGAATGGTAACCTTGTAGTGGGTATGTTAAATTTGATACCGTTTACTCAATAGCAACATAAAGAATACACAAAACCTATCACCAGTTTTATCTAAAGAAAAACAAACAGACAAACAAAAACTCAAGCAAATAATACTATATGCATGAGACTTAAGGCCCAAATGTCTATTGTTTATGAACCACATAGTATTAGCATATTAAAATCATTACTAACCAGTACTGGAGTGTGTGTTCAGAAGCCTGTCAATTCGCTAATGGCCGTAGTCTTGGAAACTTCACATCTGCCACAGGATTAATTACTCACATAAAACCCTATCATTTCCCCACATCTCCTATGAGGAGCAACGGCTGTGTGAGTGATTAATGGTTCCAAATGATATACAAAGGAATAAACAGGAATGTTACCCAGTGGACTGAAAGATCTGTTCCCGGTTCATATTAGAACAAGACGAAGCACCTTGGTGAGATAACATTTCATAAGTTTCTAGGGGTACTTAGGCAATTTTAAAAAAAATATTTGGCTCAGACTCTGGGATGCTTGCTCTTTGACTGGCGAGGACCACCAAAGGCATCAACACAGGAAATGATGAAGGCAATGATAGTGTCTGGTTAGGGTAGATGGAGTCTGGAGGGTAATTATGGTGCTGTGTGTTGCTGTTAGTCTCTAGGTTCTTTCAACCCCACCTACAGTTCCCATTGGTTGAAGTTCAGCTCAAAGGTGACTCCCAGACTCTACTCTGACTATTCTCCCTCTGGATACTGAGTTCCTTGCTCAAGGAAAAGTGGAAAAGTTCAGTTTTGAGAGGTTGGAGATATGGGATGAAAACATTGGAAAGACATTTTATTGTTTACAACTAAAACTTGGGGGCTGTGGTTCAAAGGTGAGAAAATAGTGTGGAATGGAGGCCCATGACAGGCTATTATATGACAATTGCCACCAGTAGGACCAGAAGGTAATGTATCGATCCATCTCTGAGCATCCCTCTCTGCAGCCGTCAGCACAGGCACGATTTGTCAATCTGTACGCCACCAATCTTACAGTAAATTGTCCAGTCTCTTCTTGGTTCTGTTATATTTCAGGTAAGAAATAGTCCTGTCTAACAAACAAGTCTTTGGGTTCAGAAACTTATTTCATTGTTTCTACCTCCCTCTTATTCTCAATGAATCTTTTTTTTTGGGGGGGGGTGTGCAGATTTCCATCATTAAGACTTGGGAGGTTAAAGCTATCGTCAGCTGAAGAAGCCATGATAATTTCCCAAGTCTTTCAGCCTCATTATAATTAGAGATGCAATTATAGTGAAGTTAGTGGTAATTTAAACTGATCAGCTGGATATCAGATGATGAGTTGTTTGGAACAGGCAAATCTAATGAATATCTACTTGGTGAGCAGACTTGCCTTTCAGTAAACAAAGATAAAACCCAGCCACCTGGCTGGCCAAATTTATGAGCCCATGAACCTGTGGAAGTACTTTCTGCACAGGTGATAAAGCTTAGCACTGTGGGCTCTTCCCAATGCCAGAGATGTGCCTTGCTCGGATCTCACCCTTTCCTGCCAAACTTCTGCTGCATTGATCAGCACTCAAGCGGTGCTCTCTGTGCAAGCTATCTCAGGAGAACCTACTAGAACCTGAAGTTATACTCCAGTACTGTCCCCCTTTTTATTTTTATTAACTGCTCCCTTTTATTAGCCCATTGCCACCCTCATTTTACAAGAGCTTGTATTAGCCCAGCCAGACTGCCCCTTACCCTAAGGCTCCCCAAAGACAACATGGATGGTTGGCAAAGTATACATTGAACCTCAATGAGTTTGAGCTCTTATGACTGTATGTTCCTAAAAATTGTGTGGAAACTTGAATTTGGGAAGGGGAGATGGGGAAGGATTCAATAAGTAAAGCACTTGCTTTACAAACATGAAGACCTTAGGTCTGATCCTCAGCACTCACATAAAAAAACAAGCAGGGGCAGCTGTGCACATCTGTCTCAGGATTGGGGAGACAGAGACAAGAGGTCCCCGGAGCTCACTAACTGGGCAGACAGTCTAGCTGAATCACTGAGGAAGACATCTGATATTAACCTCTGGTCTACACATGCACACACCACACACACCCACCCCCCCACCCACCCCCACACATTCATAAGAGACTTTGAATTTGGTGGTCAAATCCTAAGTGTTTTGTAAAACTCAAGAGGACCATATTGCTGAGTCTGCACTAAGTTGGAGCACTGGGGGAGCTAGCTAACTAAAAATGGGAAAGGCACTTACATTGGCCCTATTGTCTATCTAACATAATGTCACTGCTCTTTGGAGGTAGCATTCATCGCTACTTAAGATATTGCCATTTGTCTTGTCTCATGTGCTCCTTGATATGAGACATCTGATTCTAAGTGGTTTATTGTTTTCCCTTTAGGTTTCTGAGTTGAGGAAGCAATGGATTTAGTTACTTAATGTAATTTCTGAAGGCTTGAATAAAAACATACAAAATGACATAGCAGTAAATGCAGTTCGAGTTTCTTTCTTACCTCTATAATACAAGGGTATAACATTTATTATAATAAGTAAAAATCCCCTGGAGTTTAGGTCTCCCATCACACAACTGCTTGCAAAACCCTATATGTATTCTCACCAGAAGCGCTAAACCTTTAAGAGAAGCAGGCCTGACGATTGAGTGTCTGGCTGGAAATCATTTACTATCGATGGTCACTCAAGATTGTATCTCTGAAATGACTTAGGAAGAAAAATCAATAATGCTCACACAATGTGCAGTCCTCTTACAGGATCATCTGGTTTACCTCACAAAAGTGTTCCCTGTTCCAGATTATTCTTTTGCAATAAAAGAAGAAGAGGGGGGAGGCAGTGTGAGCCACAGCCCATTTTGCCCACATGCTTTTATTGTTATTGTTATTTCTAGTTGCCCCTTTGTTTCAGGAGAGGCAGATCTCAGTAAAAGGATTGAAAATGGGCAGAAACATGCATGTAAGATGGAAAGCCAATGTGAACTGGCTTTTGTTTGAGTTTCAATGTTTGTGTTTTAACTGAGGAAAGCCACCTGATGAATATTTAATAATAGCTTGATTGCAGATTGGAGAGATAGTAGATTTTTGTCTCCATAAAATGGTTTTCCTGAGTGGAGAATTGACTTACATCACACACACACACACACACACACACACACACACAAACACATGCCTTTTACAACACAGAGTCATAAACAGGACATCTGTGGGACATTGTTGATCCCATTTTTAGTGAGACAGACATTCACTGTTATTCTCATTGAATTCTCTCAGTTTGTTCTTTAGCTTGAATCTGGAACAAATTCTGGAACTGGAGTCTGATGTAGTAAGTTAGGTCAAGCTGACCAGGAACAGGAGGAACACAGAGAGGTGAATTTTACCTGGACCACACACTCTCAGAACCTAGGGAAACAGCACATGGACTTGGGTTTCCTTCTGTCACCAGAAAAGGCAAGTGCTCATTGCCAAAGTCCAGAGTTGGCTAGGAGCTCTCCTTGGTGCTGAGCTCACACCTGCCCCAACAACCCTGTCGCCTGGCTGAGAGAAGTAATTGGCATTGTTGGTTACTTACAGTCGGGGTCTGAGAGATGATTTTGTGAGGAAAGGGTGCAGCATTGCACAAAGTCAAGTTCAGAGCATGTATTTGAAAGCCCTCATCTTGTTTCCGCGTTAGTGTTTAGGTACCTGTTACAGTCCAGTTGATCCCCAGTCTCCTCCCACTTTCTTCTGCCATATTTTCTCTTCGTATCAAAAAATAAAAGCAACCTGTAAATATGTTTATTCTTTCATCTAGGTTTGAGCTGCATCTCTGATTGCTTTCTTAGTAGACCTTCCATTCTATTTCTTCTCGGAGAGTCATAACATACATCCTAAGAGGAACAAAGAAGGATAACACATCTCATTGTCTTGCTCATTTGGACATTTGCTTCATTGTACTCAGTCAAACTCAGCTCACAGAAAACATGGATGAGCCTTACTGTTCTTGAATATTCTGTTTGCTATTTCTTACTATTTCTGAAATGCAGGGCTCTATTTCCAACCCAGTTGTAGAAATATATTATGCCAGCAGCACAGTGGTGTTCCTATGGACTCTTCTGTCCTAGAACTGAAGAACTGCAGCCCTGTCGTCCCTCCTATTAGAATGAATGTTGAATTTAATGTAACCGTATCTGTCTTACACTCAGAAATGGGGAACAGTCAGTATAATATAGAAGTCACGTGATTTGTACGTGATCCTCCCTGGAACATGAATGCTTTTGGAGTAGTTAGGAATAAGCTTCATCACAATGAAAGAGAAGCATTTGGTCATACACAAAGAACCCAAGAGGAAAGCTGAAACTACCATTGCAATGGCATCTTCGGTGTTAGGAATACAGGATGCCTTAGTTACTTTTTTAACTGATGTGAAGATACCATGACCAAGGCTACTTAGAACACATTTTTTGGAGGGGTTGTTACAGTTTCAAAGTCCTGGTATTACTGCCATGCACTTTGGCAGAATACAAGTGCCTGTCCAAGAAGATATTTCAGTAATACCTATGCAGCATCTTGAATGGTTCAAATTAATGTCCTTGGACACACTCATAAAGAGTATTTAGTTTCCACCATCACAGGAAGAACAATTCAAGACAGCACTATATAAAGAGATGTTTTGCAAAGTCCAAATGCTGCTAGCATTTATCACATCATACTGAGTATATTGGCACAGATATGAAGGAGTTCAGGCAGCAGAGCCAGCTACATATTCTTCCCCTTTCATGGGAGAGAGACTGCTGGATCAATTTAAAGTGGTTCAAGAATGGTCCAGTTAGAAGTGTTGGCCTTATGTTCTCTCAACATGCTTTCCTGTTTCATCTGAGATAAACTAATCTTTCTTTCACCTGCTGTGTCTGCTGCATGGTAAATGCTGCCATGTTTCTCTCTGGACACATCAGCATAAAATGGTTTTGGAATCATGACAAATCTGGATTGTTGTATCCATCCCTCTTAATCTGAATTTATATTTTGAATGTTGTGGTCATATGAAGAGAACCAGATTCTAGCACCAACCTATTCAGGAGATTGGTGACGTTGTCTGGTTTGCTTCTCTTGGTGCTGAATTTCCAGAGACTGAAAGTGAATCCCAGTATCATTTTCTAGAGCTTACCTTAGCAGTTATCCTGATCTTTCCCATGGAGTACTTGCTGGTTCCCTTCATCTTTCTATTAAGTCTCAGAACAAACAGAAGTCCCTCAGTGCTTTTGGAAGCACTCAGCCTGGCCAGTTACTGGTAAGTCCTGGCAAGCAAAATGTAGTCTAGGAGATGCCGTCTTGGAGCTCAGCTCTCCAATGTGCTAACCTACTGCCTAGGGGGATTGGTCTTGGAGCTCAGTTCAGTATCTCAACATGAACTGAACAATCAGGCCTGTCACTTGACTATCTCCAGAGAATCAGAGTTAGTTGTTGGCCAAATAAGACCATATAGGGGGTCCACCAACAGTTTCAGTTAGCAAACTCCATAAATTCCCCAAGTTGGACATCATAAGTTCTCTGCTAAGATGATAAGATAGCTTACTAGTAGGTCTTGAAGGCTCCTTAAATGATATTCTGACTGCTATGAAGCTTGGTTGGGCTGCATTGGAATGATCACCTGTATTTCTGGCTTTCTTGTAAATTCTTATTTGACATTGTGGCTTATTAAAGACAGGCTGAGGGCCTAATGGAGGTAGTAAAGCTTGAGGAAGCCGAATCCAGTTGCATCCATACAAAATTGTAAGAGCTTGATTTTTCCGAATTACTAGCTATCCTAGTTGGTTTTCCTATTGTTGTAATAAAGCACTGACTAAAACCAACTTGGCAGAGGAAATAGTTTACTTAGCTTACAAGTTATAGTTCATCATTGAGAGAAGCCAGGGCAGGAGCTCAAGGCGGGAACCTGGAGGTAGAAACCAAAGCACAACCATGGAGGAATGCTGCTTACTGACTTGCTTCTATCCCCACATTCAGCCAGCTTTCTCATACAGTGCAGGCCTTTGTGCCTAGAGAGGGTATCACCAGCAGTGGGCTGGTCCCTCCCATATCAATTGGCACTCAAGAAAATGTCTACAGACATAACCACAGGCCAATATGATAAAGTCTCACATATAGTTCTTTGTTCCCTGGAGTATTAAGTTAATTGAAGGTTTCAGGTCCTAGTCCTTTAAAGGTTTATGAGTGTTGGAGTTTGTTGAACAATCTGATTATATTATTAGGATTGACAGAATCTGGTGCCAGATTGGTATTGTCAGAGAGAAGTGCTCTTCCAGAGTCTTCCCTGGGATATGTTGCTTTTGTAAGACTATAAGAAGAAAAGGCCATGGCTTCTTGGAGCAAGTGCTCTCTGATGGGAACTGGACTCTCTTCAGAGCTGACCCAATTCTAGAGGCCAAAATCCTCAGTCCAAGATGCATAAGCAACACTTAGATACCCGTGGGTATGGCTGTGGTTTGGGGAGGTATGGTAGATCATTAGGAGCTAGGATCCAGTGGGAAGAGATTCAGAACCCCAGCCAGGTTTTATCTAGATTTCTTGGATTTAGATGTGCACGCAATTATCCCATAATGGGCTGCCCTCACCAAACACTCCAGCTGGCAGACTCACTGAATCTTGTTTTAGACCTTCCAGAAATGTGAACCAACAGAGTCATCTTTAAAATTAGTCAGCAGACTGTGTCTGGGTTTTGGTATAGTGCTGTCCATGGCTTCCCTTTAATTTGCTTCTTGTTTCTCTTGGGTCAGCAAATGCAATGAGCTTAGCTACTTGAAAGAGACAATGGAAAGCCAGGAGAGGGTTGAGTGGGGTGTAATTCATCTCTTACAACAAACAACAAACAAGCAAATACCTCTCTTTACAACCAAAACAAAATGTGAGAAACATGAGCAGCCAATTCTGTGACCTTTTGGAAGTTATCTGGCCACCTGCTCAAGGCTCTGTAAAGCAAAAGATTTCCAAACCTCATCAAGTTGTCCATTTAGTTCTGGTAACATGACAATTTTAATCATTTGGAAGATTTCAAAGACTGCTAAGCTAGAACCTGAAAAAGTGAAATGGGGAAAGATCAAGGGAGACTTAAAAGTTTTCAGGTACTAGTCAAATAATACCTTGAGTTGCATTAAGAAGGGATCCTCCTGCTCTCACCCCTTGCCATCCGCAGCAATTGGAAGAGCCAGCCCTGGGGTCACAAGACCAGAAAAGCTGGCCCAGCTCCTTGCAGGCCGCAGCACTCGAGAAAGTGGCTCCACATGTCTCCTGGCAGTGTAGTTGAGCTGGCCCTGGTGGCATGGGTGCAGGTGAACTGGCCCAAGGGCATGAGAGCCAGAGAGCTGACCTTGCCCCTTAGCCAAAGCATTGAGTGAGCTATCTCAGGTAGTGCTGGAGAGCTTACTCTGGTATTGTGGGTGTGGGGGAGCTGGTGAACTACCAACTAGGCCCAGATCGAGACCTTTGAGTTGGCCTGCCCCAATATATGCTTCATCTATGAACTGCTGGAGCGCATGAAGGGGCAGGTCCTGCAGATCCAAAGCTGCAGGATCTCCATGATATGGGCCAACAACAGAATAGCTGTGAAAAGTCCCAGTGAAGATCCAGTACTGACTGTGGCAGAAGCCAAAGACCTCAGAACAGACCAATTGACAATAAATATTTGCAAGTAAAGATGTGTGGGACACACTATGATATACTACAACTCCCACAATGAGATTTGTGTGTGAATGTTTTTTTGTTTGTTTGTTTTCTTTTGGGGGTGAGGTTGCAAGGGCCAATGGTAGATATGAAGGGATTGGGAGATGAATGGGGTTGGGGGGTACATGATTTAAAACTCACAAAGAATCAATAAAAAGTTGAAAAGCAAAACAAAAAAGAGGGGGGCATCCAAGTCTAATCGTTTACTTGCGTCACCCCATCGAAGCACTTAGGCATGTGCACATCGACAGGTTGGGAGTAGAAACATAGAAGCACCAGTACGTTCAGTTAAAATGCTCATCAAGCTTTCTCTTGAATACACTCAATTACAGGTGAAGTCCCTAATGAAGACAAACAATTGTAATCAAATAGAGCCAGCTAGGGAGGAGCTCAAGGCCAGGGGACATGCTTACTAAAGAAGATTAAAAAAAAAAAAAGACAAAAAACAATAACAACAAAATGGTGAAATCACACAGTTCCAGAGATGTGCAATTGTGATCCTGCAGGAGCAGATGCATCACTCCTCTGAGAACAGTTGCCAGCAAGCCCACATCCTTTCGCTTCCACAGTTTGCGTCAATCAAATGTTTCATACAAAGAATAGTAATAAGCATTGTGTTTGAACACAATGCACAATCAGTTGCCACCCTCTCCCTGCAGCGTTTCAGTTTACACAGTTACCATTTACTGGACACTGCTCTGCCCGGGACACTAGAATTATTTAAGGAGGCTCTTCATGCTGAGATTGAAAGAATAAAGAAACCAAGTCTTTACATTGCACACTGAACAGGCATAGATGCAGACAGGAGAAGCCTCTGAAACAAATGCTTCTGAAACTATAGAATGTCTGATGTGAATCAATTGGCCACATAATTCAATTGTGTACCAAACTGCCTCACCTACCATGAAGATACCACAGATCTCTTTGTGTAAATATTTCCCACATAGGGCTTATGACTACCTAAGACTTCAGGTCTAGGGGATCTGACATCCTCTTCTTAACTCAGAGGGAGCCTATATTCACATATGTGCATATACACCTATATACATACAATGTTTAAACTTTTAAAACAATTTCAAGAAAAGAATAGGTGTTCATAATCATCTCACATTGTGAGTTTCTTTCATTTCAGATGGTAACAACGATCATGTTTACTAAGTTGTAACCAGTTAAGTGCAGGGCCACAACTCATTTATGTTGACTATTCCATTAGTGCCCCTACTTATGAGAGATCAATAAATGCTTTCTGAACTTAACATATTTTTATCAATCCTCCTAGAATCCCTGCTTTGTCTCCCTAATTCTGTAATGCATTTAATTTATTTAGCCAATATTTATTGAACAGCTACTACATGGTGTGCTAAGGGCTGTGTAACATGTGGTGATTACGCTTCCCAGGTACATTTCATTTAGAGATTAAAATCATGGAGAGGGTGGCACTTCTCCATGAGTCAGGTCAGCTTCCCCCAGAGAGCCATGTGTGACTGACTATTGGCTCATTCTGTCCATTAACAAGAAGTCTTGAGGCCAGTAGGGTGACCCTGCGCCCACCCTATTCCAAGTGGGCATCACTCTATCCCACTTTCACATGTTCAGAAGCCACTTGGACGTGCATTGGATTCATCTTAGACGCAGCTTTCCAGAGGACACATTGTTAGTGCTGTCACCGCTGCCATAGCTGTCGATGAACTGGAGACATAAGTCTTAAAGCTTATAGGCAGAGCGTGAGCGCATGGATGCTGTGTTCATGTGAATACTAGACTCAGGTCAGTGCATGACTGACCTGGAATGGAAGTGAAGACAATGAAGCTCTGAAATAGCCCTGAGTTTCCATTTGCCATCTTATCCCAGTTCCCACATCTCTAAGAGCTTCTCTCTACTGATAGGTGGTAACCATTTATAGCAGCCCCAAATGTGAGAGTTCAAAGCTTCCCAGAGCGAGGGCCTTGAGGGAAAGAGAGGGAAGGATGTTCCAGTAGTAGGGACTAGTGATGATGAGGCGTATCAAAAGAGCTGAGTATTCAGTATGGTGGAATCGGTGCCCGTGTTTGAGGAGGGAGTGATCGGAGATACAGAGAAATGAATAGCACAGACAGGAGGGCAAGGTTGGGAAGGCTGGCGTGAGCTGAGCCAAGAAAACCCAACCGTTGCCCAGAGTTATGAGTTGACACAAAATGAATAGAGAGAATAGAAAATATCAGAGACATGCCCTAATGGTGAGCCGTGAGATGACACGGAAGAGTTTTAATCTCAAAGCAAGTAACAGGATTGCATTTTTATAAAATCAGGCTTTGAACTTTTGGAAAATGGACTTGATGAATTGATGGTGGCCTTGGACACCTGTAAGACTTAGGCCAAGGGAGACACAGAGCCAAGGGATATTTTAGAGGTGATTTTATAGAATTCTGTGACTGATTAAATGAAAATGATAACAGTTATGGAAACTAGGGGCCATGTCTGGCTTGGGTTTGCTGAATTAGGTGACAGGGATGTTGGTAGAACATTTACTGAGTTGTGAAGAAGAAAAGGAGGGATGTCTGGGAAATAGTTGCAACCCAAGCCTGCTTAAGGCCTTCTGACAGGACATTTCCCTCAGATTCAAGAAATGAGGTCAAAGGAGCCCTCTTGAAGTCTGTTCTTTTTTAACCTCCTCTGGTAGCCTGTAGGAATCGAGGCATTGTTCATGAGTCATTTAATTACACTAGAAATCGTCAGATGGACCAACAAATGGGCCACCCAGCTGCTTCCATCCAATCATTCCCTTGAAGACAGATCCAGAGACTACTTTCATTTCTGAGTGTGAACAAGCCACTTACAATGGGCTACACAGCTTTCTTGAGATCAAAGCTCAGGGAAAATCCATCCTACTAGCTTAGCTTGTCATGTTGACAAAGTGGACCCCATTCTTACTATCACTAATGAAATAAACCAACATTGTCTCATTTTCTTTTATCCTTTGGCTTTAGAAGAGTAATAACTTTAAGGCTAGCTTCCATAAGGGCATCCAACTAAGGCCTAGACTCAGCCCATTATTTTCCATGGTCCTTAATGTCTCAAAGGGCAGATGTACTGATCCCCCTTAGTCTACTGACCTTGAGGGACATTTATTCCCACCTCAATCTTTCTCTACACAGCCAGCACAGAACAGCTCCACACTGTGATAGATACTGTGAATTAATGTGGAGGAGAGAGGAGCAATGTAATGGGAAAAGGAGAGAGAGAGAGAGAGAGAGAGAGAGAGAGAGAGAGAGAGAGAGGGGAGGGAGGAGTTGGAGGAAAAAGGAGGGGGTAGAAATGATGTAACACATTATTTGCATATGAAATTCTCAAATTTTAACTAAAGATCACTTTGCAGTATGAAGATACCATCCTTCTAAATTTTCTTAAATGTTTTCATGAATTGACCGGATAGATTTCTAGAGATTATTTAGCATGGATTTTGGTTCTCAACATTTATATCAAGTGATCCACAAAGAAACATCTGTAACTCCTGATCTGGGATCTGATGCCTTCTTTTGGCCTCACAGGCATCTCTGTGTTTGCTTGCATGCGCGCGCACACACACACACACACACTTGAAAATGTCTTTATAGAATCTTCATTACTTTGGAAATCTGTGTATTCTCTCTTGGTTCAAGCACAGTAAACTTACAAAGAGCTGTAATCCCAGACAGCAGGTGCAATAAATGCCAAAACACTGTGAAATCACAGATGGCCCCACTTCTGAGGATTTTCCCAAGCTCTGGAAGCCATTATAGTGATTGTCCTCAACAACATTTCCCCAGTTGATGGAGAAATACATTACTGTGTTACTTAGTGTTCAATTTAGCTTTTTTGTAGATAATTTTAATTTACCGGCTATCATTTTTTTCTATTAAATTTTCCCTGTTCAAATTTGAGAGAGACCAAGAGCAAGATCCAGAGCAAAAAAGGGGGCAGGGAAGGAAGAGGAGGAGGAGGAAGAGAAGGAGGAGGAGGAAAAGGAGGAGGAAGAAGATAAGGAGGAGGAGGAAGAGAAGGAGGAGGAGGAAGAGAAGGAGAAGGAAGAGGAGGAGGAGAGCTTTGTGTGTGGAAAATTAATATTCACAGTTTTTGAGATAGATGACCAGGTGGTGTAATTTATAGAAGGGCCCCAGGTGGAATGGTGTAGAGGGAGCACAGGGCCTCTTCAGGGAATAGCAGAAGTAAGGAACAGCTGTGATTTTTGTAGGTCTTAGTGACACACTGATTACCTTTGAAGATATGATAGCACAAAGAAGTCTGATTTAGCTAGAAATGATAGCCTAAGTTATGTCAACAACTCTGTCTTGTGACCTCAGCCTGGCACCCATCCAAAAAGAGATAAAGAGGATGACAGAACTGTAATTAGGACCAGATATTTCCCAGTTGGAATGTTAGAATCAAGTTCTCGGCTTGCAAGATAGAATCAAGTTGCATTATTCCAAAACTTGTAAAAACACAGTCACTATGACTCCAGAGAAAACTCTTTGCTCTTAGGAACTTGGAAAGCACTGCTAGTAGGAAAAAGACAAATAGAAATCAATGATGTGAACATCTGACCCCTACCCGGCCGTGACACATGCTGCATTTTTAAAATGTCCTGATAGCATCATCAATCTCCCTTGAGAACCTAAGAGAGTTTTGAAATGAATTGAAATGCGTTGCCATTTCTCCTCTTGATTGAACTCTTCATAATCTGTTTCTCAATGTGAGCTTGGAAGTCTACCTTTGTTTCTAGTCTCAATTTGTCAGTTGGATACTTACACTCAAGTCATACTCAAAAGAAATTCAGAAATGCTGGTCAAGTACCCACATTTAGAATTGTCTTAACAGCAGAGGAAGATTCAAAGTACAATGGCATACCCTTTTACATCACACACAAGAAAAGTCTCTGGAAAATATGTCTCTGACAGTTACTAATGATTTTGCAGAGAAGGTAGCCATAGGGAAGCAGTGTCAGGTGGCAATAAGGGCTACCTAGGAAAAGGCTCCAGCCTCTTCAGTTCGCTTGCTTCCTGCTGGAAGCCTGGACAATCTCAGAGCTGCTACACTGCCATTAGCTGTAGCTTTAACTGGAAAGGCCTCGTGACTTCCCGGTTTCATGTTCAATTTTATGAGATTGCTCAAAAGGAACCACAATTCTTGTGATGCGTCCTTAATAGGTTATCACAGTGTGTCTGCTGGGCAAGGACTTGTGTGCTGAAGTTCCTTCTTTATAGCCTGAAGCAGTCATGGCCCTAGGATGGAATAACTAAGTTGCTTATTTTATGGAGACACAGATTCCAGAGGTCTTACGAGGCAAAAAGGAAAGGGAAATTTATGATTCCAGACCTTTCATTTTTTAAATTGGGTTTTAATTCACAATAATAAACTAAAGAGGAAGACACACTTAAGGATAGTGATGCTTAGTTGTACCAACTTCTACGATTTAGAATCACCTGAATAGGAAGTTTCAGGAGTTGTCTTTACAGCCTGAACTGATGCGGGAAGACCCATCTCAAGTATGGACGGCACCTTCTGGTACAAGGCAGAAGGCTATTTGCCCTGTGCTTGGTTGGCCTTCCCCCTCACCCCTAAGTAGATTCTCCCTGTTGCTGATGCTGCTGAATCGGTTGCCGACAGTAGAACCAGTGGTTACAGCTTTAATCAGTGACTGAGGACCAGTGGCTCCCCAGGAACACTCCAGGTCTCCAGGGACAGACTGAGACTGTGGAGGCACCCAGCCTTGTCACCTAAGAAACTTGTGGTTCTCTGCTTCTCTAGGATGAGACATCTGTTGTCGGGCTACTCCTGATGCTGTGGTAGCTGGTCTCAAGGGCTGCGCAACTACTGGGTACTTAGTCCCGGTTCAAGGGCTGAGCAACTACTGGGTACTTAGACCCTTAGATGTGAGACAATAGTTACTATTTTGACATAAACTGATAATATAATATAATATATAAAAAACATTTATATATTATATTATATTATATATTATATTATATTATCAGTTTATGTCAAAATAGTAACTATTATCTATATATGTATATGTTTTACACGTATACATGTTTTATATATATTATATATATTATACACATATGTTTTACATGTGTGTGTTCCTCAAGAGAACAATACTACAAACATGGTTTATGACTTAAATCCACATCCTGCAATCATAGATAGACATTACAGAAAGATATTAATGTGAACAATAAATACATTTCTTACAGCTTCTCTTTCCTATGTTTTTTTTTTTTCTGTTTTAGTCCTCTGCACATTTCCTCCTTGTATCAGGAACACCTCTGTCTGTCCACTTGGAAAGTTGCCACTGCCCTACAAAACTCTGCTCAGATCGCCCCCTCTCACAGGGACAGTGCCCCGCAGGATCCTCTCTGCAGAAACTGGCTGCCATTGTTTTGACTCTCACGGTGCTGTGCAATGGTGTGTTACACAAGGCATTGAGCACAGTTCTAGGCTGTGGACTTCATTTACGAAGATACTGTTTATTACACTTAGGTCTGGTTTTGTAACTGCCCTGCATACCCCACAGAGCTGGGAACGTGAATGGGTTAAAGAAGAATTTGTTGTATAAAATCAAATATTTATTGCATGGCCATTATGTAGAAGGCCGTGAAGCAGAGGAATGAAATATGACAAAGATGCCAGCCCATTTTGAGCCTATAATCTAGTTAGAGTTTCCGGATGGAATATCTGCAAATATGAATGAACAATACAAAGGCAACAAGTGGCGGTGTAGACAGATGACTCCCGGCCCACAGACACTAATGTGATGGAGATTGGCATCCCTTCTAGGCTGGCACAATAAGCAGCCCCCCCCTTGAAGCAATTCCCCAGGAGAGAAGTCATCCATCTCCTCTTTTGAATTATAAAATTAGTTGATATATCTTTCGTGACACTCATCACACTCTGCATTGTCACACAGATGCTTGTGTCGTGTGTCATCATCTCTTCTTGCTGGAGTAAATTTTATTCATTTTTTTAAAAAAGAAGAACTGCTACAGTGCAGAGCTCAGCATTATGTCTAGGATATAGCAGATACTCAATGGAACTCTGTTATAGGAATGCATCCTTGCCCAGCACAATGAATGCAACATGAATTTGAGGCAGGGTGGGAAGTTTCTGGTCTGATTTTTTACTCACTGGATGCCTAAAATAATTGTGAGATTTAAGCAGTGTTTTGAGATGAAGGGCAGATCTTTTGAGGTAGATGTCTTTGTATTGTTTATTCAATACAAGTTGCTTCCATCTTGGTACCCTAACTAGATTACAGGCTCAAATGGTCTGGAATCTTTCCAACGAGAATGATATTGACTAATGTGTTGTAAGAGGGTGAGGAAAAGACAGGGAATACGATAGAGGACTCATGAAAAGAAAGAATAAAGGAAAAACAGAGCACTGTGAGAAGCAACTCACCTCCTCATTGTGAGTGGGGATCGTAACCCTTTGTCTGACTTTTCAAATATGCATTGTATTTCTGTTGGTATCTGGGCAGACCAGGGCTTCTGTAAGCTCTCATAATTGAGGTGTAGTGGATGAGGTGGGTAGAGAAGGCACAGAAGAAGAGGGAGGCAGAGTGTGTGAAAGGCTAAGGAAAGGGAGAAGATACTCAAAAAAGTCCAGTCTGCAGAACTTTAAGGCTCTCAGCAGTTCGTTAAGCCAATCTGATGGCACTAATGGTCCAGCTACCAAGGTTAATTGAACATAGAATTGCTGAGCAAGAAAATTACCCCCAAAGCATAACTATTTTTTCCCTAGTCTATGAAGATCCAGGGCAGCATCAAATTTTTATTTTTATTTTTCTGGGAAAAACAATTGCTACATCAGCAAAGAGACCCATGTATCAAAACCTTGCCATGGTGGATCGTTTTGAAACCTATTGGCGGGTGTATTTTTGCACGGAATAAAAGGTTCTCAGTAGTGCTTCAGATTCTTCATCTTAACACAAACACAGTGTGAAATGGCAAAGTTCAACACCATGCCTGGGTTAGACACGAGCAGGCAAATTCGCTGGCGGTAAAACAGTGGTAGGGATTTCTCTGTAGGTAAAATGGTAATTGTATCCATCACAGAAGGCGGAAAGTGGTTGTGCATGGGGGTCAGAAGAGCAGCCACAAGCCTCTTGCCATCACTGCAAGATGCATTCATGTTAAGCCTGTTTCTCCTTTGAAGCCGGAAGTTATTGGCTGTTGTCTGAGGCCTGTTATGACCAGACAGGGATCAAAAGCGCAAGGAGGGGCGGGAAATCCTTTGTTCCTGGCTTTCTCATAATGGTTCCTCCCCCTTTTCTTTGACCAAAAGAAGCAAGCCAAATAGGATTATACTAATAGAACAGAAGTGTTTTGTATGAAAAGTTCAGAAGAGAAATCCAAAGCAATGCCAAGGGCTTTCATTTACTGAACATTATTTTATTACAGAACCAACATGGAAAATATGTTGGTGCTCAGTGGGTCACTTTCTGAAGCTGTAAAGAAACCACCATTACTCAAATTGGGACTGATTTATTGGCAAATGTAAAAGTCCTTTCATCCCAGTAAATAAGCAAAACAAATGTTTTCCCCTTAATTCAGACCCCTTAAAATACAACCTTCAAAGAACAGCCTCTTCTCAATTGACCACAATTCACAGTGGGTTCAGTTGCTGCAAAACGACGAACCATGTGTGTCAAATGAAAATACAGATGCCCCAAGGTCACACCCGCAGATCTAACAGAGAACAACACAGGTGCCAGAATGCGCTGCCACTGTTCAAGGAAGGGACAGAGCCAGGGCTGTGAAGGCACAGAAGAATAGTTACAGCCTTGTCTACAGATTTCTACAGGTTTTCTGGTGAAATGGCACTATTTTCTTGACCACAGGGCTCTTCACTGAGATCAAAGTTGAACACCTGAAGATTCCCTCTTGGTGGTTCTACTATGAAGATCAGGATCAGAATAGACAGCTGAAGTGACTCTGAGAATGTGAACAGCTCATTTTGAGAAAACGGAAAAGCAATATTCTTAGAAAAGAGGCCAAGTTGATTATTTGAAAGCAGTGGAAGATAAGGCTAGTGGAGGCCAGTGCAGGCAAGCTTTGAAGCCGGGAAACCAAGCTAGCCCACCTCAATCTTTGATCACTGTGGCGGTTTGGGGGTGGGGGGGGGCGGGCGGGCAGGAAACTTGGGAGAGTTTCCTTCATTCTAGGGCTGTTATGACCATATTCAGCCTTGCTAACAAAAGTAGGAAGAATTTGGAAGCTTCATGTGCTTCTGGAAAACACGTTTCTAAGGAAGGCAGAGTAGTAATTGTGGCAATTTACCCTTTCAATTAAAATTCTCTCGGATGGCTGATTGCCGGTTTCAATCTTTTTAGCAGTTTAAGGAGAAAGTGAAGAATGGTGTATGGTTAGATGTGGGAATCATATGGAGGCGGGGTTCTGGGATAAGCTGATGAGTAAAATCCTATCCCCCACCCAGGGGAAAGGTCATTGGCAAGAGACTGAAACATTTCCCTTTGGCAAAAGCTATTTAGTGATGGTCCATATTGTGTTTTGAATGGACAATGGAGTGGAATTAATTGAATTAATCAACAATATTTAATATTGGTCATTTCGCAAAAACGAAATTTTTCTTTGTTGGTTTGAAACTGCGGACAACAAACTCTCCTGATGTCTCTGTGGCTCAAGCTTAGTGTCAGCTGCCTCCTCAGATGGGGTGTGTGTACCCTCCAACTCATTGCTTGGTCCCTGTAACAGCTAAATTTTGAAGCGTCATTCTTAGTTAGGACTCTTTCCTACTCCTCCACTGTTGGTGGGATTGCAAAATGGTAAAACCACTCTGGAAATCAGTGTGGCGGTTCCTCAGAAAATTGGGCATGCCACTCCCAGAGGACCCTGGCATACCACTCCTGGGCATATACCCAGAGGATTCCTCTGCATACAACAAAGACACATGATCCACTATGTTTATAGCAGCCTTGTTCATAATAGCCAGAAATTGGAAGGAGCCCAGATATCCCTCAAAAGAGGAATGGATACAGAAAATGTGGTATATTTATACAATGGAGTACTACTCAGCAATTAAAAATAATGAATTCATGCAATTTGTAGGTAAATGGTTAGATCTGGAAACTATCATCCTAAGTGAGCTAACCCAATCATAAAAGAATACATACGAAATGCAATCACTGATAAGTGGATATTAATGAGCCCAGAAGTCCTAAATACTCAAGGCACAATTAGCAAGTCAAATGACTCTCAAGAAGAAAAAAAGGAGAGGACCCTGGGCCTGTAAAGATTGGATCCAGTATTGTAGACCCAGAACAGAGAAATCGTGGGGGGGGGGAAGAGTGGGGAATAGCATGGGGGGGGAGAGGAATTATGGGACATATGGTGGGGGGTAACTGGGAAAGGGGAAAGCCTTTGGAATGTAAACAAAGAATATAGAAAAAAAAGAGAATAAAAATGAAGTTGTTGCTCTAAATTCCTACTATTCATCAGTGTCAGAAGCTTGTCTTAATTAAGACATACTATTAAACCTTTGGCCACCTAACAGGAAGTCTTTTGCCGAAGCCCTCTTACCCACCAACCTCAAGGTGAAGGAAACTTTCACAGATCATCCTCAAGAAATCTGGGCATCGCTAAACACCTTTGCCAGCTCCTACTTTATTAGAATTCCTTATTTCAAGTGTCCATTCCTGCTGTTTATTGATAGTTTACACCAGAAGGACACAAAATACTGTACCTCCATCAGGTTCCCAAAAGATTAAGCCAGAGAAACCTTGTATCTTTGTCACCTCTAGGGTCTATATTGGTTCAAACACATTGTACCAGTGTTTTCTAATCTCAGTGGCATCTTAGTATTAGTGACACCAAGTTAAAGAGAGAGAGAGAGAGAGAGAGAGCAGGCCTGCTGCAGGCTCAAAACAGAAAAGTGAGAATAGAAATGCGAGTGTTTAGGAATTTCTGGGTAAGAGGTGGGACCTCAGGGCAGTAGGCCCTCTGCTGCAGCTGCACGGCTGTGGCTTGAAGATTAGCTACATTTATAGAGTGTGAAGTAGTCCTTGAAAAGGGGGAAGCTGAAAGAGCAAAGACATATCAACTAGTGTGGGAGGGGTATGTGTGTGGTACGTGGTGGCTTCTCTTCGTCAGGAGCAAGCTGGAGTGATGGCTAAGGATTACTTAAGGATGCTCTGTGGAGAAAATGGTTTGGTTTAACTCAGACTGAAGATAGAGAGCAAACTCGAGTGCCAGTTGGGCCTCATGTGAGCGCATGTATGTGCCACAGGCCGGAGGGCAAATGGAGGGGAGTGGAGAGATGAAGGTGTCAGGGACAGCTTCTGCTCCTCACCAGTCTTGTGATGGAGCTGCCAAAGAAAAGCCTAGAGTTCAGGGCTTGGCATCAAGCTCCTGATTTAAAAACTGAGAATTGTTCAGAAGCCATAAGGCTACCAAGCAAAAAGCTGAGTGCCTGCTGTGGGATTCCACTCTTCGAGTTCTTGGTCAGGAGTGCCGCCGAGACCACTCTAACAGTACAGGCTAGTACCATTGCTCTCAGTTCCTCACTAGAACTCAATGGCAAGATCTTATTGCCTATGTAAGACACCACACACTCGGATGCTTAAGAGGCCCCATTCCTAGCTAAGAGATATTTGCAATTGATGGCTGCTGGGGACAGACTTAGTTTTCTTCACAGCTGTGACCATTTGTAGGTTGATCGTGCTCCAGTAGATAAATCGACACCCATGGTCATAAAGACAGCACTAACTAGACTCTAAAAACTCTATTATGTTTTATTTTTTTGAGACCAAGTCTTGGAACTCACTATGCAAAGCAGGTTGGCCTGGAACTTACAGAGATCCTCTGCCTCTGCCTTCTGAGTGCTCGCATTAAAGGTGTGCATCACTATACCCAGTTTATAAACTCAATGGATTATAACTGAAAAAAGAAGATTTGATGTTGAGAAGGAAAGTCAGGGAAGAAAAGTTGAAAGCGAGAGGTAGGGGCGTCTATGATTAAACTACATTTATATGTGTATGAACTTCTCATAAAAATCAGCACTTGGATGTTTATATTGTATTCATGTAGTGTGAAGCTTTGTTTGTGACAATGAAAACACTGTCCTGGCAGGTGGTGACAGGTAAGAAGGGAGCCAGGGTCGAACAGCATTCTCCCTGTGAGGGAGCCAGTCCCAGAACAAGTAAACAAATAAAGCCAGGAAGATTGGAAATGGCCTTGTTGCAGGTGAGGAGCCGAGCAGGTGTTCCGTGGCCAGTCACAATGGATGTGTGAAAATGAAGCCAACAGAGGTAACTGGCAGCAAACATAATCAGGCTGTATCATAAGAACCATGGAGGCAAGACTTACAAGGACTCAGGGCTTGGGTATTTAGCTTGCTGGTACCATTACACATACACTACAAATGTATATGCCCCAAACACATTCCCAAATCCTGGTACCTGTGACTGGAGCCTCATTTGGGCGTTGGATATGTACAGATTCAGGTAATGAAATTAAGATGAGATCATCTTGGATCAGCTAGGGAAAGTGAATGACCAATATCTTTATGAGAAAAGGGAAAGGTCTGAGACACAGACTCCGAGTAGAAATGAGGAAGGCAGGAAACACAGCAATGTGTCTCCCAGGTCACCAAATGTTACCAACGCAGCAGGAAGCTGGGTAAGACATCTGGACAGATGCCTCATCTGAGCGCCCAGATGGGAACAGCTCTGTCTACGTCTTTAATCTGAACCTCTGGCCTTTAGAACTCAGAGACTAAATAGTTGGTGTCCTTAGCCACCCAGTTTGGGGCAATGTGTCATGGCAGCAGCCCTCAGCAACAGGTGTCTAGAGATTTCTTATTCAAGTTTATGACAAAGCCACAGAGGTTGGAATAGGCAAGCCATGAAGGCTGCTGAGCTGGGAGTGATGTAGTCAGATTCAAAGGAGCTTCACTGAGCTCGCGCAGGACAAAAAAGCAAGCACAAGATCTCTAAATGGGAATGAAGGAGAACCCAGACGTGGGATAGCTAGACAGAGGTTCATCCTTAAGGAGAAACGTGGAAGGTTTGACAGGGTCTGGTTATTTTGAGGTGACTAAATAGTAAAACAGAGACTTCATAAGAAGTAGAAGGTCCACGTGGAGACATGGTGAAATAATTTGTGGTGAACATGCAAGGATGTTACAGTTATCCAAGGAGCGTACACATCTGTTGCCTATCATATGCTCCTCTCCTTTGCTTCTCTGTGAGTACTCCAGCAATGGTCATATAGGAAAGGACATTTATAGTCCTGCCTTGGAGAGATGAGCAAGAGGGTTCATGATGTCTTTGGGTGTGTATTCTTGTTTAAGTATGTGTCTGCTGGTGCATGTGTGCACTTAATATATGTGATTGTGTGTGTGTGAGGTCAGAGGGCAACCTAGAGGGTCATTCCTCAGGCACTCAGACACTTTTCAAAGATGTATGTCTGTGTGTATGTAGGTATTATGATATATGTGTGCCTGAGAGTGTTCTTGTGTGTACATGCTTTGCACGTGTGTGAGTGGGGATATGGGTAAATTCTTTGAGGCTTTTGGAGGTCACAGGATAAATGTAGCTTTTCAGACTCACCTTCCACCCTTGCTTTTGGGGCAGGGACCTTGGTGAC
Source organism: Apodemus agrarius (assembly GCA_964023405.1). Classification (NCBI taxonomy): domain Eukaryota; kingdom Metazoa; phylum Chordata; class Mammalia; order Rodentia; family Muridae; genus Apodemus; species Apodemus agrarius. The sequence continues at coordinate 44,537,290 of OZ030021.1, read as the reverse complement.
ATTTGTGTCTATCAGGACAGTTGGCCTGTGAGCTTCTGAGACTCCTCCTGTCTCTCCCTCCCATAGACACAGAACATCTGGCTTGATGTGATTTCTGGGAATCCTGACTCGGTCCCTCATGTTTGCATGAGAAGTGCTTTGTCCACTGAGCCATTTTCCTGGCTTGCTTGCTTGCTTGCTTGCTTCCTTCCTTCCTTCCTTCTTTCCTTCCTTCCTTCCTTCCTTTCTTTCTCTCCCTCCTTCTTCCCCCTCTCTTCCTTCCTTCCTTCCTTCCTTCCTTCCTTCCTTCCTTCCTTCCTTCCTTTCTTTCTCTCCCTCCTTCTTCCCCCTCTCTTCCTTCCTTCCTTCCTTCCTTCCTTCCTTCCTTCCTTTCTTTCTTTCTTTCTTTCTTTCTTTCTTTCTTTCTTTCTTTCTTTTTATTCTTTCTAACAGACAAGCTTTCCTACTGGCTCATAACTCACTAAGTAGACTAGACTACCTGGCCAGCAAACTCTAGAAATCGCCTATCTTGGCCTCTCCAGCACTGGGTTCAAGTGCTTGTGACAACACCCAGCATTTCATTGTGGGCTCTGGAATCCTCATACTTGCAGAGCAAGCACTTAAAGCATCGAGCTATATCCCCAGCCCCTCTGGCACTTTTGAGCTGCTGAAATCCTCCTTTGCCTAAAGCCAGTGTGGTGATACGTTTTTTAGAATCAGAGAGGTTGCCGATTAACCTACTGCTAATCCATGACTTTTTACCAGTTACTGGTGTCCCTGGGTGGTATCACACACAGGCCTGCAGCATGGCAGCATGCTTAGGGTTTGGCTTTGAAGAGAGGAACATGGAACCGAGTGTCAAGGGCCACAGTGAAGGAGCCAGCATCCTTGTCAGAGAGAAGGGACCCTGTCACAGTAGTGGTGCATCAATGGATGTCAGTTTTGTCATGCTAAGTTGGGCAGTGTTTCTTTCAACAGAAAGTTGCCAGATGACCCTTCTAAGACTATAGTGACTAATTGGACTGCCTGAGGTGGTGGTGGTGATGATGTGCCCCTACATATTTATTATTGTCACACTCCTTTCTCTTTGCCACAGAAACAGTGGTCTGGCGCTGTGCGTGCTGTATTTGAGTCCATTGCAGAATGCTCTGATAGGTGCCTTCTACCAAGCTTCAGTCTTGTCATTGAACCCTCTAGAAGCGGCTGATTGGGGGTGAGGCTCCGCTGCTCCTGCAAAACTTCTCTGGCATATGTGTGACTACCTGCTCTTTGAAATCTCTGTGGAATTTCCTATGCCGCTCACTGAGGGCAATTAACACAGAAAGGACGATGCCCTGAAACTAAAGCTTTCCTATTCAGAGTGTCTACACAGTTATTGCTTTGTTGTTATAAGTAGGTGTGCGTTTATATAAACACTGGGCTATGAGCAGCATAGAGCTCATGAGCAGGACAGGCCAAATTGAACTCTCGGGTTTGTTTGTTTGTTTGTTTGTTTGTTTTTACAATGTCACGTGCCTTCACTGAGGGGAAAGTTGTTCATCCCTACAACTCAGAGATCACAGACTTTTGGAATTTTACTGTAGATCTGGAAATCAACTCAGCTCCCAGCTAAACACTAGTTCTTTTCCTTTCAGTCCTAAAGATTCTGAGTCTTGGGCAGCTGGAGACGTAGCTTGGTTGGTAATGTGCCTACCCAGCATGCATGAAGCCCTGAATCTAATCATCATCAATTTACAACAGGCACTGTGCAGATGTGCTGATGACAGTGCTTTCTGATCTTGGAGGGCATCATAGAGTAGAGGGGAATCAGACACATCAGTCATTAGCTCCCAGGACAAGAGCTCATAAAGAGATTACAGGATGTGAAGTGACTTTGTAGGGAAGATGATGTTTGTAATGGGTCGTAGAGGTTAAGTAGAAGCCTGCCACAGGGTCAAAGCAAAAGCCTTTTCCATGACAGAAGTGTGGGCATGTTCACAGATGTCAGATGTGAGACACCACTGTTTGGCCATAGCAAACGCATGCGAGTTAAACAGGTGTGTGTGGATCTGACAACTTGGTGTGAAGCATATGCAGAGGCCTAACTGAATTTGACTGAGGAATACTGCACAGTGGTAAGTATGGTTCAGGAGAAGCATGGATAGGTGTAGAGGATGGTGAGGAGAGTCCCATTCCATGCAGGACAGTACCCTTCATGAAGGTGGTGGCCTGAGAGTGACCAACAGGTATATACAATAGTCCGTGGGGGTACTCAGGAGCCAGAGCTGGCCATGAGTCATGGTGAGAGATGGGAAATCAGGTATGCCAAGTTTCATATCTTGAGAAACTGAAGGCTGAGTGAAACCATTGATCAAATTCAAGGATAAGTGAGAAAGAAACGTTAAAGCCATCTTAGCATTAGAGGCCTCCAGGACAATCGGGAGTCTTCCATGATACCAAAGATCGGTGTGTGTCAGTGGTGTCTCACATCTGACATCTGTGGACATGCCCACACTTCTGCCCGTTTCTAGGATACCGCACAGGTTCCCTGCCAGTGTGAGAGTTCAAATGGTTGTTAATGTTCATGTTCCTTTCTCTTTGAGAAACCATTGAGCTCAGCCTTCTAAAAACGAACTATTAAGTACTTCCTTATCCAGCTTTTTGCTTGTGGAATAGCCTCATATTTCTGGCAGAAGACAGAGATAGAGATAGAGATAGAGATAGGCATAGGCATAGGCATAGGCATAGGCATAGGCATAGGCATAGGCATAGGCATAGGCATAGGCATAGGCATAGACATAGACATAGACATAGACATAGACATAGACATAGGACCTAAAGGCAAATGTATTTGACCAAATTTCTATCATGACATTCTGATTGCAGAATACAGTTTGGCTAGAAGAGATAGAGCATCCAAACTTCTACTTAGCATACAAAATACCTTATATGTTGCCAATGGTTTATTCTTGCTTATTAAATGAAAACTGTGAAAACTGGCATTTAAATATATCTCCCCAAGAACTAAATCTTCTGTTCAACAAAGCTCTCATACACACTGTGGATAAATGCACACAACACATTAGACTCCCCCTAAACTGGTGTAAGTTTCCTTCTCCCATTGTCACGGCATCTTAGAGTTTTTCCAATCAAGACTATTTCATGACGGTTTAAACCCTTGATACTGATTGATGTTCAGCTATTTGATGAGAAAGAGCAGCTGAATGTAGCACCAAGTGAAATGAATTAAGTCGAATGTATTGACCTTGTTCAGTGTGAACATATCGATGATGTGGCAGGCTCAGAAAAGGTTGTCCAATGACTTCTCTTGTCATTCTCTAAGCCACAATTTTTAAAGTTTTGTTGGGGTGTGTGTAGGGATGATAAAGTGTCTAAAAGTAGTTTCCACTATTGTTTCAAGCATAAGTCCATGCTCTGATGAGAAGCCCATTTTAAAAAGTAGGATATACCTTTTCTACCATGGGCAACACAGTCAGAGCAGCCCCGGCATTCCCTCCATGTCCTCTAACTGAATGCTGAGACCACCCAGAACATCGGAGGAAACACTGAGAGAGATGAGTGGAGATGACCATGAACCCTACATCTTTCATTATGATCCAGATGTAGCCCTGATGTTGCTAATTTTATTCATTTATTCATACACACTGCAGAAGACATGCTTTATGGCTAGCTATAATGCTTTGCCTGTCTGGCTCAGAAAAATCCAGCAAATTCTCTTGGTTTTAATCTCATGCAACCATTTCTTTGATCATTTTTTTAAAGATATGAAAGTGTTATATAAACACAAAGCACAGGAAACTGACAAAAGCATCTTTGATATTCCATTGCTTGGCTTCTAGCACAGCAGATGTAACTTGTTTCTGTTATTTATTTAATGGGAGATGGGGGCTTTATATGTGCAGGTCAGAGATAATTTTTGAGGAACTTTGTCCTTTCCACCATATGGGTCCTGGGCATAAAACTCAGGTCATCGGGCTTGGTGATAGACATCTTCTACCCACTGAGCTAACTAGCTAGCCCAGCATTCATTTCTAAATATGAAAATGGGGTAAATGTCCTAAACTAATGACATTTGTCTCAGAGATCATACATCATTGGATCAACAGAAGGTAAAGTCCCATCCTTTACTAGGACTCTAACACCATCCCTGTCTAAGGATCATGGGAGGATCCAGAGACTTTGAGGTCAGTAGAGTGTTCAGGATAGTCCAACTTATTGATTTCTCATGCTTTAGAAACTGCATGTTAAAACCAAGTATTCTTGAGTGCCCTGTGTTGCCCCTGGTATTTTCTGGGATCAAAGATAATGCCCACCTCCAAAGTTCATCTCAAAAAAGATTTTAAGGCTATTTAGGAGCAGACCTCAGAGATGTTTTCTGAACAAGGATGCTGACATTCTTCAAAAAAGGCCGAGGCCCTGGGTAGCACAAAGGTGCTTTAAGTCTTTAGAGAAGGATACTAGATAAGTATGTTCTGTGCTTTCCTCCTTTCTGCCTTTGTGGTGAGCCCTGCTCTTTTTACCTGGCCATTAATTTTTTCCTTCTGTTTGTTTAGGAACATAGAGCTGTTTAAAATATTGGCAGTGTCTCTGCCATGCCCCCCGGACAACCTCTCTTGAAGGCATTGTTTGTTATGATAGATGTGCTGGCTTTTTTTCCCTGGCACATTTGACATAAGCTGCCTGACAGTAAATATCCCACATGCTGCCACAGACTGCTACCAGCCTGACTTCTTAATCCTTAGCGTGTGCCAATACTTGTATGGCTGGATTAGCACATATGTAAAATACAGAGGGGAAAAATCTTTTCAGGTCTCCATATTTTCTTTCAAATGACATTGCTTTTTTAGACTTAAGAATAACATAAAGTGAAGTCCCCATGGAGATGGTGAACTTTGATAAGCAGCTGCTACTGACACTTGGGAGAGCTTTAGTTATTGGGTAGATTCACCAAGAGTTTGAGGTGCCAATTTGTAGCTCACTTTCTTATGTAATCAAAGTGAATCAGAAAGCTTAGAAAACACTTTTATTGTTCATTGGCTATGTGTATATTGCATTGGTTTTAAAAACTAGTTTTCACCAGATTAGAAAATTGAGCTGGGAAGGATCTTCAAATTCCACTAGCAATGCAAAGGGGGGGGGGGAGGCAGAGAGCAAGAGGGGACAAGAAAGATCGAGAGAGAGAGAGAGAGAGAGAGAGAGAGAGAGAGAGAGAGAGAGAGAGAACAGAGCAGAGCAATTTAAGAATGGGGAACTTCTTGGATATAAGAGGGAGGAGGAATGGAATGAGGAACTGTGGGAGGGTGGATGAGGAGGGGGCATTGACTGGACTGTAAAAAATAAATCTAATAAAAAGAAAGAAAATAAACTTTATCTGTAAAAAAAAAGAGAAATTTGATCTGTAAAAAAAAAAAAAAAAAAAAAAGAAGAAGAAGAAGAAGAAGAAAAGGGAAGAAATTTAAGGTCCCTTCTGTTATAAAGGAATAAAGCAAGGAGATAAGGAGATTTCCTTTTTGTAAAAAGACATTTAGTGAAACCATTTATTGACCTGTTTGATACCAAATAGTAAATAAGCTGAGGAGAAAACCTTCTTCCTCTTCCTTTCATAGTAATGAAAGTGAAGCAGTGGCTGCCAAGACCCATTACCCTTCCCAGCTGCTCTTGCAATGAGGTAGACCAGATGACTCTAAAGGATGCAATCATTTTTTTTTTTACTCCTATGCCCAGACTGCTGAATATTTTTGTTTTATTTTTGGCAGTAACAACAAGAAGAAAACCCACCTGAAGCTGTATCATCGTGAATCATGCCATCCATAAAGCACAACGTACTTAGAGATGTGCCCTTCCTATCAAAAGCTCACAGCATGTGTGTGCGCCGAGCATCCAGCTCATAGCTATATTTGATTTCACTTATATTTATCACCAGGGGCTCAGTGAAGAATACTGTGAGCTCTTTTTAAGGTATGATTATGTTCTCAAGCTGGTGAAAATGGAGGTGTGAAGCTGAATGAAAATCCAGCTATAGAACTATTGATGATGGATAGGGATTTCAATTCTTACGGAGAGAGCAAGGCAGGCTGTACTGGCCTGCCAGGAGGTGGAGGGTTGGCATGGTGTAGGAATACTCAGGTGCAGGCTGGAGAGAGGTGGGGAGCCTTCTAGTCAAAGATTAACCAGAAAGCCTGCAAACTGAGGAGTAGATAAGAAAGTAAATTGACAGCAGAGCTCAGAATAAAAGGCAGAGTCTGGGAAGAGGCCAGCAGTTTGATTGTAAAAAGCAGATGTCAGAGGGAAAGAAATGCAGGTGGGCTCTAGAGTCTCAGCAAGGTGGAGATCAAAGGCACTGAAGAGGCAAGGCAGAGAAGGCAAGTGGATTCACGCTTCCCATACCAAAAGGAGTTTGGGAGAGGGCGTCCAAGCCAGCCCTGCCAATTGGCTCTTCTCCCTCAACCAGGGAAAAACAAGGGATGTGAAGGTTTGGGTGCATGTGTTCAGCCAGGGTCAGAAAACATCACTGAGGTCTGCTCCTAAATTGCCTTAAAACCTTTTATTGTGATGAACTTTGGAGGTGAGCATTATCTGTGATCCCAGAAAATACCAGGGGCAACCCAGGGTACTCAAGAATATTTGGTTTTAACATGCAGTTTCTAAAGCATGAGGCATCTGTAAGTTGGACTATCCTGAACCCTCTACTGACCTCAAAGTCTCAGTGCCTCCTTCCTTTCATGTGTGTCAAGGCACTGCACAGGTGAAGCTCAGAGGGTTTCTAATGAGCAGGAAGAGAACTAGCCTATCACCGTTTCCGTATTCTTGCCCAATTTGAGCAAAGTCCTTGTCATTGAAAGAGGCATGTGCTGTCTCGGAATTTAAAGAGGGAGTATCTTGGAGCCTTCCAGACCTGCTGTACCTCTATTTTGCCCCATTCCAGATGCTTTTTCTAAATAGAGCAGTCATATCAAGGTTCAAAGCAGAGGGTACAATACAAATGTGTCTGGAAAGCCCTTTGGGCGTGTAACCTATCAAAGTTTCTTTGTATGGATATGATGAGCATCTAATGAGACATTCTCTCTCCCTCTCCCTCCTCACCCGTGTGTGTGTGTGTGTGTGTGTGTGTGTGTGTGTGTGTATGGACACTGCATAAACACACACACACACACACACACACACACACACACACATATATATATATATATATATATATATATATGTATATATATAGGCAACCATGCAAGTGCTTGGGGAGGTCAGAAAAGGAAGTCTGTTTGGGTGTCTGCCTCAATTGCTCACCATCTTGTTTTTTTGAGGCAAGGGCCCTCAATGAGCCTCAAGCTTCTTCTTTTGGTTAGGTTGGACCACAAGCTCCTTGTCTCCTCCCTCCCTCCCAGCCATTACAGTCACAAGAGACCCTGCCTAGTTTTTCAATATGCATGCTTAGGACTTGGTCTCAGATCCTCTTGTGTGCACAACAAATGTTCTTCCCCACTGAGCCTCATACTAGTAGTTTCCCTGCCCCTCATACTAATAGTTGCTGCAATGCAGTCTATTTCTCCTCATTTCCAAGCTGCAGTTGTGTTCCTGAACTCTCAGGGAAACAGAAGAATTCATCCTCTCACATGACGATAGCTCTCTTCCCATCATTATGAATGCAAAGTTGGCAAAAGAGTTTTTAGGGCGGTGACATCATCTTGAGTTCCACACCGCAGCTTTCAAAGAAGATTAGCTTTCTTCATTGAGCCGTATGGTTTTCAAGATGGAGGTAGCTTTGGTTTGGGAGTCTAACTTCCAATTGATAAAAAACATTACCATATGATAACTGGTTTAATGCCTAACAAGTGTGATTAGAAGAAGGTCATCTGGATTTGAAAAAGCAGGACAATGTCAGGATCCTCTGTATCTCTTTCTTTAGAGATAACAATATCCAGAATGGATATGAATTTTTTATTACAACTGATCATAAGATTTGTATGTTTGGAAATAGAACTAGAATAAGAAGCAACCAGCTTTACCAGCTTCTGGTGGGAAGAAACCATTTATTTTGTGTGTCTTGTTAAGTACAGGAACATTAGAGCAAGGTAGATGGGTGGAACACAGTGTCATCGTGGCCTTGCTCATGAGGAATACTGTGGTCACCTGAGAAGCCAAACTAGCCTAGTCTTGGTAAGAAACCAGACACAGCCTCTGCTCTGTCTCTCTGAGCCCCTGATAGCAGACTTTCCTCTTATTTGTTCTGGGCCACTTCATGTTTTAAAAGGGCTTAAAAAGAATATTTCCAATTTCATGATTGATGTCCAAGCCCTCTAAACCTAATTAAAAAATCTTGCCCCTGGGCTGGGCGGTGGTGGCACACGCCTGTAATCCCAGCACTTGGGAGGCAGGGGCAGGCAGATATCTGAGTTTGAGGCCAACCTGGTCTACAGAGTGAGTTCCAGGACAGCCAGGGCTACACAGAAAAAAACCCTGTCTTGAAAAAACAAAACAAAACAAAACAAAATCTTGCCCCTAACGTCTGGCTTTGGCTACACCCTGATACCTAGTGAGAGAAATTTTCTGTTGCTCTCTTAATGCCAAGGAACCTGGAGAAAATGTGGGAAGGAAAGTTCCAGGGCAACCTATCCTGTGTGCTTCCACAGAATTTCTCTGGATGATACTGCTGACAGCTTTTGCCTACAGAGGAAAGAAACAGCAATGGGAGGAGGAATTATGTCTTTAAGATGAAATCTGGGTTGTAATTTCCCAAGAACAAACACATTACTTTATGACAAGCAAATACCCTGCCAGCTCCGCCTTTGGTTTAGAGGCCAGGGAGGATCTACCAGAGGAGTGCTGTGTCAGATCCTGTGGAAACAAACTTCTTTCTTCCAGTCTGGCCTTCCAGCAGGCTAGCAGGCCAGCCTCACACTCTCCATTCTCCAACTGGACCCATGCACATTAGGTTGGGCAGGAAGGAGAAAGCAAGAGAGAAGTCTATCTTTTCAGGCAGGCTCTGACCTTCTGGAAAACAGGCTTGAACACTGTGATTCTAAGGTTGCAGGCTCCAGAAGGAATTTCTGGGCTCAGTGTTTCCAGGGCCCAGGAAGGACCAAACCCTTTGACATGCCTGGTCCCTGGAGCCAGTTTGGAAACTTTTCCTGTAAATCAGCTTTACAGTGTTTCTTTTCAAATCACAAGTTTGTACTATGTTTTGTATAATCTTGTTCTTTGTATCAGCTCTAGTGGATTTTGTTGTCTACAATAAAAAATACCAATCAACAGAATAAATCTTGAAAAATCACAATGGCAGTCTGTGTGTGTGTGTGTGTGTGTGTGTGTGTATGTGTGTGTGTGTGTGACTGTGTATGTGTGTGTCTCTGTGTTCTTTCGTATGTACGTATGTACATAAGTGTGTGTGGAGGTACACGTGCACACATATGCATGTGTACATGAAGGTCAAAATGACTATTAGATATTTTCTTCAATAACTCTTCACTATATTTTATGAGACAGAAACTCACTGAACACCAAGCTTATCAATTCTGAACACCAAGCTATCAATTCTGCTAGACTAACTGCTCAGTCTCGGAGATCCAGGATCATCTGGTTCCCATGTCTCTGGTGCTGGGCTTACTTGGGTCCTCATGGTTATGTTGCAAGTGCTCTGCTGACTACGCTCTCTGCTTACCCTCACGGCAGCTGCCCCATGGTGTCTCCCATAGGCTCCCTCGTCAAGTCCTCCTTTCCTTCTCACTGCTAGGTCCCAGACTTTGGCCTGTCATTGGCTTTCCATATTTCTGGGATTGAATGCGTTTATTTACCGGAAAGAAAAGGATATTAATGCATATATATTCTTAACCCCCTAATCCCATATCCATTTGAAGTTTCTTGTTGCTATCTATGTCAGAAAGGAAAAAAAAAGAAAGAAAAAGAAGAGAAACGAAAGGAAAAGAAGAAGGGCCACTCTAAAACTGTGTGGGTGGCAGGTATCTAGAGGGTCTTCATGGCTTGTTCTTGTCCCCCATTACCACGTCTTCTTCAGTCTCCTGGGATGGATCTCTCCAAGATCCCTCCTTCAAAGGGCTCAACTGCCTTGGTTACTAAATTAATGCTTTCAAATTTCAGAACCTTCCTTGTGTATGAAGGGACATCGGATATGCTCATCATTCTGAAGTCATTCTTGCTATCTCTGCCCTGAAAACCACCTTATAACCATAGCCACTTTAATCTGTCCCCAAGACTAGCTTCAAACTCCTGAGTCCCGAGAAGGATCGGCCCCTCAGCAGGGCACTGGCGTTGGTCTGTGAGAGCCGCATGGCTCAGGGTACCGTCTGAATCTACACTGTGCTTGCCAAGGTGCCATTTTCAAGGCATGTTTGTTCTTTTAAGGAAGCAAGCCCCAAACAGGTGTTTAAAATGAAAGAGTGTGCGCAGCAGACTTCAGACAGGTGGAAATAAATTTAGAGAACATATTAAGCCTCTTTGATTTCTTTCGGGAGCTTATGCTCCTAGAATTCACACTCTGCTTAGATCTAAGAAAAGTCAAAACAGCTGAGAAGGGGAGACAATCTGGTAATGTCAGCAAGGAAGAGACTGGCTGGGGTGATGGCTCAGTGAGCAAGGTGCATCTTGTAAGAGTGTGCTGACCTGAGTTCAGATCCCTAGAAACCACATCAGCCAGGCGTGGCCGGTATGTCTGTAATGCCAGCACTAGTATATGCAGACACAAGGCAGAGGCTAGAGGATGCCTAGAGGCTCCCAGTGCAGCTAGCTTGGCATATACAGCAGTGGACAAGATGGAAGGCATAAACAGACACCCAAAGTGGTTCTCTGATCAATAATACATGTATGCCAGCAGACACATGCACACACACACACACACACACACACACACACACACACTGAAAAATAAAGAATAATCAGTAGGCTGAAATAGAAAAAAAAGAGGAAGTTTTCTACTTTTAAGGGGTTAGGATTCATATATCCATTTGGTTCCTAGGTCTTTTCAGCACCACATATGTTTATGTCTCCACCATTTTCTTCAGAGAACTAAATTGCTCAGCCATACAGCCTGTGGCATTGTATGGTAGAAATGTAATGAAATTAGATAAGGCTATACGAACTTACATTGGTGCCAGCAAGGGGCTAGGCTTTTGTTTTTTGTTTGCTTTTTAACTAATAAAATTGTATTTACTTAGAAGCATTCAGAATGTCAGTAAAACAGCAGCATTTTATTTGTTACAGAGTGGTATTCTGTTAACAGAACAACAATTATCTTCGAATAAGCTGCATGAGAAACAACTGAAGATGAAAACAAAAACAAAATCCAAAAACAAACAAACAAAAACAAAACTACTGTCCCCATATATAACTAGCTTGTGCTGTGCACCAAAAAGAACCTGCCTTAAATTTCCATGCCAATTTACAACTCCCAGACAGTGCCAGTGCCGGACAAGGTTAGTGGCTATTGAAAATAGCACCAGGACAGGGCTATCTAAAGACACATTTGGTAGTATGTTATATATATATGAAACTGTACCATTTAAAAACAAACCTTACACAGCCTTACTTTTCAATTTTTTTCTTTAAAAGGTGTGAGTTGTGTACATGAGGGTTAAATGCCTTATAGACAAGAAAAAACTGTGCTAGGACCAATTTATTCATCATCATCTTCTTCCTCTTCTTCCTCCTCTCCCTCATCCTCTTCCTCCTCCTCCTCATTTTCCTCTTCCTTCCTTTTGCTCTTCTCAGCCTTGGCCACCCCCTCTTTCGCTGCACCAGGTTTTCCTTTAGCTCTGTAGACAGCAATGTCCTTCTCGTACTTCTCCTTCAGCTCGGCAGCATTCTTCTCGCAGGGCTGCTCGTCAGCGCTGCAGTGCTGTTCCACATCTCTCCTAGTTTCTTTGCAACATCACCAATGGATAAGCCGGGATGCTCGCCTCTGACTTTTGGGCGGTGCTCAGAACAGAACAAGAAGGCCGAGGAGGCTTCTTGGGAGCACTGGGGTCCTTGAACGTCTCTCCCCTTTTCGGGGGAGGGGGGACGGTGGGGGGTATGTAGGTTTTTATTTCTCTTTCATAACAAGCCTTATCACCCTTTGCCACGTCTTCTAATTTCTCCTTTTCTGTAGCAGACATGGTCTTCCACCTCTCTGAGCACTTCTTGGAGAACTCTGAGAAGCTGACGGAAGCATCTGGGTGCTTCTTCTTGTGCTCACAATGTCTTTTGCACAAAGAATGCCTGTGAGGACATTTTGCCTCTGGGCTTCTTCTGATTCCCTTTGCCCATTTTTAACTGATTTTCCTCCTTGAGGCACAGAGCCGCCCAGCGCCTGTCAGACTCTCACTTGCCCTGGCGATGTCTCTCTGGAGCTCGATGTACTGCAATGGCTGCAGGGACTAGTTTTTAAGGAGAAATTGCAGGTGTGTTCTCATGCTGGGAAGAAATTACTTTCTGTGGTGGGGTTGTTGTAATTAAAGCAACTCTTTGAGAGGAGTGGCGTAGTATAGTAAATAAATAAATAAATAAATAAATAAATAAATTATCTGGATGGGATTGATCAGTACTTGCTATGAACTCTGACCTCTTACTCCATATTGGATTGACTTATCAAACTTTACCATCCTGAAGCTGAGAACTCCGACACTTTGCTGTCCTGAACCCTGCTAGGATTAACAGGAACACCCACTGAGCTCACAGTTTTGGTTGACAATATACAGATGGCCACATACTTCAGGAGTAATACTGCTCACCCCACCATCTTCTTCAGAGAACTAAGTTCTCAGGCATAGAACAATGAGAAGCTGTGTTCTGCAATCTCAAAGGTCTTAGAACTGAGATAGGCAAGCCTGGGCTACATCGCAAATGAATTTCAAGCGTGGCAGGACAGCTACAAATGAACAGCCTCAGGTTTGGAGGACACATCCAAATCCGCCATGTCGCCTTTGTTATAGGCAGCCATGGCTTATCCAGACTTGGCTCTGAGCAGGCAGGAGAGTCACAGCTTGCTGCCTGGGCACTAATGACAGCCAAGAGCCTGCAAGAAAACCGTGTGTGGGGAACTGCCCAGCTGAAGATTTGGGCTGTTGAGGCAGCCTTTTCTATTGTGTTGCCAGGTATGTGACTGTTCTCAGATGGTCCGATTACAGTCGCTCTCCTGTTAGTCTCAGGATGGAATCAGTGGGTACTACCTACCCTCTAAGCTCTCCTGGGGTCACCCTAGATATTGAATGGAGAAGAATAAACAATCTGCTGGCTTTCATCACTGGAATACGGGCCTTATTTGTTACAGTTTTGTCTCACTCAGGTAAATAATGTTCTTCAACCTGGCCTATTCTTATGATAAAAAGGGCATGTAAAATAAAGTATAAATAAACACAACAAATGTATTCATTATTTAAACATTTAACAAATATGAGAACATTATGATAATAAATAGGTTGTCAATGAAAGAAATTGTTCTTACCTCAAAGGAATAAAAGATGTGGTTTATTCTGAAGCCAAATATGAGTGGCCATGACCCCAAACCACAGATTTAGGTTACCCCAAATAACATGCTCCAATGAAGCAGAAAACCCATGAACTCTTTTAATAAAGATTTTTATGTGTATGAGTGCTTTCCCTGCATGTCTGTCTGTGTACCACATGCAGGCAGTGTCTTAGAAGGCCAGAAATGGGCATCAGGTCCCCTGGGCCATGTGGGTATTTGGAATTGAACCTTGGAATAACTCTGGCACCTCTGGAAGAGCAGCCAAGTTCTTACTTGCTAAGCCATCTCTCCAGACCTTTCACAAGCTTTTTGTAGCAGTAACAAAACAAAGGCAGCATAAATTAACACACTTTTCAAATACATCAGTGGGTACACTGGGTGGGCTTCTTACAACAAATCAGGAACAAGTGTTAAAACCCTCGGTCAGTAACACCATTCTTAGATCTTTGATTGGTAAACTTGGGGTCTGTTCAAATACTCTAAAGGATTTTTATCTGTCAGTCACAGGATACCAGGTCTGACACAGGGGCGGGCAAGGGATGACTATTTAGGGTGCTAATGATAATCCAAGATAAATTGTAATTAGGCTCTGAATCTGCAATATTCTAACAACTCACATTATTGAATAACTATCTAATAAGATAGCCTTTGCTAACTCATCCGCAGGGTGAGTTCTCATCCACAGGGTCAAGTATCTTAAGTCAATAATTTAGGGTAAGTTGGTAATTTTAATGTATGACTTATTACAGGTCTATACTATACTCCCAGAAATCAGGAAGCAGAAGAAAACTTGTGAATTTGATTCCAGCTTGGGCTGTCTTATGAGTCCCAGACCACTTCTGGCTCAAAATATTAAACAGAAATTTAGCTATGTACTATTTATTCTATTGAACCATGTAATACTTAAAAATCCTATCAGGCTAATTCAAAATCCAGACTCTCCATCTTTCTCTTTCTCCAGCCTGTTTCTGTATATTGAGAAAATAGTTCCCTTTGCTTCTTTGTTCAAAACTACCTCAAATCACAAGGGCAAGCCCTTTCCAAGACCCATCCAACTGTCGACAGGCTATAGGTAGTAAAGCATAGGCATGGAGCTGACAGACAGAATGTTCAGGATAGATGATTGAGAGGATGAGAGCAAGTGTGGGACCGTCACTGCCACCTCGGAGGGCGGAGCACCTCGAAGGAGGAAGGAAAAAGAGAACGTTTCAGAAGAAATACCCATTTAAGATGTGCGATTCACACTGAAAGTAGTGGCAAAACGCAGGACAGGGCTCTCTGACTCTGGCTGTACCAGCTTGGAGTTGAGCCCTGAGCTCTGTACCTGGACCTAGGAGCCTCTACAACTAGTTTCTACCACCATTAACTCTGCAGTGCTCTCTCTGCCTACCATGGAGAGAAATACCCCTGAATCCATGATGCCAAAGAAATTCTTTCTCCCCTTCAGCAAGAGAGAGAACAGCATTTCAGAGATAAAGTATTTTTCTTGTAGGAAAAGTGAAATCATACAGTTGGTTATTACAAGATTTCTCCTCCTCCTCCTCCCTTTCCCCTCCTCTCTCCTCTCTTCTCCCTCCTCCCTCCCCCTTCCTCACTCCCCCTCCTCCCTTTCACCTCCTCCCTCTTTCCTCCCTCCTCTCTTCTCCCTCCTCCTCACTTCTCTCTTCCCTTCATCCCTCCCCCTCCTCCTTCTCCCCTCCTCCTCCTTCTACTACCACTTTACTTTTTTTGGCAAGGTAATGGTGAGAGCCGGGAGGGTCGTTCAGTGATTGTTTTGTTGTTGTTGTTGTTGTTGTTGTTGTTGTTGTTGTTGTTGTTTTTCGAGACAGGGTCTTTCTGTATAGTCCTGTCCTGGAACTCACTCTGTAGACCAGGCTGGCCTCGAACTGAGAAATCCACCTGCCTCTGCCTCCCAACCCGTCTCTGTTCAGTGATTTTGAGCCAAAGAAGTCAAAGGTACTCATTTTATTCAACTGCATGCTCCAAGAAAGCTGAAATCGCTCCGATTTGCGAGTGTATGAGAGTTCTTCCCGAGTCCACTGACAATCTTCCCGGCTGTATGGAGATGAAGTCTACTTGTGGTTGCTGCATTGGCACCGTGGAATCCTGGAATGGAAAGGCAGCCAATCACAGAGCCTCCAGGAAGGCGAGAGGCTTTCTGCAAGCAGCGATGCGAGCCGCAGCTAGGTTTCTCCACTCAGATCTGTGGCACCAATGGGTCATTTCCTCCTTCACATGCTGTGACTAACCCTTTACCTTGGGACTTTGCAACTTTCTTACTTTCTTGCCAACGTTCTTGTTCACATCCAAAGGAAATTTAGAGAGGCACTTAAAAACAAACAAACAAAACTGGGGAACTCTGGGACAGTTTGCTTTTCTTAAGGCTGGTGCTTAACCTTGTTGTAACCTTTCTTTCTTTCTTTCTTTCTTTCTTTCTTTCTTTCTTTCTTTCTTTCTTTCTCTCTCTCTCTCTCTCTCTCTCTCTCTCTCTCTCTCTCTCTCTCTCTCTCTCTCTCTCTCTCTCTCTCTCTCTCTCTCTCTCTCTCTCTCCTTTCTTTCCTTTCTTTCCAAATAACAAACGTTGGAAATTTCCCTGGCATTAAAATCCAGCCCCCCCCCCCCGCCCCGAGCTAAATTAAGCTACAAAGTTGCTGTTCTCTGGCGTAATGACAATTTTTCTGTCTTAGTTCATTTCCTACTTTTCTTTTGAAAGGTTTCCCCTCTTGCACTTGAGCTGTTTGGACAATGACCCGTTTGGTTCTGGACCGGGGTTTTCTCCAAGAGGCACACATATTTTTGCCCATAGTCGGTTGGTCTTCCCACTCTGATCAAGGGCCATTTCTGCACAACTGACTTGACCTTTCTCTCCTCCTCCTCTGGCAGGCATTTAATTTTTTTCCCCAACTCATTCATTTTGTTTCACCTGCTGGGATTCATGTTTACATACAACAATGCTGTAGGAACCTATTGAGAAATCCTCTGTGCTGTCGTTAATGTGTTTTCATTTCCGAACAGAGCGGGGTTTTCTTGTGCAGCCCTCCGCTGACACCCTATTCATGCTTCCCATTATCCCTCCAGCTTTGTCTTCTGCTACACACAGTCTCTCTCCCTCTCTCTCTTTTTCCTCCAAGCGATTATTTGCATGAAGATTTGCATTTAAATGGATGTGGAAAGTACATTAGCAACACCTACACTAACCATGTAAAAACTGCACTGCGTTTGTTGCTGCCAGACATGAATGGAGGGAAAAAAAAATTCAATGAATGTTTTGTAAGGAGAGTCCTCAGGTAATGGTGTTTTAGACACAAAGACACTTCATTAGATTGTATTTAATACTGATTATGCATATAGAAATAAATGAATACGGATGCCGTATTCCCTAAGGGGATGCTGTGAAATTTGGTCCAGTTACCTGCTCAACACAGGAGGCGAGCATCTTTCAGTATTTAGGTGAAATCTAAAGGCTCTTGAATAGCTGGAGAGGCTTGCCAGGGCTGGTCCATTTTCGAGCGGATGTCCTTGCTAATAGAATAAGGGAAGAAAGGAAGATAGAATTTAAATATATTGCATTTTATGGCAACTGCTCGAGGCTTTTCTTTATTCTTGAGCGGCTCTAGTAATAAGCGTTGCATAAGAAGAACACTCCACGGCACAGAGAGGAAAGGAAAAATAAAATAAAAGAATATGGTGAATAGAAGCAGAAAGAATGGGGAGAGAGCCTCTGTTCCCTTTCTATTTGGGGTCCTGCCAGATTTTAATGAAGGGGGGGGGACTAGAAGAAAGGGGAAAGATAGAAGAAAGCTAAGAAGAAGAAGAAAGGCATGCTGCAGGATAATATAAATCAGACAGTGAGTGTGCACACCGAAGAGGGAGAGGAGAGGGGGCCAGGAGAGCAGAAGCCAATTCAAGGAGGCTTTAAAGGGGCCTCGGTGCTTTCCGCACAAAGCAGGGCCTTGGGTTATCATTCAGTATTACGAGGGAGAAAATTAAACTGGTCTTGGCAAAAAGGATTCTATTAAGGGATAATATCTTCCCTTTATTGTTAATTATTTTATGTTTACAGTAGTCAGTGTAAATGTATATTATTCTTACAGTAACACACGGCTTAGCATAAATAATTTACCAGGGATATATGGCTAATTTCTAATTAACTTCTAGCTCTGTTAGTTTGCTTTAGATTAAAGCCCTTTCTCTTCTTAACAAGTCCTTGAAAGGGAAGCAGACAACCTAATTACAGCCATTCATTGTGGAATATTTATATTTAGCCATTACAAAAAAAAAAAAAAAAAAAGGTAATATCAAACGAGGAACGTGATGCAAAATGAAGTGGAAGCAGAAAAGCCTGTGCTGGAGGGAGGGGAAATTTATTGTTTGTCTTTGTGTTTTTTATGTCTACATAAGAAAATAAATAGGTCAGAGAAATTTATCAGCAGGCCGAATGCAACACGGTACTATACCTCTATGCTCCCAAATACAATTATTGTTTATTGCTTAAAAACAATCTTCCATAGGCTGTATGCTCTAAGGAGAAATCCATAAACATCAGAAACAAGTCTCTAACAAGTCTTCATTGTTTATATGGATGGAGAAACGAAAAATCCATATTTTCCTTCCCGTTAACCCAGAATGGACCCGAATACCTGAATAGAGCAAATCCAGTGGGTCAAATGAGCTTTGGAATGCAACTGTAGCAGAATCTGATTTCGTACATTATGGTTAGAGTCCTCCACACCGCGCCACAACAAGGTAATAAATAATGTGAACTCTAAAACCAGGCACATAGCCTCAGTCATTGACAGGCTGTCTGCATGAAACACAATGCTCTCTGGATGCAAGGGGCTAGCCTGAGTCAGAAAGCGCTGGGAAATTCACCATGGGAATGTTCTGGCGTAAATACTCCTTTGTGTGTGTAGCCTCATCCTCTGTGCTGAAGCGTCTTTAAAAAGGGACAAAAATGGGATCAGTCTTGGCTTTGTACCTGTGTCATTGTAATTGACACAAGAGAGGAAAGCCCTCTCCCCCCGGAGACTTTATATCTTAAATTAATCTGTGAAACCTTTGGACTTGTGACACCGCAGCTCTGAATTCACTGAGGCTTAGATTAGTGTGGTGTATTAGTCTTAATACACATTTACAATACATGGTGTAATTATCCCTTTGGAGCTCTTAATGTGTTTTTATATCACACACACACACACACCCAAGAAAAGAAAGAAAGAGAAAGAAAGAAAGAAAGAAAGAAAGAAAGAAAGAAAGAGAATTTCCCCCAAACAGAGTATTAAGGGGAAATGTCTGCCTGAAGATTTACTGTTAAGACCGTACAAAAACACAGCCAAACATCCTAGCATGTACATTCATCTTGTTAAAGACTGCATGCACCCGGGTGCATTTGTTCTTCAAAGAGTGTGAGGAACATCAAATGCTTTCTTTGTGCTTTCTAAGTCTGCCTGCAGTTTTCCCCCTGTCCTTTTCTCTTTCCTTCTCTGTCTTCAGAATATAAGGCCAGCTAGGAAACGAGTGAGACAATAAAGAGCAAAAAAAAGGTTTGGGGAATGACGATGAAAGGGAGGAACTTTAAAATCAGCTCAGAAGACCTGGTAGTTCACATGGGCGAAGCCAGTGAGGGAAGTCTGGAGAGGGAAGCGTGGTGTACCAAAGAACAAAGGATGAGACCTAAAGTACCTTCCTTTTCTTTAAGTGCATTATATAATTTTTACCCAAACCCTGGGTGGGTGGGTGGCATCCCAATTGTTTTGTTTGGTCTGCCAATCTTGGTGCTTTCTCGGCAAAGGCCCCTCTCCGAGCAGGCTACCTGCCTCAGGCCTGCACCATTGCACTCCTTCGCCAGCTGGCCTGCAGTTCAGGTTAGCTAATGGAGGTACTGGCCAGAGCTCAGAGGGCAGAAGAAGGGAGCTAAGTCCTTTCTTCCTTGCTCCGTCTTTGCTTTGGCAGGAGTCCCTCTGTGACACCAATGCTTACCAAGCCCTGGGTGCCATGGGCTCCAGCTCTGGACATGGGTGGCATGGGGTATAAAAAGCTTCTTAGTGATGCTTATTTTGGGACTCATCCTCTCCTAAATCTTGCTTACACTTCTATAAGTCGTCACTTTGTTGAAGTGTATTTGTTGGGCTTTGATGAATACAGTAAGTGGACAGACAGAAGCGATTGGTTGTAAGTACCCTGCCCCTGCCCTCTTCTTTACAATAGTGGCTGAAATACTTGGGGGTGGAGGGGACTATAAAGTTTGGTGAATACTTTCAAAAGCTGCCAAAATGATGAGTCTTTCAAGCTCTTGGCTGCTTTTATTATGTAGATGAACTGCTTTGCTTCAGTCAGAGTTGTATTTGTGTGCTTTAGGAAGGCCTTAACAGCAAATGATGACAGAGATCCAATCCTTAAAGGGAAGGGGGGTGGGTTATCAACCCTTGTAACTAAAATTTCCAGGGGCATTGAATCTTCTAGACATGGTTAGGGTTAGCAAATTGAAAGATGCCTCTGGATTCTGCTTTTTTCAGTCAAAATCTCAACTGGATTCTCTTCTATGACAGCTTTGGCTTTTGACTGAATTATTCTCACGGGTCAGAACTCTCCCCTCTCTCCCCGAGAGCTCTCAGTTGGTACTGCCTCCCCACCTTGTCAGACCAGGGAAATGCTGGACTGTCTTCTTATCTCAAGGAAATAAGGACTGCTCGGTTAACTTTGAAAAGGACAGCCTTTGGAGGATAAAATGCTACTGAGCAGAAAGAGGAAGAAAGAAGGACATGATGTTCGTACACTTTATATGTTTTGCAGCAGTTTACAGAAATATTCTGCCAGTGATTATAGAAATGAAACGTGAGGGTCAAGTGTGAATGAGGAAGTAGGAACCCATGAGTGGTTTACATCAAACACAACCATGACCTTCACAACTGCCTTACACACCTGTCTCTGGTCCACAGATAAATACCCATTAAAAACATCCGCGTCTGTCTAGTCTGCTTTATGGCAAAACTAAGATAAGGGATTTTGGAAAGCACATTGAATATATTACCTTATGTCCAGTGGATGGGCAATCAATTTTAATTACCCTATTTATGAATGGGAGAGAAAGATAAGACAGTCAAAAAAAATCTCTGAGAAACAAAACATTTGGTTGGGCAAAGTGGTTTCTTTTTGAATACAGTTCAACCAGTTGCTTATGGACCCTGAGGCATGCATGTGAGACCCTACAGCTCATGGTTTACTCTTCCTCCAGGAAGTGAAGAGGACTCTGGAGTTAGAATTTGGGCCTTCCCTTTAACTCTTTCCTGTGTTTAATGGAGACTTTGGCAAGACAGAATCAGCAGGCTGGCAGTTTTGGTTTTACTCCACTACTTAGGAAACAGATAACATTGAAAAAAATAATACTATTTGTCACCTAGACATTTGCTTAAGGAAAACATTTCAGAAGAAAGAACACTATAATAGTCAAACTCCCTCAAAGACTAGGCAGGATATTATTATTTATACTTAATTTTTATATTATTTATATCTTATAGTTAATGTATATATAAATATTTATATTTAATACCTGCTTTGGACTTAGATTGTCTTCTTTGGGTTGTGAATTTCTAGATCCTGATAGAAAACTAAACCAAGTGGAGTCAGAGCCTCTTAGCTCATATCTGATTTAGAAGGAGGAGGTTGAGAGATCCTTGCCGGATATCCTCCAATGCACGTGGGATAAGAACCACCCGAAAAGCTTGGGCTTGGGTAGCTACTCTCCAAAGATGGCTCATTCTCCAGTGAACTATGACCTGTATCGATTATACCCCTTGGCTCTAAGCTGGCTAAGTAGAGGTGAAAATGCTGCCTTCTCACTTTCGAGTACATTAAGAAGCCTAGTCCATCTTGCCTGATCTCTTAGGATCTCTTGGGATGTTCTTTATGGGCACTAGAAAGTCCAAAGGGATCCAGTTTCATGAAAGAAAGGGAACTCTCCAGTAGTTCTTCCTTATAAAGAATCCAAGGTAGCCACATGATAAGGACTTATCAGGAGAGGAATGACTGCTTGTTCACTGAGCAGTCCTAGTGCTGTGCCAGTGAGCTGATGTACTGAGCATAAGCAGTAGAGCCATTGTAGCTGGCCAGCTATATCTAGAATTTGGATGACTCCGGCCTCATCTGGCGTCTGATTGCAACTGCATCTCATGCGAAAAGCCATGTAGGAAGACCACTCCACAGAGCCCCATCAGCTCCAGAACCACAGGAATAATAGTGCACAATGTAAAGGCATAGAACATTGTACAGTTTGATCATTGAAACAAGTCCTGCCCATAGACAGCAAAATGGTTCTATAGTGGCCAAAATGGTCCATGAAGGTAGAGTGACTTGGTGTTAATTTTGATTTGGTCCAGGGATTGTGGCTGTGAGGAATAAAAAGACACCTTAAAGACTGAATTGTTTCATCTGCCAGACTTTTTTTTTTTTTTTTTTTTGTCTCCAGGGCTGTTCTCATTCCTGTTATAGGATTATTGCAACCCTAATTTTATACTCCTATACTCTATGGATATTTAAATTTAGTAATGCACATGGTTTTTCTCTGAGTTCTAACTCTGACTCCAATTTACCTTTAATCTTTGAAGTTAGTGTCTACCATTGCTGCCATAATATAATATAAGTAAATACAACATTATAATTTACATACAATAATGCATACTTAGCAATAACATTTCCTTAAATGAGTAGGTTGGAGGAAGGGGGGCCTCATAAATAGGTAAATAACTATTGAGAAATGCTACAGGAAAAATCTTGTTTAGAGTTAAGAGAGATGTTATAATCACTCAACAATATGAATATTTGTACGCTATTGTTACTATAAAGATGTGTTTAGTGACAAATTTTGAGATACAATGAGTTACTTTAGTTTAACCTTTGACTTTGACTTTGAGATATAACCTCTGCTTTTAGAGAAGTTAGAATTGAGTTGTAATTGAGTAATGAACTAGTATTTACGGGTACTCATTATATGCTAGGGACCATGGTATATGTTCATATGTATACTAAATGGGTTCATTTAGTCCTCAGAAAAATTATCTAGTAGATAATTTTGAGACTATAGATGAGAAAAACTCCCTAAGAAAGATTACATAGCCCATGATTATGCAACTAATAAGTTGTGGAAATGACCTATTATTGTCATGCATATAGAAAAGTGGATTTTCACACCTTTTTATATGATTTATCACAGTATGCTTTGTCACTCAACATCAGCATTCCTCAAGAACTTGTTAGTAATGTAGAATCTCAAACATTACCCCAGACTTACTGAATCAGGATCTGTTTTTTAGCAAGGTCTGCATTTTAACCCTGGCTGATTCAAATGCATGTTCAAGTTTCAGAAGTACCAATCTAGAAAGTAGATCCTGGAGGACTTCTAAGAAAGAAGTTGACACTGTGACATTCAAGGGGCAGGAGCTGATACCCTGACTAGAGAAACGGGTTCTGTCATTCTATAAGAGAGAGGTTCCTTTGCCAGTTAAAAGCTCTACAAAGCCATTATGTAAAATAAAAATGTGGAGAAAGGTCTTTTAATGCATTTGCATTTTTAAAAAAAATCTGAAAAAGATGTTGTTTGATCTGAGAAGTAGGGTGATGTATAAGTGGGCAAACTTTAGGTTCCAGGATATAGTTTATTCTCTTCTTTAAACTGCTATGGCCTCCCTCATTAACCTTCACACATATAATGTGTCAGCTTGGTCCTGGAAGATGGATAAGCATCTAAAGGGACATTTGGCTGTATTTGGTGGCCTAAGAATAGCTGCCAGAAGTCTCTACACAGTAGTAAATGTACTTCATAACTTCAGGAAAAAAAATAGTTCCAACTGCTGAAGAAATTTGACTAGGTCATAAATTTCAGAGAGACGAGAAAGCGTTACATGTGACATTGCTGACTAAGGAATGAGCTCAGCTAACGTCTGGGCTGTAGGTGCAAGTAATGAAAGAAAAAAAGGCAGAGGGTGGGTGGAGGAAGTCTCCTAATGTAACTTGTCTTTGATTTCGGCTTTAAAATATCTCAGAGCACTGGAACATCCTGCTCCAGATCTTGAGACATCTAACAGATGGCCACAGAGAGCCGAAGAGGACAAGGCAAGGAAGTCGGGGGGGGGGAATTCGCTTTCATCAGTGTATAAAAAGCAAATCCACAGACAGATGCCATGGTACAGAAATCTCATCTAGCTAAATGGAGGCAACTATATGAGGTACAGCTGGGGACACATTACTGCTCATCCTTCACACAGTCAGTGGTGGAAACTTGACCTTTAATACAGCAGTTGTAGGGGAATACACATGCCATAGGATTTATGGTGCCTCTTAGAACAGCAAGGATAATACCACGGGTTAATCCTAAGGGCAAAGCTGAGAACAGAAAACAAAGTGACATAGCAAGAGAATGTTCACAAATAGTGGGTGGCAACCCTGAAACCCACCCTCTGCTTCACATGGAACATTCATGGAAGAAATGAGGTCTTTGAGCCAGAGCTGGGCTAGAAATTTGTTATCATCCTTATACCTCTCGGAGCCTTTGATTTCTTTCTGGTCAATGACAACAATCTCAACAGGCTCTTATGGGACTTCTTTGTGACAATGACTATTAAAGATTACATTTCTCCATATTCAACTCCTTACTTGTCCTTTCTTCTCCTTCTAGATTTATTTATGTATATGAGCACACTGTAGCTGTCTTCAGAAACACCAGAAGAGGCCATCGGATCTCATTTTAGATGACTGTGAGCCAACATGTTGCTGGGAATTGAACTGGAAGAGCAATCAGTGTCCCTAACCAATGAGCCATCTCTCTGACCCCCTTGCTAGTCTTTCTTAAAGACTCTTGAACCTATTTATGTTCCCAACCACTGTTATTCCTCAGTTAGAACCCAAGTGCTAAGTCCTCCTTACTGAACTACTGTTATGATGCCCTTATGATCTTCTCATTCTGAACTTGCTTTTTTGAAGATTTTTATACACCAGGCCCTGGCCCATACCTAAGCATTGTCTTCTCCAGCCCTTGGTCTCCTCATTCACTACAATTTATTTTGTTGTTCAGACAGCATTTCCATTTCTAGAATTTTACATCCCTGAGCTCAGGGTCTGAGTCTGTTTTATTCATCTCTGTACTTTTACTATTGAGCACAATGCCAAATACAAACCTGGTACTCATTTGGTTCTCCCCAATAATGAAAGATGACATCAAGTCAATAAATTCTATCCCAGTGTTCCTTGGTGGAAAAGAAAATGTTTCTCAAAGCCTGTAAGAGAATAGTAGGTAGAGCTTAAATATTGGTCCTTGATCATTGGATTCACCTACGACTCACTTCAAGGAGAGAGGGAATAGCCAAATGGCTATCATACCTTTGGGAACTTAAAGAATGGCATTTTCAGCTTAGGTACAGTGTATGAAGCAAAAACAAAACAAAACAAACAAAACAAACGAGAAAATAAAAAGAAAGAAACAAGAGAAGAACTGGAAATGGAAGTTGCTGTCATGCGGGAGCAACACTTTCCAAGTGATGGGGTTTTCAAGATGTAGGGTGTTTGCTTAGCACAGATGAAGCCCTGGGCTTGGCTCCCAGGACTCCATTAAACCAGCTGTGGTAGTAACTGCCTGAATTCCTAGCACTCTAGAGGTAGAGGAAGGAAAAATTCAAGGTCATTCTTACTACATAGGAGGTTCAGCGTGTCCCCAAAGAAAGAAAACAACAATGACAATAATATCCCCAAACTTCCCAAATAATATAAATTGTGATTTTTATAACTCATTTTTTGCAGCATTAAGAATGTTTTGCCAGTGTTCATTTCTTCTTTTATGTTGAACTTAAAGTAGAAGATAAACACACATACACAAACACACACACAAATGACCATAAATAAAACATTATAATCTTACATACTTAAAGGATCATCTTAACTGTCTAAATTCTTAATTTTTTATCGAGTGCCTTTTTTTCTTATTCCTACTTGGAAGTAGCCTTCTGTTACTTTAATATTGGCTTGCTCACATCCCAGAATTATCCTGTGTAATCTAATCTCTGCGAGTTCAACTTTTGTGGTTGCTAATAATGACGTGATATGATTAATTTCCAAAGATTCTCATTAGTAATAGTATTCATTTCAGAGCCCCATTAACCTGTCAGATAAGAGTTTGGATGCTTCATTGCTAGAGTCAAGGCAGGTTCCAAGATGCTTTAATTACTTGGGAGGAAGTGTTGCATGCTATCTTTCAGAGTGTCTACGTGTGTTGGCTCCAATTTGGTCTCAGATACTTTCTAGAATCTGTTGGATGGGGGTCTTTTCAAAGACTAGGTGAAAGAAAAACTATTATATAAATAAATAAATAATAAATAAATAAATAGTCTGATCTTTTTGCTAATGTTCTTTCTTAGGGTGAAGCCTCTTCTAGTTTAACAATTTTGGTTATGTGGCTGTGAAGGTTAGAGACTCAGTACTTTCAATCTCTCAGCTGGTCAGAGTCAAAGGTGTGCATTTGAGAAAATACAAGAATTCAGGAGAGCCACAGAAAATGCCTTAGACTGACTGGCGTTTGAGTTCTGACATGTGCCTAACATCACAGCATGTCTGGTGGATGCACTATGTAGCCATCTCTCTCAGGATGCTTCCTTCAGTAGAGATAATTATAATGGCACATGACCATGTCGCGCTAAGTAGGATAAATTTGAGAAGACTAATCTTCGGCAAGGTAAATGAAGATTGGTACCAATCTTAGTCCTAAAGATTTGTATTTGCTATAAAATTTTAATTAGGTGTGGTATGTGTGTGTGTGTGTGTGTGTGTGTGTGTGTGTATGCTTATATGCACATGAGTGTAGCTACTGTCAGAGACCAGAGACTCCAGAGACCTGGAGTCACAGGTAGGTGTAGATCAAGAAACCAGCGTGCTAGAAATAGAACTCAGGTCCTCAGCAAGAGGAGTGGGTACTCTCAACCACTTTGCTGTCTCTTCAGTCAGGATGTCTACTCTACCACAACCAGTTCTAAACCTTTATCTTTATAGTCAATCATATATTGATGCCATTTTCTGGTTAGGGGTTTAGATATATGAAAGGAATCAGCCTTTTGTACCAGAAGCTATATAGACAACACCAAGTGAGGTCAGGTAGATGTTTAGACTCTAAAGTGGGGCACCTCCTACAATAAACGATATTTTCATGTTTTAAATAATTCTCTCAGCACATGAAGTATATACTGTTATAATGGGTTTTTTATGTTACATTGAAAAACTGTGAATGAGCAGAATGGAAAACAAGAAGGAACTTTCCACGTCTATCCATCATCCAGAATCCTGTCCGTCTTTGGTGTTCTCTTAGCTGCTTCTCATGGTGCTGTTTTATGGGAATGTGTATACAGACTAAGCACAGGAGTGCAATACTTACATGTAAGCAGAAACATGCAGAGCAAAATCCCTAATTATATAAACCCAGATTACTCACAAACATTTATCCTTGGGTTTTTCTAACTGATCTGATCTTCCCTTTGAGATCCTACTCCCTGCCTGTGGGAATAAAAACTGAATTTGAATTTAGTCAAATTAATTCAATGTGATGTCATGCAAACCTTAAAAGTTTTCTTGATAACCCAGGCTCTGCTTTGACTCAAGTGAAACTCATGCTTACAGAGTTCTGTCTCTTCCTGTAACTCTTCTCTAATGAAGTGCCCACATGATGCATGTGACCTCAATAATGGAAAGAAGGGACCTTTGGCCATTTTCTGACGTGGTCTGCTCCTGTCTGTTGCTTTCTGAGGCATGAAGTCCAGGTGGCATTTCCAGGTCACAAGTGTCCACTGCTTGTGTCTGAGCGTCCCTAACTCTGATTCTCTGC
>OZ030021.1:44412500-44505000 GCA_964023405.1 Apodemus agrarius | reverse complement strand
AAGGAAAACAGAGAGTTGTATGAAATGACACATTTATACACCAGCAAAGTATAATTAGAAATCCTCCCCCCATAAATGTGATACCAGCTGCAGAAGAAAAATAGCTATATGACAGACTCCAGACGTCAAAAACAAGATAGCATAAAGTAGATTATTTCAGAGAGATCCCAGAACATGCCTCCCTAATAGATATGTTTAGGCTCTGAATGTCATTTATTCACTTAATTTTGATAAGTGATATACACATTTACTTGAAATAATTGGAATGTTTAAGAGAAATGTAGTTGTGGAATAATATTAAAAAGGGGAAATTGGAACAAAAATGATGTCTACATATTATTAAATTTAAAGAATGATTTGACATTTGCTTTCTTCTTTGGAAGCTTAAAGCTCCCGATTCAGACAAAATGGTACCCTCTGGCTCTCACAGGCCTCATGGAAAAGCTTAGAAAAGTGTAACCAATGACAAAATGAAATATTGCGGGGGTATGCTTCGACATGATGAATTTGCTTTTGCAGAAGTTCCCATTAGAAATTCAATGTCATCTATTAGGAAGGCCAGTGCGCCTCGGTTCATGCAGTAGATGGATCCTGATAGGCCAGAGATAAGGGACATTTGTGTAAATTAAATCAGTGGGCTTGTCATGTGTGGTTCATCATTTTGTAAAACCAGAGTCCATTTGTAATGTCAATGATGAGCCTTAAAATACCTAATTGATTAGATTTTCTAAATCAGATTTTATTAGAGGAAAGCATAAAAATATCCCTGAAAGCAATCTAAATGTCTGTGGAAACCTAGAATGGCCAGGGGAAAAGAAAATGGGAGGAAATCATGAGTGATTCACATTTGAGTCAATAAAAGGTAAACAAGCCTGCACGAGGGTTTCATCTGTGTACGGGACCACCGCTTCCTTGCCGCATCTCCTTCTTTCCGAGAGCGTCTTGGATTTCCAGTGCAGGCTTGCATCTGTCCACTTTACAGTTGCTCACTCCTACCTGCTTGAGTTGCTACTGAGTCACTACCCTTTCTACAACTCCTGGTCTCATTGATACCTCCACCATGCTTTCCCTAGTGTGTGTCTCAACATCGGAATAGTCTAGGTGACTCTAGGTTATACACTGCTTTTCATTTGGCTTCCTATTTTTGTGGTCTTTTTGTATCTCACAGGTTGAAAGATCACATGAATGAGTTATATTTTTTTAATGTTTATTGCCTATAAATACCATATACATATGGACTTTAGACTCATCCATTAATCTGTGTCCTCAGTAGTTTAATGCATACCAGTATTAAGTATGTCACTTTACTATGGGCAAAATAGGAAGTCTGAATCCTTAACCCCATGCTTTCCTAAGATAGCTTTCCATTTCAGTAAATAATGTACCCATCCCTTCATCAAGCTCCCAGCATTGACCACCCTACAACCCATTTAAGAGCAGCCTGATTACATGAGAACTTATCTCTAAACAAACAAACAGGCTGGGCATGTAGTTCAGTTGGTTGACCCCCTTGCACAGGAAGTCTTTGGTTTAGTCCCCAGCAACACAGAAAGCCAACCACAGTGGTTCACAGCTGCAATTCCAACATTTGATATAGAGAGGCAGACAGATCACAAGTTCAAGGCTACACTCAGCTGCAAACCTATGACAAATTTACAAGCTAAGTTTTGGGACCTCTAACAATGACCTGATCTTGTTACTACCTTGTTGTACCATGATGACCTCTTTGAACGCCTCTCTATTTTTTTTCTCTTATCTGTAGTTTGTTTCCACCAACTCAATCAGAATAATTCTTTTAAAATAGATGCAAGAGCAAGCCACTCACCAATCCAGACTACCCCATCAGCCTCCTGTGTACTCAGGGTCCATCCACCAGTCTACACAGCCCTGCATGGTCTGGACCTGATGCCTTGATCTCTGATTTCAATTCTTTCTCCTGTGGCCCAGACTCTAGAACTCTATCATAACCACAGGCTTTCTTCTATCCTGTCATGGTCACTTAATTGCGGAGGCTTTACTCTTGGCCTTAATACTCTCCTGGCTGCATTCTACCTCCATTCCAATCTCTTTGCTCTGAAATAGCCTCTATACACCTTGACTACAGCCCTTCTGCATTTTCTGAGGGTCCCAGACCAGCAGAAAAGATAACATCTGTGTCAACGTTGTTGATATCTACCAACTTCATAGTCTCTAGACTTTCTGATAAGCAAATAAAGTAATACAAGTATTATTTAAGCCAGTTTTCATTGAGTGTTCTTTTACCTTAATTAAAAATTACCTGTAGCTAAGACATCATTATAACTAGTGCAAAGAACTGAGACAGACAAAACGTGGCATTCATTTAAGTAATCCTCAGCTGTACTCAGAGAGAAAACAAACACAGCTATTACAGAAAAGAAACTCTGGACTCATGAAATCTTGGAGTTTGTAGGATGGTGATCTTGACCTCTGGTCTCTTCACTAGTTTTAGTCCTATGTATAGAATATAAACTATCATAAAGCAGTATATTATATTCCATTTTCCTTCATGTTCTTTGTGAGATTACCCTATCACCAGTATGAAGGAAAGTACAGGCCCTTAGCAAGGCGGTCTTGGCCAGACAGCTACCTCTTAGTCCTTCTATTCTCATGACTGAATGACAAAGAATGGTGCCTCAGGGTTTTATTACTGTGAACAGACACCATGACCAAGGCAACTCTTTTTTTTCCCTTTTGAATCATTTTTTTATTGAATATATTCTTCAATTACATTTCAAATGCTCTACCCCTTCCCAGTTCCCCCCTCCCCCCAACCCCCAACCCATCCTCCCACCCCCTGCCTCCAAAGAATATACTCCTGCACCCAACCTGCTCCCACAAACCCCTGGATTTCCCCACACTGGGGCCTCTCTTGAGCCTTCATAGGACCAAGGACCTTACCTCCCACTGATGCCCAACAGGGCATCCCTCTGCCAATCTTTTGCCTAGAACCACGTGTACCCCTTAGTTGATGGCTTGCCAGCCCTTAGGTGTCTGGTTGGCCAACATTGTCGTTCTTCCCACGGGGCTGTAAACCGCCCCCTCCAGCTCCTCCAGTCTGTCCTCCAACTCCTCCATTGTGAACCCCACGCTCAGTCCAATGGTTGGCTGCTAGTATTCACCTCTGTATCTGTAAGGCTCTGGCAGGGCCCCTCAAAAACAACCATAACAGCCTTCTTTCAGTATGTCTTCTTGCCATCCATAGTAGTTCCGAGGTTTGATGACTGTTTATAAGATGAATCCCCAGGTAGGGCAGTCTCTGGGTGGCCTTTCCTTCAGTCTCTGCTCCTCACTTTTTCTCCATAGTTGCTCCTGAGATTATTTTGTTCCCTTTCTCAAAGGAACCAAAGCATCCCCACTTTGGTCTACCTTCTTCCTGAGCTTCCCGTGGTCTGTCAATTGTAACATGTTTATTTTGAGCTTCCAAGGCAGCTCTTATAAAGACGTTTATTAGGGCTGGCTTACAGGTTCAGAAGTTCAGCCCATTATCATCAAGGTGGGAGCATGGCATAGGAGGATCTGAGGGTTCTACATTTTGTTCTGAAGGCAAACAGGAGAAGACTGGTTTCCAGGGAGTAGGATCAGGCTCTCAAAGCCAACACCCATGACACACTTCCTCCAACAAGGCCATACCTCCTAATAGTGCCTCTCCCTGGGCCAAGCATATACAAGCCATCACAAATGGCTGCTCTTTATCCATACGGGGAAGCTTTGCCTGCCACAGAGCTGAGCGGAGACCGCCTGACCGGGCAGAATTTCCGTCTCTCACTATTCTTCCCGTCTGAGTCAGTTCCAAATTCTCCAGCTCCAATGACATGACTCCCCTCCAACATTTTCTTTACAGGGCTTAGCATTGTTCACGCTCAATTAAGGATGATGACGAATAGTGTAACCAATAGTAATTAGTAGCCTGAAAGAAAATGATGGCTGGAAAAGCCAGTGGGAACCTTCCCAGGAGAGTTCTATTTCTATTTCCAGAAGCTGTATAGAAGGTGGAGTGGGGAGCACCATGCACCTGGGATGGAATGAGGGTGGACAAATAGCAAGAATAGATGGCAGTGGGGGGATTCTGAGACAGTGGGGTAATGAGCTGAAAGGCACAGTCCTTCCTTTATTCTGTTTTGTTTCAAAGGCTTAATTTTTTACCATTACTAAATGTGACAATTATGTCTCCTTGTGAACACAGCACTGACCTAGATATTACCGCTGTGAAGTATATCATGGCATTTGGACTTCCCTTGCTTATCTGCTTTGGAAGCTGGCCCCCGGGGAGATGCTCTTAGCCAGCAACACTCCTGCTCTTTCCTTTCTGGCTCCTGTTGTGTGCTGTGCCTGCAGTGGCCTGGCTGCTTCTGGTTCTGCTTGCTGTTTAGATCATTCTCTCCCTCCAGAGCGTTGCTTTCCTGGAACCTTCTTAATCCTTAATTCCTCTCTCACCGGAATTACTTCTTGAAGTGTTCCCCTCCCTCACCCCCACCTTAAGCCAGTAATTTACCTAAAGGTATTGCATGACTCACATACAGTCATATGCACCCATCTTAGGTGCTCAGTTTGATAACTGTGAATAGAAGTGTGACTCTCACCGAGGGCTGCAAGGTCCCAAAAGGCTCCCTCGTTACTATGGCTGCCTACAATACTACAGACCAGCATTGATTATTTGCTTTTCAAATCTCTTCATATAAATTAGTGGTTTTCTCTTAAAGGTAATTTTTTTCCCCAGGAAGACATTTGATAATGCTTGGAAGCATTTTCCCCCCATGGGCACAGTAAGCAGGGCAGTGAGAGAGTGGCTGTCAGGAAGCAGTTGGAAGCCAGTGGTGCCATTCAACAGTGCATGGAGGACCACGTCTGATGCCCCAAACTGGCCTCTAGTGAAAATAGACTTGAGGTTGAAAAATTCTGCTATAAATAGAACCATAAAATATATACTCCTTTGGATATAATTTATTTTACTTAACTTTATGCCTATGAGATTCCTCCATGCATTTGTGTAAATCAGTTACTTATTGCTGGGTGGTATTCACCTGTATCATAGCCCAACATGGTTTAATGTCACTATTTTATAAATATGAATATTCTACTTGTATGTATGTATGTGCATTCCATGCATGCCTGATAGTCACAGATCAGGGCATGGAATCCCCTAGGACTGGAGTTACTGGCTACTGTGAGTCATCCCATCTGTGGTGGGAATGGTACCCCTGTCCTTTGCAAAACCAAGTGCCTTTAAGCCCTAAGCTGTCTCTCCAGTCTCTCAAAGTCACTTTGAATACTTCTTGAAAGGTATGTGCAGTCAGCCAGAGTACAAAAAGCAGACACGGGAAGTGTGAAGTGTCCTTTCAGCCAGAGACTCTAGGTTCACCACTGACTTCATAGCTCCTTCTTCACCTCAAGGAAGAAAGATATAGAGAATGAAAAGATGGTATCTGCTCCTAGCGCTGCCAAGAGTATTAAATCTATACCTACATTTACATTGTTTCGTATCAGGTTGGTTTTGCTATGTTAAAATATGTCATTCTGTGTATGTACCTTAGTTCTTGGTAAAAAAAAAAAAATCTGTAATACACAATTACCAGTGAAAGTGGGGGAGGGGGAAGCAAGGTAATTATTCATTTAGACATTTGCCAAGGCTCCAAAAAGCACTGTTAGCTGAAGGTCTCTTATGAAATACACCATTCTCAATATTGTTGACTTAACTAGTAAAGAACCAGAGACAGATCCCATATATTTGAAACAATAACAAGTTTCAAAAACTTTTAAAAAAAAAGTGTAAAGAAAAAAATTTTCAGTATCACCTTCTTACATCTGCTTAAAGACAAGAACTCTAGTCATCATGTATAAGAAACCCTTCTCCGATTGGATTATAGAGAAGTCAAATTTTCTCCTCCACCCCTCCCGCTGCTTTCTGGTTTTGACTTTTTGCAATGGTGTCTCATTCTGCAGCCCAGGCTCCTTGGCCCTTGTTCTGTAGGCCAAGTGGACCTCAAACTGGCTGCAGTCCTCCTGCCTCTGCCTCTCAAGCACTGGAATTACAGGCGTGCGTCAGTACACTAGACCATTTTATTTTCAGAATGTCAGAAATCACACAGCACATGAGAGGAGACAAGGGTAAAAATCACTTCAGATGTTAATGTCAAATACTCTTTTGAAAGAAATCCTATTAAAATACATGAAGTGGAGACTTAGGGGTTTTTTGAACCGTGTTGGGTAGGATTTTTCTGGGGCAAACTTGGGAATGTTTTCCTGAAGTGGACCCAAGTGGAAGGGTGTTTTGCTGAAGCACACTCGTGAAGGAATGTTTTGCTGAAGCAGACACAGGTGAAAGGATGCTCTGCTAAGGCAAGACCGGTGCTGAGGCAAGACACGTGGTGTCTGGAGGATACTTGACAGGCAGTGAAGGAGGCTGAGCTTAGCTTGTCTACAGAGCTCGTGGGGCAGCAGCTGGTCTCCAGTCGAGTCTTCGCATCTTCGCTCATCTTAGCTTCCCTGACAGGGCACAGCTGAAAACTTTTCCAGGCCTTCCTGTTGGCCCTGATTCCTCCTCCTGACGTGTCAAAGCTGAGGCCTGGCTGTCTCTGCCACCGACGCAGATTTGAGTTTGCTATCCCAACTCTACTGAACTGGACTGCTGGTGTGCCTGGGAAGTGTTTGTGAGTGGATCAAGCTACTGCTGTTAACCTGTGAACTTAAATTGCTGATTTTCTAACAGTGCAGATGGGATCTGCTTCAAAGAACCATCTCTAAACAGGTCCACTTCCCCAAATCCTTTTTTTTCTACCACCTCTGCTGGTGTTGGCCTAGAAGGGAGATTAAAGCATTTAAGAACCATCATTAAAATGAGGATTTGAAATAAGTAAAGCTACAAATAAACAACTAATTCCTATAGTTGAGTGAAGAAATTGGTAGTGACATCACTAAATTCTAAATTTTATACTTTTTGAGGAGCATCCAATGTTTTATTGTTTTTTTTAACTCTCTCCTATATTTAGACACAAACTTGATGCTTGACCAGATAGCATAATGCAATATGCAGTATTTCAACAAATAATGATGAATTCACTGTCAAACCTGGTTTGAAGTAAAATAGCTCCATCAGTGACAAGTGGACCTGGCCGGGTGGTGGTGGCGCACGCCTTTAATCCCAGCACTTGGGAGGCAGAGGCAGGCGAATTTCTGAGTTCGAGGCCAGCCTGGTCTAGAGAGTGAGTTCTAGGACAGCCAGGGCTACACAGAGAAACCCTGTCTTAAAACAAAACAAAACAAAACAAAACAAAACAAAACAAAACAAACACAAAAAAACAAGTGGATCTGACATAGACTATGCAGAGTCTCTTGGGGGCATCAGACAAATTTTCTAGCCGGGCGGTGGTGGTGCACGCCTGTAATCCCAGCACTCTGGGAGGCAGAGGCAGACGGATTTCTGAGTTCAAGGCCAGCCTGGTCTTCAGAGTGAGATCCACGACAGCCAAGGGTATACAGAGAAACCCTGTCTCGAAAAAAACCAAATCAAAAAAAAAAAAAAAAAAAAAAAAAAAAAAAAAAAAAGAAAGAAAGAAAGAAAGAAAGAAATATCTCCATTAAAATGGGATTTTAACAATCTTTTGTTTGAGCATTTCAAACTACAGTACTTCTTTGACTTTTACAGTCTTTTTGCCTCTTCTGTGATTTCCCTTGACCCTTAGATGTAGGGGTCATGTTGCAGATGAGTGAGCTGGGGCTGAGTTCTCTGCAATGAGCTCATCAGCTACAGCAGTTCTGGGTCTCTGTTTATTTGCTCTGTTGTCGTCATAGTGCTTGTGTGAATGTCCACAGTCATCCTTTGTCCCCCTTGTCCTATTGTGGGAAGGATCTCAATGCTGTCTGTATCTGATCTGCATCTCATCTGCATACAAATTCTACAGGAGCTCTGCTTCAGTTAGCTTTTGTATTGCTGACAGAACTTTGGGTGGAAATAACTTAAAGAGAAGAGTTTGTCATGTCTCATGCTTCTGAGGGAGTTCAATCCAGCATGGTGAGGTAGGCTTTGTCCAGAGTGACAGAGTGTACTGTGGTCACTGTTAACACTGTTATGTACCTGGAAGATGGAATTGTGACTGGCCCATGGACAGGTATGGTTTCAGAGGTCTACCCCAAGTGATGCGCTTCTTCCTGCTGGGACCCACCTCCTGAAGGTTGTGTAGTTCCCTCAAAGTTACACTCTAACACCGAGAGCTGCAAACAAGCCTTCAACAAATGACCCTGTGATGGATGCCATAGCTTCAAACTATAATCACTTAATCTGTTTAATGTCTCCTAGGAGTGGTCTTCCTTCTTAGATGTGTGGGGACTTGACTCCTCATTAACCTGATAGGTGAAGATAAGAAGAGTTAGCTTTGGCCCATGGAAATAAGTGATAATGTTTAAATGATTGCATCATTTGAAACATGCTTATTGTTAAAAAGTCAAGTGATTTCTGGTCGAGAGTTACCACAGAGTGGGCTCAGGTCATACAACATGAGTACTTCGCTGTGGCCTCTGGACAGCCAGTGGTCGTGTTCCTGGCAGTGAAATTGTTATAATAGCCCATGTCTTGCTCATTAGCAGCAACTTCCCATAACATTAAGGAAAAATACCCACAAAAGGACAGACTCTCTGAAAACCAACATTAAGGTTTGGAGAGAGTACAATTTATTTGGTACATGTTAAACATCAGGAAGGGAAACAATGTGTTGTGTATTCCCCAAGTGCAAAGCTGTTGTCTTTGTTTCCCTAAGAAATATTTCCCACTATCAGTGAATCAATGACATAAGTAAATCTGTCAAAATTTGGGAGTCACCTGTTGTGACTTTTGTCATGGGCTAAGGCAGAGTGAACTTACAGCCCTCTGATATAAAGATTCCAAATACATTTTTTTTCTGCAGACATGACAAGACTATTAAAGAGAATTGACACTCATGTGAAAACAGAAAAACAGGAGCCACACTCAGCAGAGATTTGAGTAATGTGACCAAGTTTTTTTATGTTGCAAAGGAAAAGACAGAGCATCCACAAAGACACAGGAAAAAATGAGGTCTATGTGCCCCTGCACACCCAAAACGACTGTCTTTATGCATACACCAAGACAATTTTAGTGTCAAATCCACAGTGTGATTTACCCAGAGAGACAGAAGAGAGCAGTCCTTGCTTGATTCATTTATCCTTTTTTTTTTTTTTTTCATGTCTCTCCTGAGTGTTAGTGCAGTCAGGGCTGTCTGCTTTTTGATTCATTTGGTATGTATAAAACATTGGTAAATGTCAGGCAGGTCTAAAGAAAACCCTTACCCTCTCAAGGCTGGGAGCCAGTGGTCTGTACCTTTTCCCATCCATCCTTCCCATCCAGTTGGCCATTCCAACCAAGGCCCCTTCGTCAGCAAAGTCTACCTGAGCGCCAGGTAGAGCATTGATCCCAAGTGAATTCAAGCTGCTTGAGCCACTACGCCTCCCTTCCAGATCCTTCCAGATCCTTCCAGATCCTTCCGGCTCTGTGGTCTTCCAGATAACACTCACTCCACTCTCTTCATGACATTCTTCTTTTTTAAAAAAAATGTATTTTTATGTTATATATATGAGTGCTTTCCCCGCATATGTGCCTGTGCACCATGTGCACACAGTGCCCTCAGAGGCTAGAAGAGGATGTTGGATCCCCTGGAACCCAAGTTGTTATTCACTACATGGTGATGGGAACTGAACCCTGCAAGATCAAGAAGTGCTATTAACCTCACCTTCTGAATCATGTCTCTAGCCCCTCGTCATCCATATCTTTTTGTTGTTGTTTTTAATATTTTAAAACGGCCTTAAGTTATTGGTCCTAGTGAGGATCAAGTTTTGTTTACTTGCTTTTTTTCTTCAATATAGCATTCATAGCAGCATGTTTTAAAGTTACCACAAACCTAACTCTGGCCTCCTGTGTGCTTCGGACTGTGCTAGAGCATCAGGAAGAGCCACTGCCCCCGTGAGGCATGCATTTGTATGTCGAGTGTGTAACTGGTGTGTAGTTAGAGGCTGAGAAGAGCTGTGGGAAGGGCACAGTGAGGGTCGGATTTTGGATTGGAATCAGGAAAGGTCAATGTTGATAGGACATACGGGTGACAGAACCGTGGCTATCTGGGCTCGGATTTGTTCTATCTGGGCTTGGATTTGCTCTAGACAAGGAAGTAAAGGTGCAAAAGCTTGAGGTCTAGTGGTCTGTAGTCTCTTAGCAGGATTTCAGACCTCGGAGGATCAGGCATAATGAGGGTCACAATGGAAGAAGTGAGCACGGACTGGAGATCCTCATCCGTAAGGTCAAGTTCAAGGACTCTGACTGTGACAAGACGTTCCTGAACAGGAAAGTGAGGCATCATGTGCGAGGGTTTTAAAGTCCACAGAAAAGTTCTAGATTTTTCAGGACTCTTCAGAGATTACTGGTGTGGAACAACCAACTTATCCAGTGATAATTGTTTTAAACACATTCATAGCCAAACACATGGCTATCCAAAAGAAGAACATTTTTTTCTGCAGACACAATACAATGGCATTTGTGTAGTTTCCTCTAGCTTTTATCAAATCTGTACGGGTGCTACCAGTCATGTTTTGTTTGTTATCTTTAAAAATCAGGTGTAATTTTATAGATCTATTCTAGATTTATTTTTATTCTATTTTTTATCATTACACACACTAATTATACACATTAGAGAAACTCAGTGAGGTACTTTCATACATACAGTACGCACTGATCAAATCCAGACACTATTACCCCTTTTCATCCTCACCTCCAGTAACCACGATTCTACTCTGAGGCCGGTGTTCCTAGCTTCCACACATGAGAGCATCTAGCATGTTGTTGGCATCTGGCTTGTTTCATTTAATGTCCCCAGTCCTGCTGCAGAAGGCACAGCTGTTTCCTCTCTGTGCCCAAACAGCAGTCCATCCTGTGTTTATGTCACATTTTTTTGTATACATTTGTCACTTGGTACAAACCAGGATGATTCCATGTCTTACCTAAACTAAGAGAACATGGAAGCAGATACCTCAGGTCCAGTCAGAATTTAATATTACCACGGAGTGAAAATTACCTTCCCAATAAGATCATTCCTGAGTGTATGACTCACAGAACCTGTAAGGAAGAAAATGGTTATTATTTCAGGTCAGTGGATTTGGAGGCATACTGCCATTCAATATTGGATAATGAACACAATTAGAGTCCTGGGGACCCGTTCAAGCTCCATGGTTATTCCCTTTATTATAAAAGTATCTAGTCTGAAAACAACTATGATCACCATGATTCTTGAACTTCCAGACGAAGCTTCAAGCATTGCTCGTGTATTATCTAATTTAGTCTATGAAATAGTGCTGTCATGTAAATATCTCTCTCGCCCTCTCTCTCCCTCTCTCCATCTCCCTCTTTTTCATTTTGTCAGGATTTTGCTACACAGTCCAGAGTTACCATGAGCCCTCTGCCTCATCCTCCCTCATCCTGAAGTTATAAATCTGTGCCACCGTGCCTGGTGAAAATGTGTGTTCTTGATGGCTTTGTTTTATGGATGAGGAAGTTTGAAACTGAAATATTCAAGGGCTTTAAGGGTCACAGTCAGCCTCTAATGCTTAACAACCTGAATCTCTCTCTCTGCTTATTTTATATTATGTGAAACTTCAGTTTAGTTTTGTTTGTCTCCAAGTAAGAAACAAAGTGGCTTGTAGGTAAATAGCTGTTTCAAGACCCTGTTGTCTTAAACCGGAGCGACACAACAGGTTTGTGTGCCATTTCAGATCATGGTATACTGGCGCTTGAGAAGCATGGGACTGCTATGTCCTTGCCTGGCCTCAGGGATATGGACCTGACTGGGCCAATGAGGGACTGAGAAGACAAACAACAGACACAGAGAGAGCTGGGACTGTGGACAGAACTTAGTGGGATTTTATATACATTGAGTAAAGAGGTGGGGATACTGATTGGGGAGACAGGCTCTGTAGCAGCAGTCTCTGTGTGGAAGCAGACTTCAGTTAGTAAATGTCTGAGAAGAGAAAGATATAGTCAACATTTTCTACATGAACTTCAGCCT
The DNA here is from genome assembly GCA_964023405.1 of Apodemus agrarius. Classification (NCBI taxonomy): domain Eukaryota; kingdom Metazoa; phylum Chordata; class Mammalia; order Rodentia; family Muridae; genus Apodemus; species Apodemus agrarius. The sequence goes on along the minus strand of OZ030021.1, from coordinate 44,492,923 downwards.
TTGCACTTGGGACCCTGGAGGAAGGCTTTGCCATGCCTCTGAGCCTCACTCGGTTCTGGAGAGGCTTTGTCATTCCCATGTGTCTGAGGCTATGCGGTCCTTGACATGGCTGTACCCGTGTCACTGTGTGCAATCACTAAGGATCCACTCACTCGGGGGATTCTTCATTCCCCACATGAAACTCTTCCTAACAAAGGAAGTCATTTGTGGAGGAGAGATCTTTGTGTCTTCTGACTTTGAGTTAAGTTGCCTAAAAATATACCTTTGCTTGCACAGAGTGAAAATGTCAGTTTTCTAGAAATTATCCTTTCAATTTGTTCAGAGAATCATAAGTCAGAAGGTTTCCTGTGAGTCCAGAAAGCAGAATTTACCCTACACCCACAAAGAAACTCTTTCTGTATCTTAAACAGGGCTAACATTTGGTTGACTTTGCAGTTGCTAATACCACTCAGAGGTTTGCTTAACTTTATTAAAATAGCTGAGTTTGTTCAGCCCATGTTTGTTGAGTCATGCAAATGTGCCTCAAGTGTATAATTTTTTTAAAAAGCCCCATTAATGCCTCTGTAAAGTCAGCACTAAGAACTCTTGTTTAACAGACAAGAAAAATGCTGATCAGGAAAATAAGTCCCTGCCCGAGGACATCCAGCTGGCAACAGGCAGACTTGCTATTTGAACCCAAGTCTGCCTCAACACAGAGATCATGTTCATACCTGTTTCTACAACTTGACTAATTCTAAAATTATTGACCAAAAGCTAATGGTCCAATGGAGTAGAAATCCACCTTAAGCAGTGCTGAGAATTGTTGCATTAATGGGGAGAGTTCTATGCTAATAGAACTGAAGTGCACATACCATCCCAATGAAAACTAGTGACAGAGACTGACTTCTGACATCCCACGGCTGTTGGAATACACGCTATCTTATTCTAAGAATGGAAGGAAATTAGGATACATAGTTACTTCTCATGCAGTTGTCTGTACTTCCTTTCCAATAATTATTTGCTACCTAGGTAAAGTACCTGAGCTAGATTAGAGTGAGCTACTGTAAGACAGAGGCCCTAGGAGAGGACTGTTAGATGCTGCTACCCCATCATTTCTTAATACTAACTCTATCATTATGTAACAATGAAAATACACCTTGCATATCAGATACTTATATTATGATTCATCACAGTAGCAATGAAAATAATTTTATGATTGGGGTCACCACAATTTAAGGAACTATATTAAATGGTCACAGTATTAGGAAAGTTGAGAACCACTGAGTTTGAGGTTGATGTTCCTGATACTATAGGCCTAAGCTTTCAACACTTATCTCTGTAGATATAATGGTCCTTGTTCATGAGACCTATATAAATTTACAATATTAGAAGGTGCTTCTTGCTGTCTGCTAGGGATTGTTGCTGGGAACACAAAGGACTATGATAGTTGCCAGGTACTAGTCTGTTGATGGTTAAAGCACAGAGCAGTATACCTCCACGCAGACTGTGGGAGCCCTAATTCTCTGGAGTCTAAAGCTTTGAGCATTGGGCCCCTGTTCCCTGGGGTGTGGAGGTATAAGCCTGTGGCTCTGCAGTCCCTACCTGGGTCTTAGGCACTCAAAGGTTCAGACTTGCCTTCCTCAGAGAGACTTATTTCTCCCCTCTACATGGTTTCAAACAAACACATACCACCTTACACACAAATAGACAAGAGTTCACTCAGGGACAGCATCAGTACTGAATTCATAGTGGGAATTAAAACCTGAGTTTCCAGCTGCCAAGGCCAGGGTTTTACATCATACGTACATCTAATCTTTAAAAAGTAGTTTAGATTTAGTTGATATATTGTTGTGAGGCCAGTGTAGGTGTATCATGCCCTCCCCCTCTTCTTCTTCCTCCACCTGACCTTTTTCTTTCTTCTTGTGTGTGATAGGACTGCAGGTAAACCAAGTTGGCCTCAGATTCACCGTGTGTCCAAGGATGACTTTAAACATCTTATCTCCCTGCCTCTAACTCCCAAGCACTGGGATTGTAGACGACTGCCACCATGCTGAGTTTCTATGGTGCTGGGAAATCAAACATTGGATTCTGTGCATGCAAAGCATGCAAAGTAATCTATCAGTTGATCAGTTTACTAACTGAACTGTGTCCTCAGTCTAATACAGGACCTTTTATTCTGGTGGTGGTGGTGGTGGCAGTGTTGTAGAGTAAGACTTTCTCTGACATGTGACTTTCTCAGACCTGCCAGAGATGTAGATATTGACACAGAGGCTTTTTAATATTTTAAAACTTAGGCCTTTTGCCTAAGGCAGTCTCTCAGCTAGTCTAAAGTTAACTTAACTAACCCTGGCACTCTGTCCTGCCACCTCTATACTCAACTCTAGTCCATCCCTTTGCCTCATGAAAGGCAAATCCCCATTTCATTTCTCCCCCAATTGTTCCTCTTGGTCCCTCAGAATCCCACCCTCTACTTTCTGCCCAGGCATTGGCCAGCAACTCTTTATTACAGTCAATCAGATACAATTCTAGATTGCCTCTAGGTGAGGGAGGAAGGAAAATATTTACAAAATACAGGACCATTGATAGAACATAGAAATAATAATAATACCAAGTTCCAGCCACATTTTTTGCTCTCTGCCAGTACAGAATTAACTATTGAAAATACACAGATACACCTTCACATAGTGTACCCCAAGAGTGTTGGCGATTGCTGTCAGGACACCATGGGTATTTTTTTTTTCAACTAAACTGTATACTCAGCCTCCCAATTCTCCCCAGCTGTAAAGATTAAAATTAAAAGCAAGTTTAATAAATATTATAATCCTTCTAAGATAGTGTTGATTTCTTTTTCTAGTAAAGTAATTTTTTTCTGAGCCTATCATTAGATTCTGGGAGTAATATACATATACCTATTTATAAAAGTGAAGAACAGTTTAGATTAGTTTTCCCAGAAACAGATTCAAATGTGATTTCCTTCCAACTCTTGAATGTGGAGTCAGTATAATGAGCACCTAGTGATGGCATACATGTTTGTTTGTTTTTTAAAGATGTGTATATTTATTATATGTAAGTACACTGTAGCTGTTTTCACACACCAGAATAGGGCATCCGATCTCATTACATATGGTTGTGAGCCATCATGTGGTTGCTGGGATTTGAACTCAGGACCTCTGGAAGAGCAGTCGGTGCTCTTGACCGCTGAGCATCTCTCCAGCCCAATGGCATGCATATTGATCCATCCCAGTAATGACTGCTAGATACCATGCAAGAGAGAGGCCATTGCAATCAGCTTCACAGGTAGAACATTTCCTCATGAAACCCCAGCTATGATATACTTCCAACAGGAGGCATATCTGTCAGATAGTTTTGCTAGTGAAGAATGAAGCAAGGATTCTAGTTTAACTTAACAATGCCGACTGTGGTGGTCCATGTCTTTAATTCTAGCTCTTCAGAAGCAGAGGGGGGGGGGAGAATCAGAAGCTCAACCCGAGCCTTGGCTACATAATGGATTCAATGCTGTCTTAGTTGGGGTTTCACTGCTGTGAACAGACACCATGACCAATGCAAGTTTTATAAAAGACAACATCTAATTGGGGCTGGCTTACAGGCTCAGAAGTTCAGTCCATTGTCATCACGGCAGAAATGTGGCAGCATCCAGGCAGATATGGTGCAGGAGGAGCTGAGAGTTCTACATCTTCATCTGAAGGTGGAAGACTGACTTCCAGGCAACTAGGGTGAGGGTCTTAAGCCCACACCCACAGTGATACACCTACTCCAACAAGGCCACACCTCCTAATAGGGTCACTCATATACGAACCATCACAAATGCCAACCTGTGCTACCTGCAGCACTGTCTCAAAAGCAAACAATAAAGATCAGACTCAGCATACTGAACAGATATACCCTGACGTGATCTCAGAAAAGGGAACTGAGAAAAGGAGAGCAAGTGACAATCACTCAGAAAAAGGAGAGCAAGCGACAATCCCTGAAGAGTCCTCTCAAGTTGGAACTAATAAACATACATTTAACTCTCCCTTCTTCTACTCTGTCTTCTAAGTGTTAAGAGTTTCATTCCTACACCGCCATCCCAGGCAATAAAACCAAGCTTTCCCAGTTGGCTCTTCTGGCCTATCACCTGCTATTTCTCCTACTTAGGATTACTGGAACCCAGCTTTGGCTTGTCCTAATTACGGGTGTGTGGAATGGACAAGTCAAGTTTACTCCAGTGTAAGACAGTTCTGATAGCCCACTTATAGTAGGCTCTGAGATCTCTTTTACACATATACAAGCAATGGGATTCTCAAAACAACCTTATAAATTAGGCTGACCTGTTTTGGAAGTATGGAAAGCCATGGGCAATACAACATGAGATGCAGGAATGAGCCTTAGTGTGTGACTCAGGAGCTGTCCCCAGTAGACAGTGTTATGTTTGGAAGTTAAATTTAATAAATTATTAATTAATTAACATGATATTATTTGCCTGCTTATAAACTACCTGCACAGCCATCCCACGTCGCATGCCATGCACCTGTGGTGTCACTGAGAACTGCAGCTGTCTCAAAGACACAATAGAACTTACTTTTTAAGCAGTAAGAGAAAATGGATCATAGGGGTCAGGGTCCCCATGTCCTTGACCCCACTTTTCTGTATGGTGGGAAAGAGCGAAATGAATTAATGACCTGCAACTGGCTATTTTAATTTTTATTGGAAAGAAAGGCAATAATCAAATTACTCCTATGGGGATGAATTATAATGATGTTAGCAATAAGCCTTCAAGTGAATTATACTAATTAATTTCTGTAGGACAGCATTACCCATCACCTCCATCATGAAAGACAGGGAAGCCTCAATCCCAAGAAACAAAGTTGTATTTCAAAGGCTTTTGGGCATCCAGGGATTGAGCTCCATAGCTTTGTATTCCAAATGGGATATTGAGTTTACAGAATCAGGCCAATGCCCAATGGGCCAAGTGCCTTCCTTCTCTACAGAGGTCAAACATATGTGTGTGGGGGGAGCAAAAGCTGGGGACCCAGTGGAGCTGTTGGGGGTGTTGTTTTAGCAGTACTTGTGCTACAAACACACAAACTCCAGCCTAGAAGAATCTCTCACATGAATCTTGAAAGGCAGGAGATTCACACACAATGGAGATTCAATGGCCCCCTGCTCAGTAGGACCACTCTTTAAAAATTAAAATAAGATTGAGCTTTCTATGAGAGGAAACAGTTTCTCCTGAGACACCAGTGGTTTTACTCTGCTCTAATAAGCACTAATACAGGTCTTTTTGAAACTGTTGACAGCACTGTCCTATGTTAGCGCAAGTGGGTTAAAATGCAGGTGTTACAGGAGATGTGAATTTTCGCTCTTTGGTAATGTGTTTTCATTTGATGACTTTATTGTGTATGTCTAAGGTGTGTGGCGTGGTGTTTTGATGTGTATTTATGCATAATGAGATGGTTATTCCAGTCAGGTCAATTAACTTATCTATCATCTCACTAGTTATCCTCTTAAAAAGATGCAGCCAGAGTATTTGCATTTCCAGAGCCCAGTACAACATTGTTAGCAATAGTCATTATGCTTCCAATTAGAGGCCTGTAGTGTCCTTTGTCCCACATAGTACCACCTTCTATGGTACTTCATCCCTTGCTTCTCTCTTTTGATAACATCCCCTGTTCATCTCTTTTCATTTCAGACAGGGTCCCATGTAGCCCAGGCTGATTCAAACTCCTGTCCAGGATGACCTTGAATGTAAGGTTATCTTGTCCTTCCCTAGTGAGTGTGTATATCACAAATGTTTGCCACCATATCTGGTCAGTGCAGCAATGGGGATCACAAACTCATGGTCGTAGGTACTCTAAGGTAGCATAGGTAGGTAAGTGTTCTAACTGAACTACATGCTAAGACCAGTACTCTATTTCTATTTCTATATAGTCAACCTAAAAAAAAAAAAAAAAAAAAAAAAAAAAAGATTCCCTATCACGGTCGTTTTGTCCTTGTCTTACTTCATATTACGTAATATCTTCCAAGTTAAACATACTAGCACATGGAAGATTTTTCTCTTTAAGGCTAAAACATACTCTGTTGTATATTACACATTGTACTATGTTTGCATCTTTATGTACGTATAATCATTCATCCCTCAACAGACAGGTTGCTATCATGTTTTGGCTATTATAAATTATGCTCAATGAGTTTGGGAATGTAGACAGCTCTGAAGCGTACTGACTTTGGTACAAGACTCCTTCAAATAGAACCCTGGTTCTGGATTTCTTGACATACCAAGCTCTGCCATCTCAAGTCCAAGTCTAATCAGAGAAGCAAGGAAGGAAAAAGGGAGTGTGTGTGTGTGTGTGGGGGGTTGTCGATATCCTAAGTTCTGTGTTCAGAATCCCGCCAAAAGGTTGGGGTGTGTCTAAAGATTGGGCAGAAGGGAGGGCAAGAAGTTTGAAGAGTTAAGTAGTTTTGGCTAAACTGGTCTGATTGGGCATAATATCAGCTCTGTTTTGGTCAGGTCCTGTAGGCTCCAGGAAAATCATCATTGCTTGTGGAAATGATGATTTGGTTCTTGTCCTGACATCATTGTTCACGCCGAGTGGGTGAGCTACGGCTCCTGTCATGGAGAAGTTGCTCCCGCTCAGGGCAGCAGTCCCATCACGAGATGGTTTGCTTGCAAGTTGCTGTTTTGGAGTCTAGAAAGTTCAGTAACTCTCCTCCAGACGTCGTCAGTTTTGATGGGGGCTGAGAGAGGTCAGACAAAGTTAAGGTCTGCTGATCTTGTCCTGTTTTTAAGACAGATACTCCTGAAAAGGTCGAAGTGTTTGTGTGGAGCTGAGCAGGGCTACTATTCAAAGTTGAAGGTAGCAAAGAGCTCTGGGACCAACTGAAGATTCAGTACTTTTTAGCAAAGACAGCGTTTAAGTCCCTGTTATAATTTCATTTCTTTTCTGTATTTGCACAGAAGAATGACTGCTAAGTCCTATGCTAATTTTCTATGTGCTTCTCTTTTTTTTTGAGAAAGTTATTGATTTTCTATTGTGGCCATACCAACTCTCATTGCCACCAACAATATGCAGCCATCTGCCCCACCCCATCCTTACCCACACTTTCTTCAAATCCTTGTATCTCTTTGAGCACAGTTATATTAAGATTAGAGACATAATTTCCTTGTGTTTTTATCATATTTCTCTGATGAAGAGTGGCATTAGATATGTTTACATATTTAACAGCTGACATATTTGTCAGCCATTTGCATGCTTTTTAAAAATGTTTAGTTTTCTTTGGTTCGCAGAATGAGCCCAGGTCCTGGTGCATAATCAGCAAGTATGCCACGGAGGCTCATCCCAACTTTGTATACTTTTTTTCAGGGAAATGTCTGTTTAGGCTATTTACCCATTTTAAAAAATGGTGACTTGGATATTTGTTTGTTGTTGTTTTTCATTTTACTGTAGGGTTCTAGGAATTCCTTATATATTTTATATATTTACCTCTTATCAGATCTATAATCTGCTAAAATTTTCTCTGAAATTGCAGGCTGCCTCTTTTGTTATGTTAATTGTTAGCTCCACGGAGGTTTCCAGTTTAATGTGGTTCACTTCCGGTTTCTGTCATTTTCTAATTCTGTGTTTTGCCAAGCCTTCAGTGAGATGTGCAAAAAAAGAAAATTGTTGCCAAGAGCTCTCACTCTGTGTTTTCTTCTAGGGACACATGTGTGCATGAGTGTATGTGTGTGTGTGTGTGTGTGTGTGTGTGTGCTCATACATGTGCACAAGTGCATGTGTGTTCATGTGTATGTGTTTGTGCATGACTGCACATGTGCATGTGTGTGTACATATGTGTGTTTATTTTTAGGTCTTTAATATATTTCCACTTGATTTTTATGTATGCTGTAATGTAAGAGTCTATTTTTTTCCCTTGCAGATATGTTTTCCTAAGACATAATGACTATATCATATCCCCCCACCATAGCAATAGGCTGCTCTTGTTAGGGTTTTGTGGACTCTGGCTTGTTTGTCTGTGGGGGTCTCTCCTCCATTCCTTTGATCTACGTCTCTATTCTCTTGCCAGTACTACTCTTTTGACTACTATATGTCTGTAACACAATTTGGAAACAGGAAGTGATGACGTCTCAATTTTTTTCTTTCAAAATTTAAATAACTATTTTTTTGACTCTGTATGCATTTTAAGGTTGTTTTTTTTTTCTTTATCTGTGAAGAACATGACCAAGTTTTGTCTAGGACTTCATTGGATCCCCAGATTTCTGTGTGATGACATTTTAATAATATGAATTTTTCCAACCCAAACAGGGCATCTTTCTATTTATTTGTATTGCCTTCATTTTTTTTTTGCACTAATGCACTTCATTTCTCAGTCTTTACCACCACACTCACATATATTACTAAGTACTGTCGCTCCTATCTGAAACTTGATTGTGCCCTTGCTTCTGTTTTTTTGATAGATTATTATTTAAAGGAATGCAACTGAAATCTGTACATTGATTTATAAAATCATGTTACTGGATTCCTTTACTAGTTCTGAGGGTTTTTTGTTTGTTTGTTTGTTTGTTTTTGTTAGATTTTTGTTTTTAAATAAACAGTGGCATCTTTATGGTTTCTCCTAAAGGTCATGACATCTAAAACCAGAAATAATTTTCTTCTTTTTGATTTGCATGCACTGATGCGTCTTGCTAATGTGTCAAGGCTTTTGTCTCACAGAAGTGACCAGGAGTAGCCCATTCTTAAAAGAAGAGTGTTTAGGTTTTTCCTTGTCACTTACAGCATTAACTGTGAGCTTTCTATGAATTGTCATCATAACATTAAGACAATGTCCTCCTGTATGTAAATCATTGAATGTTTTTAATCAAAACAGGAACCCTGAATGTTATCAAATAATTTATTAGCCTTTATTGAGGTACATATGTAGTTTTTATAATCTTTCATCAATTATATAAAAATATTATATTACATCATAAACATGTGAAACCAATTTCATATTCCAGGAAAATATATTCCATGGTGGGGAACTGAATTCAGTACTGATGAAGGCTATAGGGACATGCAGTGGGAAGGCTTTCATGGCTAGAGTGGCTCTGACTCCTTCTTATTTCTTTCCCTGGACAGTAGGCGTGGCCCAGACCAGGTGCTGCTGACTCTCTTTTGTGCAGACTCTTCAGTTCTCCCAGCTTTCCACCTCCCCCCTTCCGTCCCCACCTTTTCTCTCCTCTTGCCTCTTCTCCTCTCTTCTCCTTTGTCTTTGCCATTCTGAGGGTCAACCCCAGGGCCTTCCCCACACTAAGAAAGTGGTCTTCCACTGAGCTGCATTCCACGGTCCTTGTTTTAACTTTAGTTTTGTTTTGGGAACAGTTTCACTAAGTAGCTCGAGCTGGCTTTGAATCTTCTATGTAGCCCAGACTGGCCAGCTTTGGATTATAGAAGTGTAACACCGGAGTTTGCTCCATAGAGTTCTGCTGTGCTCTGCTCTGGCATGTACTTGGAATATAACTGGGTTCCTCCCATCCCTTCTTTTGCAGAAGAAATGAGTAGAGTGATCCTCTAGTCCACCATCTTGCTGACATTACTCCCTGGGAATTTCTTTTTGAAGCCAGAAGACATCAAACATTTGGTCTTGCTAATCTGAGACAGAAATCACAGCCACATTTTCTGCCATTTTGAGGGCTGTATATGCTAATAAAATTTATTTGAACAAGATGAAAAATTGCTGGTACTAGAAGTCTTTTTGTCACATTAGTTCAAAAATTCAACTTCTAGCCATCTTGGCTCTATGTCAAGCTTGGGAGTGCAAAAGCATAATGTATTTAAAACAGTGCACACTTTCCAACGGAAGGCAATTATGTTTAGAAACTCCCTCACCCAAGGGTATTTGAAAGCATTTGCTAAGAACAGCACAAGCACACATGTAAAATCTTGTGCCTTGAGGCAAGGCACTCCAGCTTTTGGAACTGGCTAACATTTTATAGCCTTATGTGGAATAATACTTGAAGTTACATCTTGCAACCAATTATAAGATAAGCCAGATAATTCATAGGAACGATGACTCTATTTTGATACTATGGCTAGTCTGGCCAGTTGGTCTGAAATTTTATATGAGACACTCAGTTTGAAATGGTTATTTTCTCTTATGTAAAGCTTTCATCTATGCTTCCTGGAACATTGATCAATTTTAGTACATTCTCATCTTTTCCAGAATTGCAGTATTTTTGGACTACTGTCAAAACCAGCTCCATTGCAATTCTAAAGGCTAACTTCGATGTCACATGACTATTCACTGCTTCCACCAGAAGGAACGTGTAAATGCAAATGCTGTTTACCTTGTTAACCTTATCCATGGTGCAGCACCTACCCGTTTATTGCAGTGGGTGTCTGCTGTGTATGTCACAGAATACCTTTTGATTCTGCAAAAGTGCACATCCTACCGTGTTCACATCTGTCACTCTCTTCTAAAGAAATGTTCTCATCATGAAAGAGGGAAAAAGGAATGAGACAGTACAAAGCTGGAAACCCTTGCCAAGGTGCTTAATGTGCTGAGAAGGTAGATTTTAGAGGGCTCAATGACTTTGACCAGTGAGAAATCACATACCAAAAGGAAAAAAAAAACACCCACAAAAATTAAAACATAGTTCAGGACAAGATGTTATCATTGTGCTTTCTAGTGTGCTTAGTTATTTTTATGGAAAGTTCCTTATCATCCAGCAGATAAACATCATGATCTAAAAAACAAAACAAAACAAAACAACAACAACAACAAAAAAAAAACCATGAGAAATTCATGTTTATTCTTTTTCTCCAAAAGAATTATAAATAATGATTTTAAAAGTTCTGCTCTCAACTGATAGGAGCAGATGCAGAGCCCTACAGGTAAACATTAGGCAGAGCTCAGGGAGTCCCATGGAAGAAGGGGAGGAAGAATTGTAGGAGCCATAGGGGTCAAAAGACACCACAAGAACATGGCCCGAAAACTCTACTTATCAGGCTCATAGGAGTTCACAGAGATTGAACCCACAATTAGGGTGTCTGTATAGGTCTGACCTAGGTCCCCTGCATCTATGTTATGTTGTGCAGCTTGGTGTTCTTGTGGGACCCCTCACAGTGGGAGCAGGGTCACACTGGGTTTCTTGCCTGCTTTTGGGATCCCTTTCCTCCTATTGGGTTTGCCGCATCCAGCATTGATGTGAGGGGATGTGCTTAGTCTTGTAAAGTATTATGCCATGTTAGGTTTGATATTCCTGGGAGGACTGCTATTTTCTGAAGGGGAAAGGGGGGTAGATCTGGTAGAGAGGGGAGGTGAGAGGAGGAGCTCAGAGGAGCGGAGGGAGAAGAAACTGCAGTCGCAAATGTAATACATGAAAGATAAATAAATAGAAAGGAATAGCACCACTTTCTAGTCTCTTTGTCAGATTTTGGGCCTGAAGTTCATAATAAAGACAGTAGCATCAGGACTCCATGAAGTTTTGCACACTCGTTCTTGTAAATTTCCATAGATTTGATACTCTGAGTTCAAGTCTGATTTCAGTATGAGATTCAGAACAAAGCGAGTCTAAATTTTAGTCTAGTTCCCTACTACTAACCTGTCTGAGAGTAACAGATTATTATCTTCTCTAGATATTCAATCCCTCCTTTATACACTGGAGACACGCATGTACATGAGTAGAATAGAGACCCAAGAAATCAGCAAATATTGGGCATCTCCCCATTTTTTCTACCTCTTGGCATACACTTACTGCATTTTCACCCCTCTGGGTCAACAGTCTTTGTAGCAATACTCATTCAAACTGTTAAACTAGAGAAGAGTAATGGGTGTTCCCCAAAACTACGGCCAGTTACCAAATCAAATATACACAAGGCATCTTCATATATGCTGATTCCCAGATGCCTAAGTCCAGAACTTATATCTGAGTCCTTTTGCTCACTAGAGGAGTCACTTCAAACTCTCCACTATTTAACTCCATTCTCTATAAAATATGAATCTAAATAAGAAAACTTCTAGCAACAACAACCTTAAAGTTATAATGTTGATGTGGACTGTTTACCACAGAGCAGGGTCTCAGACTATCCTTATGCAAGAGCCTCATCCCTACCCTCCTCCTCCCACCCCTTTTTGTTGCCCCCCCTTCTTCTGTCAACACTCCATTGAACTAGAATCCTGAAGATCACAGGAGCACAGAGATGCCACATCACACAGTTTAGAGGCATTGTAAAGATGTAGCATACACCGAATGGGTCATCCTCTGCTAAATACAGGCTCTCTTCGTTCTGGATCCATCTTATGTTAAGTAAATAGTGGCTTCACTTTTCCAGGAACTATACTCAGAATTGTACAAAGGGGAAACTGAGTTCTAGGGCTGAGGATGTAGCTCAGTTCAAATGCTTACTCACATATGCACAAAGCTCTGGGTTCAGCTTCCAGGATTGTATCAGAGAAAGTATGGTAGCTCACTCCTGCAACCCAAACACCAGGCAGTCTATGCAGGAGGGGCAAGATTTCAAGATCTGGCTGTTGCTGCACTGAGGCTTCAAGTCCAGCTTGGCCCTCATGTGACCCTGTATCCAACGGATACAGCAGCAGCAATGGGAGGAGGGTGCTGGAGGAAGAGGAAGTGGAGGAACCGGAAGAGGAGCAGCAGCAGCAGGAGGAGGACAAGGCAGTGACCCAGTTTTAAAAAGAAAAACCTGTTCATTATAATGTTTGTGAGCATTTACAAAAACCTCTGCTTTAATTATCACAAATAGCCATGGCTAGTCTTCCGGGCTAGAGAACCTGGGAACGAGAAAGCATTGTGATGTGCTAGGCTGGGAGGTAAACCCGCACTGTGTTTAAAGCGTGGATTATTCAAAGATGAACACTGCTTGGCTCTCTCAGAAAGACCCCCGTGAACTCATCTGCAGCAGACCACAGGGGAGGCTGTGCAGAGAGGCTGAGGCCCACGGAAATGTAGGCTGTTCTTTAAACAGGGTACTGACCGGGCGCTTGTTTTTAATCATGTCCAGATGCAGCCTGCACAGTCACATAGATTTATTATTTTTACAACAGAAGTCAATTGGGCATGACACTAATGTATTGTTTCAAGAAGAGTCTCACTCAACTAAATCGAGACTCAGTAGGAAATTTAAAGAGAAGCAATTTCGGTTATGGGTTTTAATGAATACTATTAAGTGATAACCAAAAAGAAAGAAGAGAGAGGAAAAAAAAAGAGAGACTAGAGATTGCTTAGAAAACATCCTTCCCCATCTTCTAAATCATCATGACAACATAGTCCTTGGCTGTGAAGTTAATTTCCTTCGTAATTACATTCTATTTAGAGGTGTGATTGCTAAGAAACACCCTCCTGGCTCCTAGCAAGGAAGGGGGGAGGGGGTGTTATTCTAGTGAGGGACAAGGAAGAAGGCTCCCCAGCACCACATGCTAAGTATCAGTTGTCCTCATTTTTGTCTTCCGACATTTACTTACCCTTCAGGGTGCTCGGGAGCCCCTCTAGTTCCCGTGCCTGCCTCCGATCCCCAAAGCAGAGTGTAGAATTCACACACGACACAGACAATCTTTAAATGTGCTTGCCTTGAACTCTCAATTCTTATCCTAAGGTACTTGGGTTTCCCCCAGTCCCCAGGAATGCATAAGGGAGTACAGACTGGGTATAGCAGTTCTGTTATACTTACATAGGATAAAAGGGCTATGTACTTTAAAAATGAAATGTATGCCAGTCTCCTTTGGCTTTTTGAAATGTGGTTGAATCACATAGCAAGCTTGATTCTGTTAGGACAGAAGTGTCTGTGTTTTAACAAAACTGTATTTATAACTCTTTTTCTTCCAGTCATTTGACATGGTAAGAAAAAGCTAAAGCAAGCAAAAAAAGCTGGGCTTTAGATTGGCCGTATTTGAGTGTGGTCAGGAGGTCTTCACTCTAAGGACAGAAATCTAGGACAAGATACCATGTTATGTTAAATGCCAAGTTCCTGTTTTCAGAACACTAGGGGAAAAAAAAAAAAGAACTGTGACCAGAAGATTTGGCTAAACAATTGTAAGAGGTGAATCCCCAGGTCCTCTCTCAGGCTTCATGCAAGATCACAGACTGTGTAGGACTGTCCAGCTTTGAGTCCAGCTCAAAGAAGCTCTAATTCTATTACTGCTTCATGCACGCACATTATTTTTGCTCATTAACAAGATGGCCTCATGACAGAGCAGTCAGAGTGATTAGCAAAGCGTCCCCTTCCATTCTTCAAAATATCATCAACACGCTGCTCAGGAAACAAACTCATTTTCCAACCGGGCTGTGATTTGCAGGATTTCAGGCACTGATGACGGCTTGTCTGCTTGGTTTAAAAGAGCTTCTGATGTAACAGAACCTGACACTGTTTACTTCAGCCTATTATGCCTGCTGCATTCGCTGAATGCTTCACTGGAGAAGAAAAATCGAAGGAAGGCTATTCATTGTAATGCCAGCTGCTTTTTAAAAAAGGAAATCAATTTTTGCTTGAGCTCAGAATGTACTCCGTAGGCCCAGAGTGACCTACCACTTTCTGATGTCAACAACAAAAGGGACTGCTCGAAATTTTCCACCACAATCACCCAACAGCTCAAAGAACATTGAAAATCCTAGATTAGTTTCATTTGAGTTTATGTTCAAATTGGTATTGCTCAGCCCAACAATATCACGAAATAGCAAGCCTTAGGTGACAGCCCTTCCACAGCAAGCTGCAGAGGACTCTGGGCTCTGCCTTTCCAGCGTTTGTTATAAATTACTTGGCAAGACCATTTTATGACGGAAATAATTAGTTATGTTTAGTATTTATAGCTAGTATCATGATGCTTTCCTGCACTGCTAATTAATTATTTTATGGCCAGCATGTTTCAAATGCAATTAGTTAGGTATGGCAATGATCATAATATTTTGCATATTCATGACAACATTCTGCCTATTTACAGCAAAACTTGGGTGTCAAAATCAGTTATTTTCCTTTTGTTATGAGGCAGAATAATTACAGGAAACAATAACAATGATCTGTTGCATATGAATAACATTTTACAAAGGAGCACCTCCATTGATGTCACCCAGCCTTGCTCCCCTGCTGTTTGTCATAGGGAAATAGAAACTCCATATGTCGACAAGCTTTGGCTGGGCCTTTAGCCAGCTTGAAGGTCACCAACGGCGGCTTTTGCTCTTTTCATACATAGCTGGTGCCTCATTTGGGACCCTGGGTCTGATTGATTACTGAAAAAGGGATATTGAGAATGAGAATATATAGGCCATGAAAAAGAAGCAAGGGAAGCAGCTGGCTCTTCGCCGGCTTTCAACAATGCCCCGAGCTTTTTTTCTTTGGTACTATTATTGCTCTTTGTAGGAGCGAAGGAGGTGCCTCTTAACAGGAGTGAAGCTGCCTCTATTGTTTCTGCACTGGGGGCTGAAGACAGTCTGAATTACTGGTTAACCAGACTCTGCATCCAGCAGGCACACTGCCTTGTGTTGAACTATTGAGCGCTTCCTAAGTCTTGAGCATCTAGAAGTAATATTGCAAGGCTTGGGAGTGTTCTCAATTAGCTTGTAGACAAGATCAATGACATGTGCTCTCTTCCCGGGCTGGGCTTATTTCTCTCTGCTTTAAGCTCCCCTGAGTAGCTAGAATCCTCCTTTTCCTCTGCCCCATATGTCTGTGCAAAGTGCTGAAATAGTAAGAATCAAGAAAAATATTGACCACTGATAACAGAGACTTAGTCATGAATCTCCTGTCATGGGGCATGGCTGTGTGGGCTTAGAGGGAAAAGGTGGGGCAGCGAACAGAAGCTTTTACAAAGATCCAGGTTTCACTCTTGAAAATTTAGGTGACCCAGGAGAAAAATACGTCAGAGGGGAAAAAAAAATCAGGCAATGAACTTTGTTATATTTGATCATTTTGTTTTTCTTTATGTATGATTCAGAAATGTGTTTTGTGAGTTCAGAGTGCCATGTGTCCTTCTCCAAAGGCAGCCAGGCATGGTGGTACATGCCTTTAATCCCAATGCTTTGAAGAAGAGGCAGGTGGATCTCTGTGAGTTCAAGGACAGTCAGGTCTATAAAGCAAGTTCAGGATGGATAGCCGGGGCTGGTTACACTGAGAAACCCTGTCTCAAACCCAAACCAAACCAAACCAAACCAAAACAAACTAACTAACTAAAAAAGAACTCTTTCTCCAAAGGCAAAGAAGTTCTCCCTTTTGTCTCACCAGAGTCTTTCCTGTTTTTAATTCAAGCCCATTTTCATTCACTGAGTTTGTCATGAGCCAACTAGCTTTGAAGTTAATAATCATTATTTTCCCATTTCTTGGGATAAAGGCAAAACGGACCCTCTTAGCACTCCCTCAGAAACCGTTCTTTATCCCTTTAATCATCTCTGTCACGTCTCTGAACTTACTCCAGTTTCACCACATCTGCACGTTACAAGTTCTTGGTGTTCTCAAACGGAGTCCAAGCCATGCTCAGAAACATCTGCCTGCACTCAGGGCCAAGTCTAGAATTAATCCTTCTGTTTAAATGACTCCGGTATGGGTCACAGGCTGGCTGTTTTGTTGCTTTTAAAAAGCAAAACACAACAAGAAGCAAAAAAATAATAATAAAAACCTTAGAGGCAAAAGACATTTTCTTAAGATAAACAGCTAAGGAAACAGTCATTCTTCATAAGGCTACACGTCAGGGGTGGACAGTGTCTTGAGCCTGGCACTCCTGACCAGGCTAAGACATGGAGTGGGGAAAAGGTTGGTACCGCGAGGACTACAGAGCTTGGCAACTCAAGAAACCTGGGCTGTTCCAGGTGAAGCCTGGGGGTTCTTCATGCGAGGACCAGGATGGCGGAGATTGGAAGAATGGGGACGACTGAAATGAATCCAGCCCTTCACGGAGCATTTACCACTGAAATCGCAACTGTTACCACTTTAGGAGATTCTTCAGTGTCTGTAAGACACACTGCAAAGGCCAAATACTAACAATGAGAAGAAAGTGGGGGGCGGGGGGATCTGAGGGCAGATGTATGGGAGTCAGCTGCAACTCATCCACTTGCAGAAAACAGACAGCTTTTGATTTACCAACTCTGTCCCACTTAGCACCTGTGGTCCTAACTTAGTGGGCCTACGTCCTTGCTATGTATTCTGATGGTCCATCCCGCCCCGTTCCCCTTTCATAAGAGCATTATCCTTACCTGAGTTTCTGTTTGTGTTTTGGGGGGGACACTTTGAAAATTTAAAAAGTGACCAATACCTGCTACAGGTTGACATAGTGTGACTCACACCGGCTCTTTTTTTTTTTTTTTTTTTTTTTTTTTAAACTTCTAAAAGCCCAACTGTGGGCACAGATGTTCTGAGGGAAGTCCAAAAACCAAACATATTGCAGTGCTGATGAACTAGTCATGCTTTTTGCCTTCAAAGAGCAGCATAAAAAGCCCAATGCAAGTGACGTGCTTTTAGTAATTGAGAGCCTAATCAATTCCACATTGCAAGTGCCTCTGTCATCTGTTTGCACACCTTTCACGGGTTTACAGTGCTGTTGTTAAAAGGCAAGCTTGCTTAGCCCTGCAGGTTGCAAAACATCTGTATCCCTGTGGTCTGAGAGGAACACAAAAGTCATGTTGAAAGAGAAGTTATCAGTGGCGTATGGGGATTGCATTCGTTTAATTCATAATTATGAAATGTGAGTGTTGGGTATCACTCTCAGCCCGAACAAGAAGCTTTCTTGTGATTGATTTGCCTAAAACAGTTGCTGTATTGAGGGAATCCGAATGGTTTTAACATACATGTTCTTCGGTTACATTAAGCTGGTGTGGTTATGAAAAATGTACAGGCTAGCTATTGTCACCAAACTGAACAATTTCACATATTCCAAGCTAAGCTTACGTACTTTTAAAGGTCTCCTTCTTTCCAATTATAATTTTCACACTTCTTATATTTCTAGAAACTCCACAGGCATTACTAATATATTTCCATGAAGATTGACTTGTAGCAGCCTTCTACAGGGATTAGAGCTGACATCTGTGTAACAGTGCCTGAGAGGGAAGAATATTAATATAGTTGCTGCCATATGATGATAGACATTAGAATGTCATTAACAAACCAAAATCAGAAATGGAACCTGACACCATCTTGGGAGTTACGATCTTGGTCTTGACCTAGCAGCATGATGTGAAGCCAAGACCAATATACACACGGACACAAGAGAACTCTTGTTTTTCCTTTAAACTCTTTCTATATGAGATATCAGTGAAATTGGAAACAGCAATGTGTGGATGTTCTGGTTTTTTCTTCTTCCTCCTAGCTGTCTTCCAAGAGTCATTTCTGTTTCAACACTATTAAGCTCATACTTTTCCCTTGGGAAAATTCAAATCTTCCTATACTCTCTCTCTCTCTCTCTCTCTCTCTCTCTCTCTCTCTCTCTCACACACACACACACACACACACACACACACATCAAACTCAAGGAGAGAAGAGAAGCATGGCTTCCTTTCCTAGTTGCTGGGCCTTGTTAGCTAGTTCCGAGGAAGACAGCCTCAGCGCAGCTCAACTGCACTTCTGTCCATCCATTGCTGTGCATTTTGTCCCTCGAAGCACTTTCCCATTAAATAAAGGCAGAGTTGAACTGGCTCAGCTTTTAATTCTCCTTCATTGGCCAGATGAGTGTTCTTTCCTGCTGTTAAACCTGGAGAAGCTCACAAATATGTTAATACATGCAAATGCTTTTAACCTCACTTTCATATTTAACTTACTGACATTTATATCAATAAGTACAGAGGCTTGCCCATCATTCGCGAGCCATTGATCTGGCTGCCACAGAAGAACACCAAGTCGTGTGTGGCATGCATGCTGAGCCTTCCAGTTGTTCATAATTATGAGCCTTTAGGAAATTAACTAAAGCTAGCGCCTGGGTACATACATGTTCTAGTCCCACTGAAGTGTTTGGCTTCATGTGAGGGTAGGGAAGACCCACTCTTGGTTTGTCTGTGCAAGCTTTTCCTGTTTGCATCCATTTTAGCATTTCAATGTTGTAAAAAAAAATATTCAATCTACTCCCATTTTGACCCATTTGTTTCCCACAAAAAAGACACACGCAGAGACTTTATATTTACAATAAGCCTTAACCAGCACAAAAGCTGGGCAAATATCTACCTTTTAAGCTATTAGAATCTACTTTCTTATAGGTAATCCCGAATTATTTCTTACTTCTTCCTATGTTTCAACTGGACTGCTCTTAACTCCAATTGACCAGCCCTCGGGGCCATGTTTGTATTCCTCAGCTAACCTGTAGCAGTTCCTCCTGCCTCCCTCTGCACCTTCTTCTTTTTCTAGGCGGCACAGGAACCCTAAACCCCACCTGTGTCTCTTCTGCCCAGCTATTGGCTGTTGCCATCTTTATTTACCAATCAGAAATAACATGGGGTGGGGGGAGGGCAGGGTCACAGGTCTACAGGCTAATTGCTGACTCTAGGTCTTGGGGGTCCGAGATTGACAATTACAATCGCCGTCAAGACCAAAATTTTCTCCTTTGAAGAAAGGAAAAGCTTAAAACAGGTGTGAAGGAAATAAGCAGATTGGGTCTTTGAGGCTTCCGGTGGGGGAGACGGCTACAGGAAGACCAGGAGGAAAGTCCAACTACAGACGGAGGGAGTCCTGTATGCTCAGGCCGACATGCTTTTTCCATCTTCTAAAGCACAGAACCCAACATTCCAGGGTGATTGCTTGCAGGCCCTGCTAAGGGGAAGTAATTCCCAGCATTGTGATTTTACCACACAATGTAAACAGATGGCCGAGGTTCACTGAACCCACTGAATGCTTCAGTCTGATGTTTTACAGCCTTTGGGGGTAAGCAGACCATTTCGGACTCACGCCACAAGCCAGAGAGCCTTAATTGCTGCTTGATCATTTTGGATTTAGGGACTTGTCAAGAAAACACCCTCTGTTCCAGTTTTAAAAAGATACTTAGAACGGAGGCAGAGCCAAATATCTTCTTGTTAGTTTTTATTGCCCGCACCAACCAAGAGTGTGTTTTCATAAAAGCATTGTACAACTCTTCCTTTGTCGCCATCCAATCGTTAGAAATTAATTTCCTTTGTTTTCATTGCTAAAACAGACTCGACCAAAAAGGATTCCTTTGCTGCTTCTGAGGTACACAAAGTCCTGAAAAACCACGCAAGTTTGTACCAATATTCCCTTCTCACATCTGGGAGGAGGAGTCCATCCAGTTTGGACTTGTCTGATTTGAAAGAGATTTAATAGCTGCAAACCGGATTTGTCAACTGGTTCCTTCCACCACTTCCAACCATGTCATGAAATAATGGTTAACAGAAACCAAATTTGTATTTATTAATGTTTATTGTTTTGCAGCTGAAATTGATTTTCAAAGTGTACTTTTGAGTGCCATTTCCATTAAAAAACCAACAGAGCAGATGTGTTATTAGGGCTTCTCCAGGATAATCCAGGAGGGCTAACGTGCCAGCCTTTTCTGCGTGAAGGCAAATGAGTGGAGTCCAGGGAGACGGCTGCTCAGAGCTAATGTTTTATCTAATCTGCGGCTCGAATGAAACATGAACAGATTTTTGCTTTTCTACAGCACTTGTAATTAGCAATGTCTCCCTAGGTCTAGACCCATTTAGAATAAAGTAAATAACATTCATGATTTGGCTATTTCTGATTTATTCCTGTGGCTTTGAAAATTGAAAGAATGAATTAAAATAAGCGGTCACACACACAGCGAGCATCACAAAGGATTTTTCCAAATGGGTAGGATGTTTTTATTTTGGTGGGTGGAGTGGTGGGACAGGAGGATTCCTTGACCCTCGTCTTAGATTAAATACCGTTTCACAGGAGCTGGTTGCTGTTGCTCTAGGTTTGACCACGTTTATTTTTAACCACAGCGGAATAGGGTGTCCTGGTGTAATATTGAGTTTTGTTTGCTGGCCTCGCTGGGCAGAAAACAGCACTGCTTGTCTTCCCTGTTCACTGGCAGATTTTAGAAAACAAAATAGACATCTTGTTAAAAGATGACAAAATGCCTGCTTTATTGCAAACTTCTTCTGTTGCACACAGAAAAAGGATCCAAACACAGGTTCTGAAATTGCCAACCTTTTTCAGCTGAGGAAGAGAGACAGGGTGAATTATGTCTCTTTCTTTCAGACAGATTCTTTCCTCATGACCTTGTTCCTCCTAGCTGGGTGAATAGGTTTTTCTCCGTGGCTGGAGAGGGGTCTACAGCAGGCCATTCACCTGGGGTCATCCACCCTCATAAAGTCCTTAAGGCACTGAGAGAAAACTGCTCTTGCTGCAAAGGTTTTGATGTGATCCCTGTAAACTGCGAAAAGAATTTCTTAATCTTAAGCATTTTCTGGGATGTTCTTTGATCTTCTGGCTTGCAAGATGACAGTGTTTGTGCTTTTGGAAACGAACTCTTATGATGCAAAGACCTTTAATAAGGAAAAAAAAAATTAAAAAGAGAGAGTATTAAACTATGGGATGATTCAAGATTTCAATTTAAACCAGGTGAGCTGACCCAAGCTTTTAATTCCAACATGAGGGGGGCAAAGGCTTGCAGATCAAGTTAGAGGTCAGCCTGATTGACATAGTGAGTTCCAGGACAGCCAGCACACTACATAGTGAAATCCTGTCAAACAAAACAAAACAAAACAAAACAAAACAACAAACAAACAATGGAGCTTCAGTTGGGGAGATCTCAGGAGAGCACCACCCCCAACACACTCACACCACCTTCTGATGGTGTAGAGGGGCATTCTTCACTGTAATAACTTTTCAGTGTTCATGGTATTTTTTTTTTTTTTTTTGCAAACATTTCCAGTTGGTTCTGTTTCCCTTGCCTAACTGATGATTATAGAGTATGTAAGAAATTCCTACTCTTGGACAAGTTAGTGGTTCTGGATACAGAGGAGTGATTGTGCGTATCTGTGGACTCAACAGTGGTGTGTCACTCCGAGGCTCTGACTGAATTTGTTGTTCTGCACTGAAGGCAGTGGGTGGCAGCCTCCAGAGAAGGTAGGAAAGTTGGGCAGACAAAAAAAAAAAAAAAAAAAAAAAGGTAATTTTATGACTCTTGCACAAGGGCCAAGACTATTGACTGCCTAAACCTCTCAACTCCTGGGGCAATGTAAGAACTGCCTAAGCGTCTGTTCTTGGGAAATATAGAAGAAGCTCCTTCAATGGGAACATCTGGGTGGTGACCCCCATCATGGTAGATCGCCTAAAATGCATTTTGTGTACCTATAACTTGTTCTTCTCAGCTGCAAAATCCATAAATACCTGATAAGCCATTGTAAAAAAAAATGTAAACTGAAGGAAAAGCACCTATAACACAGGACACTCTCTTCTCTTGTTCTTTTGTTCTTTCTTCTTGCCCTCTTCCTTCCTTTCCCCATTCCCCCCACCCTCTCTCCATATGCTCATAGCTGGCCTCTAATCCTCTCTCTCTCTCTCTCTCTCTCTCTCTCTCTCTCTCTCTCTCTCTCTCTCTCTGCCTTTCTCTCAACTCCCCTCCCTATACTCTGAATAAACTCTATAGTAAAAGAATAATTATAATAATACAGGGCACATAGCCAACATTAAATAAATATTAGTTGAGATACCAAATGACAAAGATCTACACACAAAACAATTTTACCTTGTAAAAGTCACATGATTTCTTTTTACAGCCTCTGGCAATATAAAAGCATCCAATGAGTGCTGAATATTTAATGTTAACTATCTTTACTTTTGAAATGAAAGGGACAGAGAAACATCAAAGGGTTAGAGTAACAGTCTGTGTGATCTGGCCAGGCAGTTGGAGACTATAGCCGTTTTGGTGTTGACTAGAGAGGCGGCCGTGTGTGATCTGGTGTTTAGGGAACCACCGCCTAAAGGTCTCTGCTGTTTAAATTTTCAAATACCTCGGTATTGTTGATGCTGTTATGGTCCTGAATTCTAATTGTGGACTAGTGATTCTCAGGGTGGGGTTTTCATTTATTCTTTGTTCTTTCTGTTTGAGGGTATATGGGGTAGGGATATGTGTGCCGTGGCACACTACATAGCACAGGTGGGCCTCGAACTCACAATCCTCTGTGTTCACTTCCTGTATGCTGGTATTAGAGCCATCACATGAAACTCTCGATAGGATCTTCTGATGTGTGTTGGTCACTTTTCATAGCTGTGACAAAGTATCAAAGAAGATAAATAGAGAAGAAGGCAAAGCTTATTTTGACTAACAGGGTGTGAAGAGACAGACCCACTCGCATCATGACAACTGGGAAGAAGAAAGACAGAGAAAAGGTCCACAGACAAGATGCACTCTGCAATGGCACAACCCCCAATAATCTACTTCCTCCCACCAGGCCCCAAGCTCTGATAGCAATTCATGGGTGGATTAATCTATTGCTAAAATTTACACTCTCTCTGGCCAATTAACTCTCCAACTGATTACTTACCACTTGTGCTTTCTGGGGATAGTGTTAGATAAAATTCCTAATATCTTTCAAGAGGCCTGTGAAGGTCAAATTCTTGTAATACCAAACCGATTTTACACTTGCTGACATTTGACCCAGTGCTAGAAAAGCGGTGATGAGCGAGAGTACAGTATTAATACTCCTCACAGGCCCACAGTGCTCCAACCGTCGCTGCGGTCGGTGCTCTTCACTGCCACAGACCTACCCTCTGTTGAAAACCAAACAAGCAAACAAACACATGAACTAATAACAAAGTAGCCCGTGGTAGTCAGTCAGCTGTAGAGTGCCCGCCCAGCACACGGGAGGTCCTACAGCATCACACACTACAGCATCAGGCGCAAAGCCAGATTTCCGGAAGAGCATCCTCAAGGAAGGAGTAAAGTGGTCAATATTAAATATCTTGACCCCAAAATACAGGTTGTTTAGTGCTCTGTGGGACTAATGCAGGCGTGAAAGGGCTGCTGTGCTCTCACTGACGTTCCTGGCTTGGCTTACCTGCCAGCACCTAGTGACTGTGAACTTTGGAGCTAAACTACTGGCATTTGTCCTGAAGCACAATTTTTTCACGTGAAGCCTGACTGATTTTGGACCTGTGTCTATTCACAGTTTAGCTTTTAGCAAACATGTTCTTAAAAAAAATATGAAAGAAGTGATGTGGTTATTCTGGGGGTGGGGAGAGTATGGGGTGGAGGGGACTGGTAATGTTTGTTGGCGGCAAGAAAATTTAAGCTCTCAAGAAAAATAGCAACATTTTAGCAAGCTTGCTCTTGCTGTGATGAATTTAGAACTTTCTGGATACTTCCAGGTGCTTGTGATGGTGTCAACACTGGTATTAACAACTGTGCTTGCTTGCAATGTGCCATGGAATATATTAACCTTTGGAAGATCTGGATATTTCCAAGTGACCAATGCATCTTTTTGTTTTTCATAGCATTCATTTTGTTTTATGATGCGTTTGCGTGTGTCTGTGTATGGCTCTTGAGCATGTGAGCGCAGGCACCCATGGGTAGAAGAGGGTACCGTGTCCTCCTAGATCTGTAGTTACAGGCAGCTGTGAGCCAATCAACGTGGATTCTGGGAACCAACTCCAGTCCTCTCCAAGAACAGGATAGACTCTGAACTCCTGAGTCATCTCTCCATACTCTCCTACTGTACGAGTGTGTTCAGAATTAACTCAAGGTTCAAGCTAGTTAGACCCAAACTGGAGTTTTGCATAGCAGAGTGAATATATATAAAAATATATGTATATATGCATATATGCACATATGTATATATGCATATATGCATATGTGTATATATACACATATGTATATATGTAATGTATATATGTATATGTATACGTGTATGTATACATATACATATATATCCCCTAGGACTCTATGATTACTGACTACAGTTGACTTGTAAGGAAGGGCTAAGCTTTGGAGTGGTATTCAAGAAAAATGTTCACAACTGAGTTAAAAAAAAAAAAACAACCCAGTAAAATACTTCTGTTTTTCCAACTACGTGTGTATTTGAGGTCAGATTGACTTCGTATGTTTCAGGCCCAGAAGCAAATTGCAGCCAACGGAGATGGCAGCAGACGTGCGGATCCAGCTGGTTTCCATTATACACTGGACAGGAAAGAAGTTTAGTAAAACTTCATAAATACACTGTTTTCCTCACTACTTAGGAAAAAACCATAGTCTCTTTTCACTTAAAATATTAATGGACATACAGTGGATATTTTGCTGCTATTTTAAAATAATTTAATAAGGTATTTTGAAACATTCAGTTTTGGCTTCCTGTAAGATACTGGCAGGTAGGATACACACATGCAATGTCTCTTTAGTGGATTTGCTGATTTTTCATAGTGTGCAGGACGAAGTTTTGGGAGATCCCAAAGACTGAAACTTGCTACCCTACACGGCTTGCCTAAAGAGCTTTAAATGGTAGAGAGAGATTTGCATTTTGCAGATCTAATTTCCGCTCTGTGGAATTATTTTTTTTTTTCTGGAAAAACAAAATCCTCCTGAAGAGGAAACCGGAAAGCATTGCTTAACTGTTCTTTCTTAAATACACTGGGTATGGGCCAGCATTCTGAGTGGCGTAGTCTGACAAACGGTGCTTCCGAACATAACTTTCTATTTTGGGCCTCATGATCTATCATAAATATCATTGTAGTGATGCGTATTGCTTTTAGCTTGGGCTTTCTTTTTAATTTTGAGTACTTAAAAATTTTCACAAAAATTTAGAAAGATTACACAGCAGGTCATATCAGTACATGTTTCCCTTGAAAAATACCTTATATAATGACTCCTTTTTTGAATTTTTTTCCATTCTGTATTTATTTTTGAGATGTATCCATTTCAAAATATATAAATTTCCTTGCTTTGAAAATTACTGTTGAGTATTCTATTATACAAATAAATTCTCAAGATTCTTGGCTTTTAACAGTTAAAACTTATTTCTTGCTAATGTGTAACATTTCTAATTCTTCGCTGTCTATCAAAAAAGAAAGCAACAATAGTTCTCATGCTGATAAGGATTTTTGTTTAAAATTTCAGTAAAGCAGGTAGCTAATGATAAATACTTTGATTTTTTATAGTGATAATCTGAAGTTTATTCAACCCCTCTCTATCTGTGCATCATTTTTGTGTGTATCTTCATATTTTTTAATTAGATATATTATTTACATTTCTTTTTTTATTGGATATATTCTTCATTTACATTTCATTTCCCTTTTCCTGGTTCCCCCCCCACCCCGGTCCCACATACCCTTTTCCCTCCCCCTGTTCCCCCATCCACCCCTTCCCACTGCCCTGTTCTGGTATTCCCCTACACTGATGCATTGATCCTTTCCAGAACCAGGATCCACTCCGTCCTTCTTCTCGGACATCATTTGGTATGTGGATTGTGTCTTGGGTGTTCCAAGATTCTAGGCTAATATCCACTTGTCAGTGAGTGCATACCATGGGTATTCTTTTGAGACTGGGTTACCTCACTTAGTATGATGTTCTCCAGCTCCATCCATTTCTCTAAGAATTTCATAAATTCATTTTTTTCTAATGGTTGAATAGTACTCCATTATGTATATATACCACATATTTTGTATCCATTCCTCCATTGAGGGACATCTGGGTTCTTTCCAGCTTCTGGCTATTATAAATAAGGCTGCTATGAACATAGTGGAGCATGTATCCTTTTCGTTGTTTTTTTTTTGTTTGTTTGTTTGTTTTGTTTTGTTTGTTTTTGGTTTTTTTCGAGACAGGGTTTCTCTGTGTAGTCCTGGCTGACCTGGAAACTCACTCTGTAGACCAGGCTGGCCTCGAACTCAGAAATCCGCCTCCTCTGCCTCCCAAGTGCTGGGATTACAGGCGTGTGCCACCACGCCCGGCTCATGTATCCTTTTCAATTTAAAAAAACCATTACATTTTATTCGTGTGTGTGTGTGTGTGTGTGTGTGTGTGTGTGTGTATGTGTGTGTGTGTTGTCATTTTGGCAGGCATGTGGAGGTCAGAGGACAAATGGAAGGAGCCAGTTTGTTCTTCTGCCATGCGGATCCCAGGGATTGAATTCCGTCAGGCATGCTCGGTGGCAGTCACCTTTATGTGCTGAGCAGTCTTAGTGCCTCATTTCTCAGCATTTGAAATCATAAACTTCAGCATATGATTTTACATATTGTAGAAGATGGGTGTTCTAGAAATTCCAACCATTTCCATTTCCTTCCTGAGAGAAATGGTGTTTGGTTATCGACTTCTAACCAGCTGATATAGATAATCAAGTACAGTGAATGTCTACACCCCCACCGAACTCACAGGTTGAAGCTTTAATCCACCGTGTGACTATTTTAGAGAAAAGGCCTGTGGGATGCTAAATGCTAAATGAAATCACAAGGGGGCCGTTAGACCTCTGCAGTGGCCTCACCTCGCATCCCTGGACTGGGGACACAGCAAGTTTGAGACGAGCCTGAACTATCAGCCCTGACTCTGTCATGCCAGACCAACCCTGTAAATCTGGCAGCCTGGACTTTGGCTGGTGGTGTTTTTTTTCCACAGTCTATGCTGGCTAACCCAGCAGTCTCTGTACAGTAATACTCACGAGGCCATTGCAATTTTAGTCTCAGAGTCTTCTAGCTGAGTCCCAGAATCAGGGAAGCAAACATGTTAATGCTGGAGTGAGCCTCAAAACCAAGAGCTTAAATGAAGCCACAAGTGACTTTAGACTTCTACTACCATAATTGCTGGAGTAGAGCAACTACTGCATGGCATGTTTTTTTGCTTTGTTTTTGTTTTCAATCACACCTGCCTGAAAGACTGAGGAATCAGCTTGCCAAGAGTCACACACTTACACTACCAAACCCCCATGATCTTTCTCTGAGTGTCACTCATCAGATTCAAAATTCTGCGCTGTCTCACTTGGCTGGTATGCCTTCCATCTCCCTAAAAAGAGCTCTGATCTCCAGAAAGCTTTGTGCAAAGAAAGAGAACCATGGGAGTTGGGTGACATTGAATTGACCCAAAAGCTTCTAAAAATTCCAAAGGCGGTGTTATGTGGAGTTATCTGCCACTCACAGGAACCAACCTGTAAGAAGCAGCTCAGAGAGGCGAAGAGTCAGCGACCCATAACAGCTGGGAGGGACACGGTCACTGGCTTGGTACAGTGGTTTCGGAAGAACGGCTCTATGTCGAGATCCTGGCAGGAAGAGCAGTGTCAGGCTGGGTGCTTGATGGGAATTTCTAGGAAAGCATGAGCAGAGGTTTCAAAAGACTGCTGAAGATGCAAGGGCAACAGCAGTGCCATGGTTACCGTCAGTCTGGAGGGGAAAAGAAAGGACAGTTGAGGGGTCTGGAGAGCCTCGTCTTAGAAGGAGCCAGAATGCAGCAGAAAACAGGCTGATCCTTGTGGCTCCTTCTCCTACTCTCATTTCTGCGACCTAGAGCTTAATCCAATGTTCAAAGCTACACTTAACCCGAACAACAGTCAAAGGGCGAAGGAACCCTTTCCAGCCAGCCTACTGTGTGGGCACGCGGGGTGGCCAAGGGTGGAGACGACCTGCGGGTTATTTGAATGTGTTTCCTTTGGATGTGAGGTGGTCCTCACAGGTTCACAAGCTTACTGCTCGGGTCATGCACTGAGGTAGGGGAAGAGGGTCCCTGGAGGGGCCTCCAGATTCCCCAGCTAGGAATCCTCCCTGTCTTCTCTGCCTTCTGACAGTGGAGACAATACAATGGGCTTCGTTGTCTTGTCTCCCACACCTTGATGGGCCCCATCGGCTGGCTGGCATTACTGCAGCTCGCCACACCCGCTCTTGGATAGCTGTTCTCTACCCAGCATTATATTTCCTCAGATCAAGTACCCGAGTTTGAGACTCCTGTCCATCCAGACTTTCCACTCTTCTGTCCGTTATCCATTTTTACCATGCGGGGCTCCACTTACTTGCTTATTATCATGTTTGCTCCCCTGTGTAACTTCTAGTTTCTCAGGTGGTGAACACACACACACACACACACACACACACACACACACACGCAGGTGGGGGTTGGAGGTAAGGTGGCATGGAATCAATGACACAGACTCCAGGAGCCGCTGAGATCCCCCCTTCCAGAAAGCTCACCTTAGAACTCCTTTAATACCCTCCACCCACGCACCATTGGTCCCAAGAAAGCATTTTTCAAAACAGCAGTTCCCTATGGACAGCATGGTCTATGTCAGCAATCCTTGGTATCTCAGACAGTCCTCAGTTAGGTCCTCCTGCAGGAGACACCTTTGCAGCTGCACAGCTTCTGGCTGCTGCACCATTCCTCTAATACACACATACACACACACACACACACACACACACACACACACATACACACACACACACACACACACCTTGTTAATTATACCGTGTGTGGGGTGTGTGTGTGTGTGTGTGTGTGTGTGTGTGTGTTGACAGAAGTATAAGAGCACGGAATGATGGGAGTTAGTGAGGGAGGGCAGCAACATCCTATCGGGCTCAGCGTTCCACAAGTATGGGGTATCTGCGGGCACTGGGCTGAGAGATGAGGCCACATGCAATTGTTTCTGGCCTGCCACTGCTGAGTCGGCCAGCTGCAGAATCCCAGTGAACAAAGTCATCATTGAACTCAGCATGTCAACAGTGCTGTCTTTGCTGCCTGTCACAGGCATAAACCTCAGGTCATGATAAGTGGCCCTTTTCTGTGAAAAGCTGGAAACACTGGTGATGAAGTCAGCAGGAGGCTTTTCTAAAGAGATGTGGCAGTTTAGGTGACACAGTTACATGTTTCTTACACAATTAACTACCACCTTCTTTCTATATAACAGAGAGTTTAAATCATTGTTCTTTGGGCCAAAATATTAAATGTTTCTTTAAAAAATTATTATTATTATTATTATTATTATTATTATTATTATTAGTAGTAGTAGTAGTAGTATTATATACAAGGTCTCTCTTTATACCACTGGCTGTTCTGGAACTCACTATGTGTAACTGCCCGCAGTTATGAACGAATGGGTTACCGGGTTCCCTGGAAGGAGAGCTGGGGATAGAAAGGAGTGGCGAGAGAAACATGGAGCCAAGACAAACAGGTTTTCTGACCGAGGCTCAAAGTTTAATGGGGGGGGGGGGTCTCCAAATACATACAGACAGGGGAAGACCCTTCCCCCAAAGGCGGGAAACTAGAACCAGATTGCTTGCTCTGCAGGTGGCTAGTGCCTCTCAGGAAGCTGCAGGTCCTTGGAGAACAATGGGCTTCACCAGGGTCTGAGCGCTCCACCCTAGGTGGAGGGGTAGTGGCTAGCACAGGAGTTTCCGCTCAAAGGCTGGGAGAGGAACTTCACCTCGGTCAATGTCAAGTTCCTGCCAGGTGGCAGAGCACCCCAATACGGCTCTCTACAGTTATATTCACACACTAGCCTTGAACTCACAGAGATCTGCCTTTCTCTGCCTCCCAAGTGCTGGGCTTTAGTTTTTAAATTCATTCTACATTTCAAGATGGTGCCACATATCCCGTGAACTGAAGTAGATAACACAAATTCCATATTTTTATATAAGTTTCTCTCAAAAGTTTTTATTTTGTTTGCACTAAGAACTCTTCTCCCTGACCGCTCTAATTGTCTTTAAGTTGAACTTTTGGGAGGGAGTATTTCTAAATTTCTTTTGATTTACATAAGTTCATTTTCATTTGGAAAGTATTGGACCTTAGATTTG
The DNA here is from genome assembly GCA_964023405.1 of Apodemus agrarius. Lineage (NCBI taxonomy): Eukaryota > Metazoa > Chordata > Mammalia > Rodentia > Muridae > Apodemus > Apodemus agrarius. The sequence continues at coordinate 44,462,306 of OZ030021.1, read as the reverse complement.
GGGATTCTTGTACTTAAGATATACAAGCTAACTGCAGTGACTGTAAAGTCAACTGATACTGCTTTAACGCTACACTTTGCTGGGTACTCCACCATCAGCGACAAGTGGACCTGCCCGGGTGGTGGTGGCGCACACCTTTAATCCCAGCACTTGGGAGGCAGAGGCAGGCGAATTTCTGAGTTCGAGGCCAGCCTGGTCTACAGAGTGAGTTCTAGGACAGCCAGGGCTACACAGAGAAACCCTGTCTTGAAACAAAACAAAACAAACAAACAAACAAACAAACAAACCCAAGTGGACCTGACATAGACTATTCAGAGTCTCTTGGGGGCATCAGACAAATTTTTAAAAATCAAGAAAATGGAAAACAAGATAATGGTGAGTTTGGTGGGCAAAGTATGCCCAGGGGAACCTAGTTTAGAAAAAGTAGCCCTTTCCTGAAGGCTGAGTACAAGGTAAACAGAAAGGCCAGTCAGGGTAGCTCATCAGAGAGTAGGAAGGGGACTGAGTTTCCTGGGCTATGGAGGAAAGGCTGAGCATGTGCACAGCAGCCAGAGAGGTGAGATGCTGAGTCCGGGAAGAGTGGCTTGTGACAGAGTTTAAGAGAAGAATGGTGCCCTGCAGTGTCACTGCGGTGGGATGCCACCCGCTTTAGTGTCACTGCGGGGGCAGGGGGTGGAGAACGCCACCCACTTTAGTGTCGCTGCAGTGGGATGCCTCTCAAGGTGCACAGGTTGCGGTGTGACTGGATTCTCATCTTAAGGCTCACGCTCACATGTTGAGTGATAGGTAAGAAAATACGGCAGAAAGGAAATCTTATCAGTCAGAAGGCTGTGAAAGTCAGACTACATGGGGCCAGGACGTGGCATGAGCCTCGGCAAAAAACAGGCAGGCACATGATCTGCTGCAGAGCCCAAGTTAAGCAGATCTGCTAATGAGTGCCCTGTGGCATGTGGCGAAAAGATACATGATCAACAAAATCCGTGGGTTTCTGGGAAGCAGACACTGTGATGCTGGGGTGAGCACACTGGCCTTAGGGGTAGATTGTCTGGGTCCAAATACCAGTTCTCATTCTCAACAGTCCTTCTGTCTTAGCACATTTAACTTGGTGGCGTCTTGGTTTTCTTCTCTCCACAATGAGAGTGACATGGATGTTTTCCATACAGGAATGTGGTGAGCTCTGAGATTAGGCCGTATGACGTGTTCTGGCACAGAGCAATCCTGACTCAGTGTTGGTTGTTATGTCTAAAACAGGAAAACTGGGAAGGCATGAGAACCGAGGGGTAGAGTGCAGCTGTGAGGGGGAGGAGCCTCTAAGGCTTCATTATTGAAATATTGAGCTGGTCATGGTTGAACACGCCAGTAGGATTTGCTGAAGGAGGAAGAGGCAGGAGGATCATGAGTTCGAGGCCAGCCTGGGCTACATATTTTGGACTGGAGAGATGACTCAGCGGTCAAGAGCACCAACTGTTCTTCCAGAGGTCCTCAGTTCAATTCCCAGCAATCACATGGTGGCTCACAACCATCTGTAATGGGGTCTGGTGCCCTCTTCTGGTGTGTCTGAAGAGACCAATGGTGGTGTACTCATATACATTAAATAAATAAATAAATAAATAAATAAATAAATAAATAATAAATACTTTCTTTTAAAAAAAAGAAATATAGAATTGTTTGTTGGAAATACAGGTGGAAAAACTATGGTCTTGAGATTGGAAGAGACCCTGTACAGAAAATTCCCAACAGGAAGCTAGATTAGAAACATGCTAAGTGGTTATCCCCAAGGGATAGAGGCAAAGTTTAGAATTAATCCCTGAGTCCAGCTTAGAGTGTAGAGTTAGACCCAGGCAAGGAACCTGAGCAGAAAAAGTGTCTGATATATCTATCAACAAGGAAACTCCAAGAGAAGATGAGGAAGGAGAAGGCAGAACAAGGATAGAGAAGGAAGGGTCTCCATTTGGAGCACTGCTGAAGCGTCTCTGAAGAAGGGGTCCGATGGCCTGGGGCCACGTAGAGATCAGTGGGCCACTTTGAGCAGAATAGTCGAGTGCCGAGTGCCTCGGAGTGAAGAGGGCAGCTTTGATGAGCAGAGTGTGCTGGGAGCAAGGAGGACTCCTACTGAGAAAGGGGTGGGGCGGCACTGTGCAGGTGGGTGTTCTTGGTCGCTTGTTTCATTGAATAGGGAGTAGTAAGAACAGGAAGTGACGGGGAGGCTGTAATGCTGGCGAGGTGCTGAAGGAGTGAAACAGTCCCGATGAGCTAAGGACCACAGCCATCGAGGAGAGCCTTTAACGGTAGGTTTCATAATGCTCAGGAAAAAGGCAACACAGGATTGTAGTTTTCAGACCAGCAGTTTGTGTTTAATCTTCCACTCCAATTTCTGTCCCTCCCTCCCTCCTTCCCTCTCTCCTTCCCTTCTCCCTCCCTCCATTTCTTTCTTTCTTCTTATTTTTGAAACAAGATTTCATGTAGCCCATCCCGGGCAACCTCAAACCTGCTACATACCCGAGAAAGAGTTTGAACTTCTGAACCTCCTGCCTCCACCTCCTGCAGGCTGGGATTACAGATGCACAGCCATTACACCTGGTCGATGCAGTGCTAAGGACTGAACTCAGGGCTACCAATGCGCTAGGCAAGCGCTCTATCAAATGAGCTCTATTTCCAGCTCTAATTAATTCTGTTTCAACAATGAACTTCAAAGTAAAGTAGTCAGCCAGCTGGAAATAGAGGCATAGGAAGTGTGTGGAAGGTTCCAGACAGGGGAGCTTAAAATAATAACCTTGTAAAATGGGAGTCTATAAAGACAAACAAACAACAATAACAAAAACCTGACGTGAATGCTGAGTGAATCCATAACTGATATCTGAGATCCTATATTCTCAAAAGACCTGTTGTGATTGATTGGTCAGTTTTCTTTGTAGGATTCAGTTGCTGGGAATCTTATAAATACAAGAATACTCCTGTGGACTTCAAACTTGGGTTACATTGAACTTAGAACCCACGAGTCTGTTGCAGTAGTTTGCATCCATAGAAGCAAAATTGAAATTTTGCAGAAGCGGAAACCACATTCTCATCATCTTAGACTGCTTTCACAGCCATTTCCAAAATGAAGTAGACAGGCAGTGACTGGAGGATATTCATCCCACACAGCTTTCCGAGAGGGCATTGTACTTCTAGACAAAGCCAGTGACATCGTTCCACAGTTCTAAAAGAGGACATGAGGATGCTCTACTCAGTCATGTCTATACAGGCCAATGTCCAAAGTGAAAACCAAGCTTAAATTGTGGCAAAGCCACTGGCTTGGCTCTAACAGTCTACAGGGCTTCAAACTGGCCCCAGCTGAGTTCACAGGAATCTGTGTGTATAATAGAGAACATACCATTTGAAACTGTACGTGAACAATTGGAAACACATACTTGGAAAACACTGGAGTGGGTGTGTGCTACCTGTTTTTATTATGGAAACGCTTAAGCATTATTTCCAACCTCAGGTTCTTTTGTTTCTTTCTTTTTCTTTTCTTTTCTTTTCTTTTCTTTTCTTTTCTTTTCTTTTCTTTTCTTTTCTTTTCTTTTCTTTTCTTTCTTTTCTTTTCTTTTCTTTTCTTTTCTTTCTTTCTTTCTTTCTTTTTTTTTTTTTAAATCTATGTCCTGCTTCTGAGAGCAGGACAGTGATTCTAGTACATCTTCTTCTCAGATTACCTGTTTAGAAAGCTTTTCTGGGCCTGGGCTTTTTGTAACCATACTCCGAGTGTGTTCTAGTGTTTGCTGCCCATTATGACAGGTGATTTCATGCTCTTGAGAGTGGGTTTACTTTGAAGGCATCTTTATTTGATACGGAAGCCATTGTAAAATATAGCTTTGAAATGGGACCCATAATGATCTAAAATGCACTAGAATAGTGCGTGGGGAACTATGGCAGCCTGTTTTGTGAAAAAGAGATCTCCCAGGGGAGGCTCTGTTACTAAAACATTGAATATTTGTGGAAATTAATTTGTAGAGGTGTTTTTACACCCCCCCAAAGAATAGTAGAGTGTATTGTTAATCTGTCTCATCCATAGTAGGGCAGCATCTGAGACCTCTGGCGGGAAACAAGGTTGTTCAAATAGGCACCCAGGGCAAGGCCTGCACTAGGGCTCTAGGCACACGTGGATTCAGGATCTTTCCATTGGACAGGTCTCCGTGGGACACTAAGTGGAGGTTCAGCTGAGAGTTTACCGAATGGGCACTACAGGTTGGAAGAGAGTTGGAGATGTCACACGTACGCACCGGTGATCCTCAGCTCTGTGACTCGTCCTTGTCCATTTGTCCCTCATCAGTGCCTCCCTTAGTCACGCCTGTCTCCAGTATTGAGACTCAGAGACCCTTGTTTCACAGAGATGAGAACAGGACAACCCCATTCATTCTGTCTCCTAGTTCTCCACTCGCAGGTGCTCTTCGTGAGTCCTCTTCCACACCCCTCCTTGCTTGTTGTCTGTTGACCCCCGCGGGTCCTGTTCCCCACACACCAGCAAACTCCTTCATTCATCAAGCACCACCTTCTACCCACTGGCTCCTCCAACAATCTCCAGCATCCCCATTTCCCCTGCGACAGTTTACCTTCCTATTTTGGTTGAAGCTCCTGGTTTCCGAAGCCTGAAATATTATAACATCCTAGATTCTTTTTTCTCTCTCACTCCAAACTCTGTTGAATCAAAAAGAACCAGGCTCATTTCTGTCCTTATCTCTTCTGGAATCGTCCTTAGTTTGGGTCCTTGTTCTCTCTAATTGGGTCCACTAGGACCTCCTGACAGCGTTTCTCATTTAGTGTGCTCTCCCAGAAAACTCTGTGTTCTCCAGAGCAGATGGAGATGATGAGGATCAGGTGCTTCCCTAAAGCATAGCTCTTTAATACATGCACCCCACACCCAGTACCTCAATCCCACATGCCAGCATCACTAGTGAGCTTGCGAGCAAAGATGCCCAGAGAGATGTAATACACTCCACATTGCATTCACCAAACTCTTAAGGTGATTTTGATAGTCCACGCTTTGAGAATGATTATCTTCAAAGATAAGCAAGGCCCCATCAACTGTGGCAGGTCAAATAGATGCCAGGAGGAACAAGCTGCATCCTCATTCATCTTATGCGTCCCACCCAAGGGTTTTGTTCTTGCTGTCTGTGTCTCCAGGTGGAAGCCATACATGACTTCTTGAACGAGTACCAGAGCCTACCGAGAACTTGGCTGTTCCATGGGGCAGAACTGAAGTCATTTTTTTTCTTTTCTTTTTGTTTTCTTCCAGTGGATTTTAGATGTTTGTTCACCCTGGGTGCAATACACTCTCACTTTGACTCTTCAGAACAAATGCCCTTTGTTAGCTGGGAGCTGCGCGAAGCTTCTTGACAGCATGGGCCCTGTGACACATGCCCTTGTGCTCCAACATTCTGCTGCTCCGTCCCGTGTCATGGTTAACTCTGACCTTACTGGGTAGATGGCATTTGAGAGGGGCTTGTGGGTTCAGGAGGAATTGGGTAAGTGAGAAAGGGAGGGAGGATATTTCAGGCTGAAGGAATGTTGTCAACAAAGACGAGGGAGATGAAGTTACAAAGCAATCTGCCACTAACAAAAGAAGAATGGTACAGGCTAAGCCAGAGAAAGGAGGCTGTGAAAGGGGTGTGTATGTAGTCAGCCTTGGAGAGCCAGCTAGGAATCTGGGCTGTATTTGAAAGACCACAAAAATGGGTAGTCATTGTGTTAGGAGTGTTTACATACTAATATTTCAGGGAATCACCACTGTGAGATTTCCCAGAGTAAGACAAACTGGTGCCAAAGTAATTCTGTCTGACCCCTCAGCTGAGAAGCCAAGGTGAGAGCTACATTCACATTGTAATGCCCTGGGAAACACTGACTTGGACTCAGCTGTGGGTGACTGGCTGCTTTTCCTTTGCTTCTGAAGGTGATGACTTTGGCCACACAGGTTTTGTTTATATTGTTGTGTGATAAACACCTTGAATGAGACCAGTTCCTTCTTGAGCCGTCTGTCCCCCTCCCTGCCTTCCCTGATCCACCTTGACATCTCCTACCAAGAGGATAATTTTGATCTTGTAGACTTGTAAATTGTGGACTGGGACTTACTTTAAGAAAACAAACTGTTAGCATCCCATTTGGTGTCTGGTTCTGACTGGGTACCAAAGACATTTTTCCCTCCGGTGGAGAGCTTACCCTTCGGAAGTGGCTGCCAAGCTAGCTGCCCCTGCAGGTGATCCAGTGTGATCCCCACACTGTAGATAGCCTCTGGCTGTTTGGATTTCCCGGTGATAAGGAAGAACTTCGGAGGGAGCCACTGCAGAGGCAGCTGAGGCCCTCAGAGGAGCTTCAAATGCCTGCCTCTGCTTAAAGTGGATTTATTTGATCAGTTTAAAAGATTTGCTGCCAAGATTGGGCTTAGAGGGTAAAACAAAGACTTAAGGAAGAGAACTGAGAGATTTTTAAATTTTTTTTTAAATCAAATTAATGTCAATTTTTTTTCTTGTTTCATTTCATCGCTGGACGTTGAGAAATGAAAGAAACAAGTCTTTCTGTGACTCCCAGGGCAAGACACCAGTGCCTCAACTGATAATACAAAAGAGCCGGATGGTAGGAAGGCCTGGAAATGGAGCTCAATCATTCCCTGCAATTACTGTGTCTTATTGATAACTAGCAGCTCTATCCAACAAATGCCATCTCTGGAACAAAGCCTGTCACAGATCAGACTGAAGCCATTAAAAGCTTTGATTAACATGTCCCTGGGGTGTGCTGGGGAAACTTTCTACGCCAAATGACAGCCTATTGCTGCTGCTTCTGACTGGTTCTCCTGAAACACTTTCGTGTTTTAATCTAGTGCACAGTTTAAATTAAAAAACGGCAATGACTTTGTGTGACCTAAATATGAGCCACTTCTATTCCGGGTGGGATTTATCAACAGCTAACAGATTAAGTGCTCAGAGAAGCAACAATTAACCTTCCTGTGTGGTGGCTAATATTAATTATATAGAGGGATAATTATATATATGCATGTATTGTTGTATATATATATAATTATGTGTGTATATGAGTGTGTGTATGTACACGGTACATATGCTGTGTGTACAATATCTCCTTCTGGCCTTCAATGAGTCCCAGAGAAAGATTCATACTTAATACGCTTCATTTAGTGCACACAAAGCTTTGTGTATATTACCAGTGGAAAACAAATTTGTTTGTGCTTGCTTGAGGAGCGCACTGCTTACCCTCCCTGGTACTTTTGCTGCTGTTGGCGGTGGTTTCTGGTATGCATCCTGTTGCAAATCCAGCCATTGCAAGCTGAGATAAAGCCCACTCACTTTTTTCATTTTGGAGTTGTTAGGAACAGGGGCCTATCTATTGTCTACACAAATATGCCTTTTCTACCCATCGGAAACTATTCAGTCTTGATTGTCTTTGCGGGGGTGGTGGTGGTATGTGTGTCTGTGTCTGTAAATGTATGTGTGTTTTCTCACTGTTACTATATACTCTCCTAAAGTACAAGTTTCAAATGATTCTATGTTGAAACTGCCATGGTCCACATCATATAGTGTAAAAGATAAAAAGAACCCTCTCTACCTATAGCCCCCTCTCTCCGTGTATTTGGGCACTAGGTCTTGAATCCCAGGCCTGGTGCTTGCTAGCATGTACCTCACTATTGAGTTTCACCCCTATCCTTCCTCACAGTGTTTAAACTATGAAACCGGTAGAAGACAAATTGGCTTTTTATGGGCAGGATTCTTACAGCAAGTTTATTACAGACAACCACTCATTGTGGTAAAAGGGAAAAGGAAATTCAGCTCATACAGAATAAAGAGCAAGCAGCTAAAAGACAGCCATCATCCTAGAGGCCCACAGTGTCCACCTCAGTGGCCGAGAGACGCTTTCCTTCCCAGTGCCCAGGGGATTAGCCAGATCTCTCTTTGGAAGGCCCACAGCTCATCCCTGACTGGGTGCTCGTGACACCTCTATCTTTAACCGCAAAGTGTGTTGTTTGCTTTCAGAGGGCAAGGTAGAGGACCTCAAGGCATGAGATAGTTGTGATTATTCTTCAAAATACAATTTTCTAGCTCATCTGACTTCTACACCAATGTAATGCCTGCATTGGGAAACAATGGCTCTTGCTGGTCTACACAGACTGGGGGATGGGTACCAGGTAGAAGATGTAACAAATGGAGTTGTGAGACTCCACCATCTGACACTCAGAACAGTAAGCTAAGTAGCTGCATTTAGGACAACTGAGATCTTTTCTGTATTAGAGTTTTCCAGAAGACTAAAACTATAGGAATACAACACACACACACACACACACACACACACACACATAGCCACAGAGAGCCATCTTATGTTAAAATTGGAACAACGGTTGTTTGTGGCAACAGGGACAATCAATCATTATTTATCAAGGATTGTTTCCCGAGGACTTCACAAACCTCACAAGTGTCCCGGCAGGTACGGCTAGCTCTGCATCTGCATATAGGTGTGACTTCCTGTGGTAGTTAGCTCTTCCTTGTGAGGTTGACCGGGTTTGTAGTCACCCAGGAGACACATATTTGGACTCATCTTTCAGGACATTTTCAGAGGATGACCAATCCTGACCATGGGTAGCATCATCCTATAGATTGAGGTCTGGGATTAAATAAAAAGAAAGTAAGGGAAAAGCAGCCTGAGCCACAGCCCTCCTCTTCCTTAGCTTCCCAGGTGAAGGTTCAGTGTGACCAGGATCTCACACTCCCGCAGCTTTGACTTCCAGCCAGAACGGACGCGGTCTCTTTTCAGACTGTGAGGCAAAAATGTATTTTCTTAGTTATTACATCTTCAATTATTTATTGTATATTTATTTATATGAACGCATATGTGTGTATATGTTTGCGTTATAGTGATTTATTGCAGGTCAGAGAACAAATTGAGACTCAGTTCTCTTTTTCTAGCATGTGAGTCCCAGGGTTTTAAAGTCAGGGCTGCTCAACCTGCCCAACCAAATGGTATTTTGTCATAGTGACTTAAAAAGTAACTAAAATGTTCCCTTCATAAAAGTAAAATAAAGTGTCCAAGAGAATTCTAGGTTAAAAAGTACCAAATGGAAATCCCAAAGCATATTTGTCTAGGCATATTAACCAAATGTTCTCCATTACTATAATTTGATATTTATTTGATTATTCTTTTTTGTAAACTTGCATTAAATTCCAATTTTTCAAATGCTAGATGATATAATTGTTTTAAATATGAGCAGGTGATGACTTAGCACTTGTGTCATGTTAACACATTTGAGGCCAGTAAAAGTGCTGGCAATGAGTATATTTAATTTCCAACTGGAAACAAGGAAGGCTGTTAGTCCATGGGGTAGACACATGCCTCTGTCAGGAAGAATTTGTCTCTTCTGTGTATATCACAAAGGAGTGTGTTGTGCAGAAGTATTTTCTGGTGTTCCTTGGACTTCGGACAGGAATTCATCTCTAGGGGAGCAGTAGTAACAGAAGCACAAATAGTTTTAATATTGTTCTTGACTTGGAACTGAAAAAGGAATGAGCCAGGGTCTTTCAATTACTTCTAGGTGCTTGCTCTATCCACTTTAGAAAGTCAAAATTCTATTTCTATATAATTATATAGAATTATAGGTCTATAAATAGTCATTCCCATGAGGCCAACTCTTGTGAAGTAAAATATAGTTTAATGTATTGACTTAAATTCTTTCCTAATACTAAAAAACACTTTGGTCAGGAAAATTCTCTCTCTACTTATACAGTGTATCTAGTCATCTGGCACATAGCTAACAAGAGTGCTAGCTCCTGGGATCCTGAAAATTCCTAAGCAAAACAATAACAACAAAAAGCATCTGTCAGTCAGTTAAAATGGCTTTATTGGAAGAATGATTCTTTTTTTTGGGAGTTGTATGTGGTATGGTGTAATGTGAGTGGTATGATGTGTTAGGTCTATACACACACGTATTATGATTGTGCATGCTTATGTTTATGCATTAGGAGGTCAGGAGAAATGTCACATGCCTTCATCTCTCACTCTATCTCCTCTATTAGACAGGCTGACTGGACCTTAAGTTTCCAGGTCTGCTGTTCTACATCCAATCCCAATGCTGGGGGAGCGGGGGGGGGGGGGAGGTTAGGGGATGGGGAGGAACACCGCGGCCATGCTCAGCTTTTTTATAGGTAGTAGGGATTTGAACTCTGGTCCTCATACTTTTATAGCACACATTCCTCATCTCCTAAGCTTGAAGAATGATTTTTAAAAACAGCTAACTTTTCATCTAAGATGCCACTTTAGAAACAAATTATTCTGACACTATTAAGGTGCTTGGGCAGAATAGCTTGTGATGGGTACAGAAGCTGATACTGCTGTCTGATTGTGTGGTACTGTGAAATACTGGGCTTGATTATCAGAGAATTAAAGAAAGGTAGAGACCTAGAGTAGGAATGAGAATCACTAAGAGGAAACAATATTTAGAGGAGATTCTGTCTAAAGTGTAATTTTGTTAAGAACAGGCCAGAAATACTGAATCCCAAAAGGTAAGGGTAGAAGAAGAGAGATTCAATTGATAAAGAAAATGGTTGGACATCCAGGATGGATGCTTTCCACAAGCTGAAGAACCTCAAGATTCTTGTTAAAATTTGGTTCTGCTAGTCCATGGTGAGATGCTCTAATTCAGGCCTAGTTGAACAGTGAAGTAAAGCCAAGGAGACAATCTTTGTCTACATCCACTAAGCATGTTATGAATACCACTGTGATTCCATTCACTAGATAAGAGCACTGAGATCTTTCCAATACCAAAACCTTTGAAATGACAGAGCTACGCTATAAAAACAGTGCATTGAGTTCCAATCTGTGCATCGAGACAGTTTTGCATTTGTTCCTTACCTAAGAATGTGTCACTCAGCTATCCTTTCTAGCATATAAACTCTTGGCTTCTCAGTTATAAAATCTATATATATTTACTATGTTTTGCATATTAAGTACCAATCATTGTTGCATACTCCTAACCACTCATGAAGGAGAGCTATTTATTACTTCTGTTTCATAAAGGGGACTTCATTTACATACACACACTACACACACACACACTACAAACATACACACACACACACACACACACACTACACACATTAGTAGCTAATTTCTTTTCTTCCTTTCTTCCTTTTATAAAAGCTACTAACCATCTGGAGGAAGACCTCCTGGGGCCTAGGGTCATTTTTGTATCTTTAAAAATTCCTGAATAGGTGAAAGATGTGCTGAGTCCATAAATGACCCTTCTGAGACTGCAGAGGCACATGGTGCTGACAAGAGAAGCTTGAGTTAAACAGGAACAGCAACAGAGGTGAAGAGAAGCATGTGCTTATATATGTCAGCATGTATATGGCTATAGGTATCTGCCTGTCTTGTCTGTCTCTCTATCTCTATCTCTCCATCTCTATCTATCTATCTATCTACCTATATCTATCTATCTATCTATCTATCTATCTATCTATCTATCTATCTATCTATCTCTCCATCTCTATCTATCTATCTATCTATCTATCTATCTATCTATCTATCTATCATCTATCTCTTGGTTTTATATGACTTGTAAGATTTTCATGGGTAATTATCCTACAGTGGATTCTTGCTTAGTCTTCAAATTTCAGTGTAAGTTGTAATGGTACACAGACACACACATACACACACACACATACACACACACACACACACATCTGCACATGTTTGTACAATAACTATGAGATCACTTGTAGTAAACTCAGTCTTTGTGTTTCCTTTGCTGCTCAGTTTGGCCACAAAGCCGATGTCTCTGGATGAGCCTCAGAAATACTAGAAGCTGCAGCAAGGCCCCTCCATGCAAGGCGCATAACTCTGCACAGTTCTCAGGAAAAGGACAGCTCTGGGCATCACTGCAGTGGCATCGACGGACGGTACCATGCCATACGCAATATCACTGACACAGGAGCCTTTGTTCATGCTGGAGACTGGAATCCCTTAGGTAACTACAGAACAGCTCCCTAACTGTTCTCTGAATAGAGGACGGGCATGGTTAACAAGGTTAACAAGCCACCTTTTGTGGGTCTGTAGTACAGTCTTCCAGCAGGTGTAAGCTTCCTTTCTAGCATGGCTGCCTGGCTGTTAGCCTTCTTTGTTTCTATCCAGGTGTCAGCTTCTAGTTCGCCATTCTTTTCTTTCTTTCAGCGACAAGCCATCTGGAGGAAAACCTACTGGGGCTAGGGTCATTTTTGTACTGTTTAAAGTTGCTGTTTAGGTGAAAGATTTTTATCAAGGCCATGAATGACCCTACTCAGATCTCGGAGGCCCATGGCAGCGGTGCCTCTGAGGTAGTGCCTCCTTGATAAAGAAGCCGAGTCAAACAGAAGGACCGACAGAGGCAAAGAGGGGCATGCTCCAGCTACAAAATGGGCAGAGAAATACAGATCTGCCCAATTATAATTCAAACAAAAACAAGTGAGAAACTGTTGTCATTGAGGCCCTCTTGGCTGAGCATCTGGGCTTTGCATGCATGCATGCATAATTAAGCTTCAGGCAGCTGCAGGCAGCTGCAGGCTTCTGCAGTGCAACAGGGCGGGCAGGATATCATAATACACAGTAGGATGCGTATCAGCAGAACTCTCTTTAAATTCCCATGAATGCTACGATAAAAAGACATCAGCAAAAGTTAAACAGCATTCGAGACAGCAGTGCGTTGTGATCCAGGTCACTAGGAAAACAATGGAAACCGACCTGGTTTCCCCTCATTGTTCTGCTTCCTTCACACAGATTAGAGCAACGGCGCTGACTTTGTCTTAAAATACACTCAACTCAGAAGATCAAAGGATCAATGAACAGTTAAACAACTTTCAAGGCACCATGGGAAGGGAAAAATTGTCGGCTTTATTTTGAAAGACAACAGAGAAAATCGCACACATGCATTGGGGTATTGTGATATGCAGATGGTGAGCTTGCAGAAGAATTAAATATTCATGGGAGATACAAATCTCCCCCATTATCGTTTTTTGATATATATGAAGCCCTGTGATCAATGCCCCTTGTGTTTCCACAATAGACAGGCCCTGTTCTCTGTACAGATGTTCCTGACACCGATTCCAGCCCATGACATCACAGTCCATAGCAGAACTCTCCTTTGAGGGCTCAAGGCAGGCAGGACCAGGGAGATCCTGGGGGGCGAGGGGGGGGCAAAGTCCACAGTGCTTGCCTCATATCCTCAGGTACAGTAGTGCTGTGGTACAAGGCCAGTTGCTTAATCACTCACCTTTGTTCGACAGAGAACTAAGAAGGTTGGGGGTTGGGCCTTTAATCTCATTAAGTACACAAGGGTGACAACTGGAAAAGCAAAGTGCCACCCAAGGATAGAGTGGCCATTGTTGCATGGAACAGATCTCTTATCTCTAAAATTCCATATCTGCCTTCTTCTTGCTTTCTCCCCCAGCTCATGTGCCAACTCACACAGACAACAGGATTCTAAGAGCAGTTTTGTTGAGGGACAAAGATGAAAAGGCTTGTCTTGCTCCTTACAGGGGCTGAAATCAAGAGTTTATTAGACAAGGATCGGCTGGATGAATGAATGAAAGACGAAACCTGCTTCAAAGAAGCCATTAGGAATGTGGGAACACCACCACCAGATTCCAACCTGATTCAGAATTTAGCACATTTCCATGGGGTTACAACATGCACTATACTGATTGTATTCATTGGGATCCTCAGCTTTAAACGGTGGACTAATTATCTCCACTTCTTTTCTCCCAAGCTTTAGGAACACATTCTCCATAGACGAGGAGGAATTGATGGGGGCTCAACAGCTGCAGGTCTCTGTTGGCACTTGGGCAGTTGAGTTGGAGCAGGAGATGGTTGTGTGAGGTGTTTCCATGCACTGTCCTAGACCCTAACTTTTTACACTTCTGCTATTGCCACTGTCCACAAGTGAGTTTTAATTTACTCCAAGTTAGATTCGAAGCATTTGTTTTCTAGGTGAACATGGAGTGTAGATAAATCTTCAAGATGACTCTATTTCCTTTGGATATGGTCTCAGAAGCAAGCGTAGTTCTTTCTTGTTTTCTATCTGGGACATGGAGGTGGTAGTCTCTGTAGTCTGTCTGTGTTTTAGTCTGCCTAAGAAGTCCAGGTTTACCATTACTTACTTATCATTCTCCTGCTTTAGCCTTCTGAGTGCTGGAACTGGAGGTATGAACTACCAAAGCTGTCCAAACAAGTCTATTTGAGGTGGAAGCCTCCATCCATGTTCCCTTAATAACTACTCTTTTACTGTCCCACCAACGGTATGCAAGCATTTCCTTTCTTCTATGTCTTTGCCTACACTATCTTTCAACTTTTTCATAATTCCCTTTGAAGCTAAGATGAAGGAATTCCTTCTCATGGCTCCGCCTTGAATTTTCCTTACAAATGCATAGGTTGAGTATGTTTTCAGGCACCCACTGGTCATTCAGATGTCTTCTTTTGAAAACTAAATTCTTCACCCATTTTTTATTATGGTAGTTATCTGCTGTTGAGTCATATAAGTTCATATTAGGTATCAACTCTTACTGGATTTATAGTTTGTAAATACTTTCTTGTGTTTCTGTAGGTTGTCTTGGGATTTTGTAGATTGTTTTCAGTCAGAGTAGAGAAACGTCATTGTCTTCTTCTTCTTCTTCTTCTTCTTCTTCTTCTTCTTCTTCTTCTTCTTCTTCCTCTTCCTCTTCCTCCTCCTCTTCTTCCTCTTCATCACTCCTTCTCTTCTTCTTCTTCTTCAGCATAGACTTCTATATTTTGATATTGTACAGTCTTTTGTTGTTAATAAACACACTGACTCCAATATCAAGGAATTTTTCCTATGTTTTCTGATTTATGATTTTACACCTTTACACTTAGGTCTGTGATCTGGTCTTCTGCAAGTGGATATCAGTGTCCTTAACATTTTTCACTAAAGAGTCCATTCATCCCCTCAGCCCGTGCTCTTAGCACCCCTGCTTGGAAGGCTTTAGCAGTGTGTTGGTTGCTTTCTGGATTTTGCCCCATCCTCATGTTCTTTCTATACTTCTCACTAATCCCGAGTTACTTGAAATCTGGAACTCTGATGCCTCACATTTTTTTTCCTTGTTCAGAAAGGCTTTGACTAATCAGGGTCTTTCATGATTCCACTCATATTTTAAGCTATTTCTTCTACTTTTGTGAAAACTGCCATTGATAGTTTTGACAGGAGCTGAATTAAATCTTAGATATTGAACAATATTAACTCCATCAATCTATGAACATGAGATATATTTCCACATATAACTTTTCTTTCATCAACTTTACATGTAGATATAACATCACACTGTGGGAAAAATAAAACCCACGGGCCTCTCCCTTTTATTCCTGTGGTCCCTCTCCTAGACCTCACCTGTTCTTGTCACAGCTCAACAGTGTGGTTTTCTGATCTTTCTTACAAGATGTTTCAAAAGAGATAAGTGCTAGGAATCGATGTACATGATCTTAATTACCAAATACAATTTGTTTTTATTGTAGGCCATTCATTTCCCAATGGCTACAAGACAAATGCTACATCCTGGCTCTAAGGATAAACTAGTTTTAGCAGGATGCAGAAACACCTATTCAGTAATTCTCATTCTAACTTTTCAGTTAAAGATACCCTGAGCTCTGAGGAGATCGCCTTACACACAAAGGTATTGTTTATTTAAAAGGACTGAGCATCTGCCATATGTGTTCATCCTACACATTGCCTTTCTGAGACTCCCAGGCACTTAGCTAACCATTTTTGTGAATATATTTTCAAAACATTTTAAAAACTATGCGGTAAGACTCAATCTTTGAAGAACAATTCAAGATGTCTAAAACATATTGATGGAGTTTATCTTACATCCCATGGGGAGGGGATATCCTGCGCACATATGGATATCTGGGAATTTGATGAGTACTGATCAGGAGCCTGAGACAGTTGAGGAGCCCCAGGATCTATATATCCATATACAATGACCTAGTCACCCAAGATGGACACTGGGGGAAAGAGAACTCTCTTTTAATTTGGAGGAGTGTGCAAAGGGTCTTTGTATCTTCCACAATACCAATTCTCTTAATTTTACATTTTAGATATCTATAGAACTGTGCATTCTTATCCCCTATCTGTTAACTAGCTTTTAGCCTTTTTACTTAAGAGCCTGTTAAGTTTATTTTCTTCTAAAATAAAGAAAAAAAAGAAAGGAAGGAAGAAAGAAAGAAAGAAAGAAAGAAAACAAAACAGGAGACTTAAATGTCAATTGTCACTTCTGAAGGAATTTCCTTCTTATTTCCATTTAAAGTCCCTTTCCTTCCTTGTGTTCCAGTCTGTGAATGGCTTCTGCTTGGATTTCATGTTAAGTTTCCAGTGGGAAAAGGGTAGAGGAAGCCTCGTTACATACAACAGCAGAACCCGAATCTCTTCACGTCTGAGAGTCGCAGCCTTTCTTGTGGTGTTCCGTGCTTTAAACGCCCAGATGCCCCCCACTTGCTGTTTGCAGCATATAGCACTACCAAGGAAAGTGTAGGAAGATGGCTTTCAGGGGATGCTGTTCCAATTTCCAGGAGCCTCCAGGACACACTCACACTCCCGAGGACATGGTTCTGTGGCAGACAAAAGATGAAGAGAGCCCACTGTGCCCTGGGCCCTCAGGAAAGCGGTGTGCTCTAAAGACAAAGGGCATGTGGTCAGGGTGCAGGCTGGGCCCCACAATGAGCAGTGCCACCATTTGAGGACAAGCACAGGAGACATGCATGGCTTGTTTCCGCAGACACCAGCAGACAGACTAAAGCCTAGACTGATTCTGGAGTAACCAGGAAGACTGTAGATCAGAACGGTGGCTGCTGATTTGGCATCAAAGGTGTGGCATTCCCAAGGTCACAATGGTTGAAAGTGGCACCAACACGCTGCAGCCGGAGAGATGAGTGCCAACACGTGTGTGGACAGAGGATGATGCTCCGTGAGTGCCTTAGCCCATAGCTCCAAGCTTCACAGGAAGGCCACTCTGCCTGGCCAGTTCCTCCCGTGGACAGGGTCTCCCATGGAGCCTATGAGGCACTTACATAGCATATTTCTGTGTCCGCTCTCTTGCTAGTCTGTTGTGCTTCTTTCAGTCAGCCGTCAGTGTGGACTATTTCTGGCACCAGTCGGTCATCAGGGTTGGGGTCACAGAGCAGAGAGCAGATGGACGGGAGAACTTTGGACACCGTCAATGCTGGGGACCACTGTGACCTCAGGATATCCAGGCAAATGCTGCTGCCGCTGCTGTTGCTATTAGGGTTATAGATTTTGGTAGTGAAAGCAACAGTCACCACCCACAGGTCCTGCGGACCACTGAGCAGGAAGATCCCTCTGTAAGTCAGTCAGTTCCTTTTGGATCCATTCAGAGCCATGCTCCCGCTGCTCCGCTGTTCCGGCTCCACCTGCCCTGTGGGGCAGCCTAGGGCTGCCACCTGGGGCCAAGCTTTTAGTGTTTTTTACCTTAAATTCATCCCCTCAACTGAACCCCAGTGAACACCAGTCTGGTGCAGTCAATTTCCTATAAGTACCTAATCGGTAAGTTTCTATCTCTGACAGGCAGAAGGCAGACAAGCCCGGTGCCTGTGCTTCTCTTGGGATTAGGTTGGATCCCACAGAGAAGAGAAGGCATCACAGAGGGCCTTGGTAGTTCCAAGGCTTAGACTTTGCTGACCAGCTCACCTGGAGCACCCTTTCCCATTCCATCTAGAATTTTCCTCATCCCCATCAACACCTAGTTTAGGAATCAACAGCTTACTTATGTCCTCTCCATTTTGCCCTTTCCCAGAGGGGAACACCTAGGACTCTTTTCTCTCCACCCCAATATATTCAATTCATGATGACCATCATTGCTTGGATAGATGAAGTGCATTACAGAGCTGTGTTGGGCCTTTAATCCCTTTGGATGTTTCTGGAAAGACAAAGTATGTTGGTATGCCCAATTGTTGTTTCTTAAATGAGCAAAGTGTTGAGTTGGAAAGCAGCATAAGGAAAGAGGAAAGCAATATAATCCAAGGAGCTTTAAGAAACAAATTACCTTAAAATCTGGCACATTTGCATGTTAAAGAATGCAGCAGAAGATGCAGAAAGATGAGGAAGGATTTTTATAACTCCTGCTGAAGCCTCAAGCAATAAATTCCCTCCCTATACCAGGGAGAAATGGCTTTCCCCTTTTCTGAAGACCTAGGCTCACAGGGAAGAATAGAAACTGAGTCTTTGCTGTGGTCCCACTTTGTTACTAAGGTCAAACCACCTTTGCAGTACAGTACCAAACTTGGTCATTCCTCATCCGTATGAGAATGAATGTAATTTTAACCACTATTTAAGGTCTTTTTTTTCCTTAGACAGTTTACAATATCTCCTAAGATGTATTAGATGCATATGCATGATATTGTACTTTTACTCTGTTTTGTTATAGAGACTGCCTATAATTAATATTAGAGAAGTTAAAGATGATTTTCTCCATATGGCATGGGTAAGGAGCCGAGGCTGGAGAGAGCAGGGCCCCATAGGACTGGAATCTACAGTGAACTCACTAACTGTCCTGAAGCCATGCTGTGCTGTTGTCAGCTGACACTTTTCCTCTGTGGGAAGAAAGGGGAGTTATTGGAAAGCACATCTTTGCTCTCAGCTCTCTTTGGTTTATCTGAACCTGACTTTTGAGAATGTCATAGAAAAGGAAAGTGGGCATAAGGTTACAGACCCCAGTGATCCAGGGTGACACTGTGCTTATTGGTGCGCAACTGTAAATCAGACACTACCGGAAGCTATGGAACATCATCTTGATCCCAATAGCTAACCCCTTTGCCTTGTCTGGATTCTTGGAGAATGAATTCAGACAATGTATGCGCTCTAAGGAAAATGTAGTGTTTGGGGCTGGCAAGATAAGTTAGTGGGTAAACTGAAGACCTGGATCCCATAGGATAGAAGGAGAGAACTGAATGAAAAGTTGTCCCCTAAAGTCAACATGACTGTCAGAGCTCATGCACATACTCGCACATACAGACCCATGTAAAAATGTGTGCAAGGCACAAACAAATAAACAAATGTAATTTAAAAGAAAATGAGGCATAAAAATTAGATTCTTTACTTTTTTAAAGATTATTTTTATTTCATGTGTATGGACATTTTGCCTACATGCATGTGCAGACCTCTGAGCCATCCCTCTAGCTCCTAGCTCCTAATTTCAGGGAGTCACAGTCTGTAAGAAGGAAAAGGCACCTACAAATCATTTAGTGTACTCACCTTGTTTTATGAACCAAAGGCCAATGTTACTAAGCCTGTCATCTACAAGCACGAATTCACAAGGAGCACGTCTCTGTGAAGTATGGCAGATTATTTAAGATTACTGTGTATCTTAGTCAGGGTTTCTATTCAGGCTCAAACATCATGACCAAGAAGCAAGTTGGGGAGGAAAGGGTTTATTCAGCTTACATTTCCACAGTGTTGTTGATCACTAAAGGAAGTCAGGACTGGAACTCAAGAAGATCAGGAAGCAGGAGCTGATGCAGAGGCCATGGAGGGATGTTACTTACTGGCTTGCTTGCTTTCTTATAGAACCCAAGACTACCAGTCCAGAGATGGTACCACCCACAATGGGCCCTCCCTCCTTGATCACTAATTGAGAAATTGCCTTACAGATGGATCTCATGGAGGCATTTCCTCACCTGAAGCTCCTTTCTCTGTGATAACTCCAGCTTGTGTCAAGTTGACACAAAACCAGCCAGTACACTGTACCAATATCTTCTTCAGTGATATGGGGATAAAAGATTATCTGCTGCCTAGCCTTGTGGGGAGGATAAAGAAATATAGCAGTAGACATCTAACGTTTGCTATTACAATTTTCTAAGTATTGTGACAAGTTAGCCAAAATTACAAAGTGAGCTACAAATTTGCAGTTCTTAGATGACATCTGTACATGGCACAAGGGTCCCTCTTAGTTACATGATTTGCCTTAGGCTTCTGATACAGCCCCATGCAACTACGGAAGATGTGACATACAGCCTAAGACTGACAACCCTCTACCTACTGGCCTCTTCTAGTCTATTGGACCCTAGAGTAGAAAGACCAGCCAAGCTCCCCTCTGCCTCCAGGTCCTAGATGGTGTTGGCTTTTGTGTGGTTAACCTTTACCCTACCTCCTGACCTGGATTGTCCTCAACTGCTTCCTCTTTGGGAAGCATGGCACCTGCTTACTAACTTTACAGAGCTCCAGTCACACACACACCTTGGTCCCAGTAGTCATCACAAGCTAATGAGAGCCTGTGGAACCTTCCCTGGCTGGAGGAGGTGACAGAACACATCCTGTAAGCTTCCAGATACACTGCTCTCCAGCAGTGATTAAAGATTGTAAATTTGGTATGGGGTCAGAGAAAGGCAGATTTGGTTTTTCCTAGAGGAGTTGCTAGGGATGAGACAGAAGAGAATTTTGGTATAAGGACCCTGTGAAGGGCAAAAGGGCCTGAAGAGGACACGAGCCGTGTCTAGAGTTGGAGTGGATCTCTGCTGCACCTTAACTCAATCCAATATGAATCCTTCTCTCAGGAGCTTCCCCCATGCGACCGCATGCTTTTTAAATTCTCTTGTTTATCACTCTTGTTGCTGACACTGGGGTCTTTTTTATTCATGTCTGGAGCATTGGTTTGATAAACAACCAACCCCACTATATGCCTGAAACTGAGCCTTCTGCTCTGTGGAACAGAGGAGAGCTAAGACATCTGATCCTAATGTGGGGATTTGATCTTGGGTTTTCCTGGGGTCTGATACACTGGAAAGGTGAAGTGTAAGTCAGGGTCAGGAGATGGGACTGACTGTGGGAGGAGACTTGGAAAGATGCACCTGTGTGTCCTAAGAGCCACTACATTTGCAGTAGTGGCTGTAGAAAACTCTGACGGTGATGATCACAAAAATATCTGCAGAAAAATTCCCATCCCAGGCTTAATATTTTGGAGCTCAGGCTAGCAGCCTGCTGGGCTTCAGTCTTTGGCTCTTGAGATGTTAATTAAACTCTCCTAGTACACTCCTGTGAGGACGAAAGGAGCTGATATATGAAAGTGCTTAAGCTACTAGACCTCAGTAAATTATTAATATCAGCATGATTATTATTTTCGTATTCCACCGCTGACCATACTCCTCTAGCCAGGATCTGTTCCAGCTTGCCCTTAGCACACGTTTGCTTCATGTTTAGACACAGGAAAAAAAAAAAAGTAAAGCCCAGTTGCTGATCTTAAAGATTGGGAGCTTTGGGTAAGAAGGGCATTGTGGGACATTTGTCTCTGAGACCTGGAAAGCTCCGGAAACTTCTGAAGAATGAGTGGATCTGCACAGGAGAAGGTGAGTCTGGGCGGGGGAGGGGGCCTCACAATTAGCTGGCTGCCAATGAGCAGGCAGCTTTTGAACTGTCCCCTGGAGCTCTGGAGAAGTAGGGTTTTCAAAACAGGCTTAGGCACACTCTAGCCACTGCATTAGCCAGGCACAGCCAGTCCCCAAAGAGTTTAAAATCACACTGACAGGTATAGATTGGTCAGATAGAAAAAAAAAAAAAAAAAAAAAAAAAAAAAAAAAAGACCATTTAAAGAAAATAAGCAAGCACAGATTTTTTTCCCCACCTTTTAAAGGAATGTCAAATTTGGAGCTTTTCAGTATTCCTGTCTACTGAAGATCATATTTGCATCGATAAGCAGAATGCTTTTATCCTTTATTTTCAAGCTCAGCTGATACTTTACGATGCAAATCAATGTATTTGTACTTGCAAAAGGTGCCCACCTGCACTCAGAGGCCAAAGCGGAGGCTACAGGCGCTGACCTGTATTTCTATGTGAGTTACCGCCCCCCCCCCCTTTCTCATCTCCCAGCAGCCGTCCTAATTCTGCTCACATTTCAAATGAACCGATCTCTCTCTCCTTTGCCCACTCCCATCCCTCCTGGCTTTTGCAGTCTCAGCCATTGGCCATCACTAATTTGTTCCTTATGTATTTAATGCTTTCCTGAAGCTCCCCAACTTTTGCAAATGCCTCAGTGGGTCTTCCTGCTTGCCGCTCAATATCCCTGGTTCCAACACAGCCATGGCCCATTCTCACCCCGCCTCTAAGCTATTCCTCTCCATCAGCCCCTAGCCTGATGCATGTAGCATCTTTAAAACAACCTGGGAGTAACAGTTATCTAAGTAACACACAAGCCCCAAATGTAGTGACTTCAACCATTACACACATATGTCTTTATCTCACATAGTTCCCGTGTATCTCAAGTCCAGAAGAGGCTTCACCTGGTGATTCTGGCTGTGGCTAAGATGTCAGCTGTGGCTGATGTCATCTGAGGACTAGGGAATCTGCACGGTCCAGTTCTGTGACTCATTCACATCACTGGTTGTGGGTTGCTGCCTTTGATTCATACCATATGGCCCCCTGTATGAATCTCTAAGTCTACTGGGATGAGAGCTCACGGCAAGGAATGACCTCAACATTTATGAGTTGGCCTGGGAACACAGGGACAGTTATTTCCACAACCCCCAATCAGTGACATGACACGGAGGAGAATGACAGGGAGCCATCCCAGAAGCCAGCTGGCACACCTTAGAAACTACTGTGTGACTGTGTTTGGACACCAAATAGAAGGAAACATCAATTGTCTTCTCTTTCATCTCATGGAGTTGGCAAGAGCTAGGGGCTCGTGTTCAGAGACAGATTTTCAGGCCTGGTATGCTGGGAATGTTCCCGAACACCAATCCCCCTCACAACAAAAATAATTAAAGATGCATAATTAGGGGATGCTTCAAGCTTCTCAATCACCTTGGGGACAGGGAGCAGCCTCACGACCACTTCATAACTCTCAGGAGCACTTGGACAAGAACTTATTATTGCAAAATAAGTCTGCATGCTGCCAGAATACCTCTACTACTCTGACTGTTTTTAGGGTCAATTTCCTCAAAATGGAAGGTATTTGTCTCTCCCTTTGGGAACAAATTCTTTTAATAAGGCTCTGGGTTGGATGGGTTATTTACTTGGTCCCTCTCTGCAGCAATGGATGACTGTACACATTGCACTGGTGTGACACACTCATTTGAAAGGATGAATGTTTCTAATCATAAAAAGATAAAGTTTTTTTCCTTTCCTAACATCTGGAGTCTGATGAATAATTACTATAATTAAACAAGAGGCCATTGTATATATTTGGGCATTTTTTTTTTAAGCTTCAAATGCCTCTCTGTGTGCAAGATGCATGGTGTGCTGCCTTTTGTTCTAAAGCGTGCTTTCTGTGGAGTGCTCAAAGACTACACTCAGGCATCACACCAGCTGGCATTAAAAATAAGTCAGCGTGGCCTGATCGTTATCCTGCCTCTCGGAAACCCTTGATAAACAAACTTACAACTCTATTCTGTGTTCTGCCGCATGTTCCCTTAGCACCTCCACTCGTGAAAGGCCGGCCCTCCCTCCATTGCCATTACTGATTTAGGAATGTCATATCAAAAGCAGCAGTGACACAGGGGTCACTGTTAAGGTGACCAGCAAGGCACCACAGTGAATGTAACGCGATACAGGAAATCAAAACCACCTGCAGTCAAATCGGCAATGAAGGGTGGCGCCTTGCATTTAGATGGCCTTCCCAGCCCTGTCACTGGGGTTCCTTCCCCAAGTCATACCCCATTCCTTCTCTAGACTTCAGAGTAGGTCTGCCTGGCTTGGAGACTCTTGGTGCTTTGCTCTACAAGCTGACCCCGCCAGGGAGTCTTCTAGCCAATCCCAACGCTCATGTGGACTCATGCCCAGCTCTGTGCTTTGTGAGAGAAGCCATGGAAATGAATCTAACTGCACAGATCTCACAGAGATGCTGGAGACATTGTAAGCGCTCCTGTCCCCCTGAGTCCCTTTGCTCATCTTCATGAGCACTTATTTTCTGACACGTGAGAATGACAGAGAATTCTGGAGCCGACTGGACACTGTACCTTGCAATCCCAGAATTCCTTAACTATCCTACTCGCAGAAGGTATTCTGCAAATTCTTACCAGTTGATTGCAATAAATCCTGTACAGTTTGTTGGTTCTGATTTGTGTTTGGCTCATTGAAGCACAGTACTTGTCTTAGTCCTTTTTTTCTATTGCTGTGATAGAACACCAGGACCAAGGCAACTTATAAAGGCTTGTTGGGCTGATGGCTTCAGGGTCTAGAGTCAGTGATGGCAGATTGAAGGCGCGGTGGCACGAACAGCTGTGAATCCGCATCTCAAACACGAGGCAGGAAACAAAGAACACACTAGGACCAGCAAAAATCTTCCAAAATTTCAAAGCTCTCCCCAAGTAACACTCCTCCTCCTATAAGGCCACACCTCCTCCAGAGAAGGTCGAACCTCCTACAGCTTCCCCAAAAGTCCCAGCAACTGGGGATCAAGTATTTAAACATATGAACGTTTGTGGGATATTCTTATTCAAACTACCATGGTACCCGAAGCAAAATGACTAGAATAGGATGATGTTATATAAAAAAGGATAATAATAAGTTTTATAGTAGTTTATCATATTTCATTACTTTAAATACATTCTAAATGAAATTAGCATTCTAATTAATTTTTATTTTTTTAATTATTGTGTATGTACTCATTATGCAGGGTAGAGTACACATGTTACACTGTGAGTATAGAGGTCAGAGGACAATTTTTGTGGAGTCATTTCTCTCCTTCCGGCTTTATATAGGTTCTCAGAATTGAACTCAGGTCACCAGACTTGGCTGCAAGGACTTTTATCCACTGAGCCATTTTACTAGCTCAACTTAAGTATTTTTAAATTCTACAGTTCAATTGCACTAAATACACTAACAATGTTGTCTGCCTACCACCATCCATTTCCGTAACTGCATTTACTTTATAAAAATGAAATTCTATACCCATAATAAAGAGTAAATCACCATTACAACTTCAAGTTCCTCACAGTCACCATGCTATCTTTTCTCTTTATGATTTAGACTATCCTAAATATCTCATATAAATAGAAAATTCATCTTTCTGTAACTAGCTAATTTCCCTTAGTACAATGCCTTCAAATTGCATCTATATTAGAAGATGTGTCAGGATTCCCTTCCATTTTAAGGCTGAGTAATTCAAGTGAAGTGTTGTAGATTTATAAAATTTTGGAAACTTGGTCATTCTAGAAAGTCAGTGGAGTGGTGAAGTAACTCAACGGATAAGGTGCTTGCTGAGCAAGCCTGATGACCCAAGTCCCAGCTCCAGAACCAACTTAAAGATGAAAAGCCTGCACAAAGTTATCCTCTGACCTCCAGATCTCTGTGTTGGCATGTATGAAGTTCCACCATACATACTACATGCACAATGATGATATATGGTTTTTAAAGAAAATTCTTTACATATTTTACCAGTAGTTTAATAAATAAAGTATTATTCTATAAAGTACACTTTTGAACATATTACAAGAAAATAAATGGTAGAAACATTTGGTATGTGTACATATTCTGTATATAGCCTGCATCATCTAGAAGAATTTAGGGCATGTTCAGGAACATTATATATAGAGAGAGTTATAGTTATATAGTTACATAGTTATATTCAGGAGTAGAAAGCTAACAAGACTTCATGTCTTTTCATTCATTCCACAAAGGTTTTATGGAAGTCACAAGAGACGCAGTGTTAGATGAAATGAAATGTTGACTTAAGCATTTTCTAAGTTTTTTTCCATAAGATTGTCCAAATGAAGTTGGTTCATATGTATACTCTGCCTAGTCAGAAGGAATTCACTAGGAATTTCCTAGTCAGAAGGAAAATAAACACTTTGGTAGTTATGGAAAAGCAGTAAGTACTTTTATAGCAGGAAGACTATATTTTCATTTTAACATACACATTTTACACTGTGAATGTGTGAATATTAGATACACAGAGAGCTAAAGCCATGGCTTATGTATTTGGAAGGAAATAATCCAAGGAAAAGTGATTTTTTTCAGAGAGTCACTGGTATTGCATGCCACAATCCCAAATGAGTGATTCATTTGTTCCCTTGATACATCAGATAGTCAACTGCTCATAAAAGTTACTATGACCTGAAAGAATCTGGATCAATAGAAGGCCAGCTCTAATTCACAGGTCTCAACTAATTGAACTGTTTGCTCCAATGAGCTTAGCAGAATGATGCCCAAGAAGAAGGACATTAGGACACATGTGGCTGAGTGTTTGATCGCATCTCAGCTACCTTTCAATGACCTGGTTTGCTTGACAACTTCTGTTTCTGGTTCAAAACAAAATAACAGTATCCTGAACAAACAGACAGTATTCTTCCCTTTCCTGGTATGTAAACTATTTGCTGGGTTAATTTGCTAATGCTGGCTGAGAGATGACAGAGGCCAACGTGGCAGAATGTCAGGGCTAAACTCTAGGCTTAACCCTTATCATGTACTTACTCTAGATTCCGGCAATATGTAATGACTCCCTTTTATAATGGCCCAAGCTTCACAAACAATCTAGTGGTCACTGCCACAAAAGTAGGCATAAGCAAAGCATCTTGTTTTCAGACTTAAAAATCTTAATTAGAATGAAAAAATAAATTAAAGCCAATTTAGATCTTCCACCTATGGACCAAACCATGACACAATGCATAGCTTGCAAAAGCCTGTCTGATATCTCTTTCAACTTCAAAGATAATTCTTTTATTAGAATACAAATGGGGAACAATTGTGTACAGGTGATGAAGTGGAAGTTTCTGGTTACATGCTGTGATACAGACTCCCGATGTTTTGCTGAGGTAAGACCCATGGAAGAACACTTGATGTTTGTGGAGATATAAGTGAGAGTCAATGGACATTAATGGCGCCCTTAAATAGCTAGCTGTGCAACTAGCTCTTCATTTGTTTTGTTTCACTAGAGAGAAAGAGAGAGAGAGAGAGAGAGAGAGAGAGAGAGAGAGAGAGAGAGGGAGGGAGAGAGAGAGAGAGAGAGAGAGAGAGAGAGAAGTGCCAGAAAACTCCTGACATTCTGGCTGGTCCTGGTTGCTTTGCCACTTTAAAACTAGATGATTGGTGTCCTGACACTTTTGAACTGGACTGCTGTCATCCTGACAAATGGAGATTGGAATTGCCCCTCTCAAATTACTTCTTAACAGGTCCACATCTCCTTGACCTATTTACCATCTTTTCTTCCATACTTTTGGGGGTAGAAGGGTGGTCAAAGCATTAAAAACCCTTATTAAAGCAGGTTTTAAAAATCTAAGCCTACAAGGTGGTTTTCTGTGGTTGGGCTAGGGCCCACTGTGGAATTATATGTGAATAGCAAGTGACAAACTTTTGAGGGACCCTAAGGTTTTTCCCCAGTCCCATACCCTCCTTACAGTTTCTCCCTCCCACCTGGGGTCAAGGCTAGGCCAAGTTCTATTCTCCACCCACAGGAACATTCTTGAGTAAAGTTTTTCAGAATGTATTGACTGGTAGTTAGCTGACCCTCTGGAAAGTCCCAGGCAGAGTTCAAACATGTCATACTTGCTAGCTAATAGATTTAATGGTCAATATACTATTCAATAAGTTTGAACTTTAACTTTGCTGATATAACCTGTGCCCCTAAAATGTATAAAAACTGCTTGTAATAGCCATTTGGGGTTGCCTTCTCGTCACTCACCTTGAGGGACTGATTGAGGGTTGACCTGACACACTGGGAAATAAACCTCTTGCTTTTGTATCGACCTGTGTCTCAGTGTCTCACTCAGGGTTTGGGGTGGGGGATGGGGGCTTCTCAAAGTAAGTACCACTGAGTGTCAGGGTCTTACACCTTCACTCATATGGCTGTAACGCGAACAATACAAACCATCTTCATTGCTCATAGCATCCCAGACTTATCCTGCTTAGTAGTTACTCTTTTTTTAATCACAGGTTAGTGCCTTTTGTTATTGTTCTGAGAGAAAGGCTCTATAGATATCCCAGAACTTACTATGTAGTCCAGGTTGGCCTCAATCTTATGGTAATCCTCCTGGCAGAGTCTTCTGTAATTATAAGTTTGAGTCACCATGCCCACTTTCATGTTTCAAAGTCCATTTACTTGAATAGGAGACACTTCCCCCCACCCCCCAAATACTCTAAAAGCCAGTTTTAGGGAATTTTGTTTCATTTTGGATTGTTTGTTTGTTTGTTTGTTGTGCTGGCAAACCTGGAGATCCACTGCCTCTGCCTCCCAAGTACTCGATTAAAGGCACGCACCGTCATCTATCATCACCTGGAAGTGTTGGCTTCTTTTAAGACTATTGGTATAGTTTGGAGCCTAAGTGTTTCCCAAAGGTCCATAGGATAAAGACATGCTCCTCAGGATGGTAGTATTTTGAGGAGGTATGATGGGGCTTAATGGGACATCTCTAGGTCATTGAGGGACGGAAGCACATGGTTAAAAGGAATATAGCTTCCTTCTTAACTTTTGTTGTATTGAGATGAGCAGTTTAGCCCTTATACAGTTTCACTATGATTCCCCAAAGCAATAGTGACAACCAGTCACAGGCTGTGAGCTCTAAAACCATGGGTCAAAACAACCCTTCTTCTCTTAGTGAGTTGATGTAATAGAAAGCTGACTAAGCAGTCATATTATTTAAAAAAATTTTTTTTTTCACATTCATTTAAGAAAAAACTCTGACAGTCTGAGCTGTGTGGAGGGTGGGGCCTAGGCTCTTCAGCACCCTGTTCCATGTGTCAAACTGTTCAACTCTGTGAACAGGATAAATCAGAGCATACTCTCAGCTCACAGGCCACAGGATTTGGAAGTCACGTTCAAATAGTATCTCTTGTGGTTCCAGACGATCCCAACTCCACCTTAAGAAGAGACAGGGTAGAAACAAGTTCCTTTATTTCATGGTAGCTTTCTCTCTCTCTCTCTCTCTCTCTCTCTCTCTCTCTCTCATGTGTGTGTGTGTGTGTGTGTGTGTGTGTGTGTAGAGACAGAGACAGAGACAGAGACAGACAGAGAGAGAGAGTGCATATGTGTTGATATGTGTACATAATATACATAGGGAGGCCATAAGAAGGCCAAGATCCTCTCAAAATGCATTATAGGTGGTTATGAATCAACAAAGATGAGTGATGGGAACCAAACTAAGGTCCTCTCAGTAGTACACTTAGTAACGGCTCTGTCTCTGCATCTCCAATTCAGTAACTTTTAATGTCTTTCAACAAGTTGCCAACTTTTATGTCACAGTAATACTTAAAATTTTTTAATGCTCAAAAACTTCAATTTCAACTATGAAGATACTCTATATTTTTATAAATTAAAGAACATGGAAAAGTACCAATATTTATTAAATATAATTTATAGTTATATGTATAGTTTTATTACTCTCAATATTTCTTCCATAATAAGTCAGAATAAGTTAATAATATTGAGAAAAGAAAAAATACTAATCCTCTATTTTTTTCTCTAGAAAGGTAGTCATTATAATAAAACAAAATTAAAAAATACTTTTACTTTAAAATAATATTCAGATATCCCTTAATAATTTTTCATTTTTTTATTTTTTTTTAGTTAAAATAATATACTACTTCACAAGCTAATATGCTCATTTATTATAGGGTATCATAGCCCTTTCTCAGACACACAGAGACAAGCTGGGCTTCTTCATGAGGTACTGGCTCTTCATTTCCAGCTCTGGATGCTGCCCTACATTGAGGAAGCTGGTGTGTGGAGAGGAGACTCAAAGGATTGCCTAGAATGAGGAGGGGAACTAGTTTGTAGCAATAATGCCTGTTTCCTGTGAGTCACAGACTGTTCTAGGCACTGTGGAGTAGACGGGAAGGGGATTACCAAAGGTCAGGGGTTCAGCGACTCAATAGTTCTTGTAAACAAAAAGAAAACAGGTATAACCATGATTGCTAGGAAAAAAAAAAGTATGGGGAGATCATAATGAGTATGTCTATATGTGTGCACACTTCCCCCAACATGTCCTGATTTATAAACTGCACCCATTTACAGGCCAGGGATGAGTCCCAGTGTGAGGTTATCAGAGGCAGAAAGAGGAGGGGGACATAAGGCAAAGTTCTATTCTTGTTACGATAACTTTTAAATTGTTATATACATTTTCAGTTCATCAAAGTAGAATCCTCTTATACCCCAGGTGCCTTTGGGAGCAGGCATGGGTATTACATAAATATACACTTCCTGGTGAATACAAATGAAAACATTTTCTCTAACTAGAATAGTTTCTATAATTAAACATTAAAAATTAAAATAGATGAGAGAACTTTGGAATAATGATTCCATTAACAACTTTCCTTATAATGCTCAGCATTTGAAAAGTGGTTGAAGGCAATTATAGTTTTATCTTTTAGGCCTTTAATGGAACTTAGTCAGCTCCTGTAGCAGGAGTGCCAGCCCTCAGCCTCATTTCCATAGTTAGTTAGGAAGCCCTGGTGTTCCTTCCAAGGACTCAGCAAGGGCCAGAGAGATTAATGCTGGGCTGCATGCATGTGGCAGGTCATTACCACAATTAGACTTGTTCTCATCAGGATCTATTTGGAAAGGATTAACATTTTAATGTTTATAGACTGCAACCACAATTTTATCGCTGGCCTCCCTTAGAAACTATTCATCCACTAAAGTCAAGAAAACAAGTAGAGAGAGTGGAGAGCTGAAGTTCTTGGCAGCAGAGTCCTCCTGAGAAGGGGTGGGTCTCTTACTGCCAAAGGTGGGTCATTTGGTCAAAGTCCTCAGTAATAACAGAGGTGAATAAAACAGGGACACACACACACACACACACACACACACACACACACACCAATGCTCACAAAAGGTTCTGTTGAAATCCTTTAAGCCCCTCCATGGAAGGACAAGTACAGACAATGACAGAATCAAGGTGTGAGACAGAAGAAATGTGATAAGCAGCTCGACTTTGTTTCCTCCTAGGAACCCATGACTCAGGAACGCAGAAGTTCAACAAAGAATTGGAGAAACTTCAGCGGCTTTCGAGATTGCTCGTGAATGTTTGAGTTTCTCTTTTGGTCAAGTTAGAAGGTTCACATTGTTTAATCTGAAAACTCAATGGCCCTTGTGGGTTTTAACAATAAACTTCTTTTTCCACCTGTGCTATCAAGAACAATCAGATAAAGTCCATCTCTCTCCTCCCTGTGCAATTTCAAAAGGGAAAAAAAAGCTAATCTAGGATTAAACAAAGCCTAATAAACATGCCTTACCAGCTCGCGAAGGTTTAATGCATATCATCTATTTACATAATTGTAGTTCATTGGACAAAAGAAGTGAAAGTCCTGTTCTAAACCAGTGAGAAAGGATGGCAGGGTTCAGCCTCAGGCATCTTTCATGTTTCCTTTGTTGGCCAGACTATGCTCACAGCTGAAACCTTAGGTGGTTTCTGGCCCTTGACTTGTGGACAGTTCCAGCTCTCAAGGCTCCCAGTCTCTGTTTTGCTCAGCCATTAACTGGTAGTGCTTCTTTGGGTAGACCAAGGAATTCAGCCGTCCTTAGCTGAGGTGTGCATTTTAGAGCAGAGAGGAATTGGGGAATAGAATGGAACAGGAAAGGAAAGGGCACTCCAGCTTTTGCCCTCTCAAAGGCACCTGTGAGGCGCAGGCCTTCCGGTAGATCCTGTCCTCATGGACTGGACTCATGGATTTCCTTATTGTCTTTTCTTATTCACCTCATGTCTTATAAAAATCCTCAGAAACCCGGAGAGATCAAAAGAAGCAATTGAGAAACCAACAAGAGGAAATACGATTTCAAAATAGGCCCTTGCCCATGTGGTGGGTCATCTGTGGAAGTTAGTTAGCAATACAGAATCCTGATCCCCAAACGCAACCACACTCCAGAGTGTTCCTTCTCAAATGCATTGAGAAACAAGTGCTCACCCTCTGCACCTACCTAGTGAGGACTTGATTTCTGCCTTAGGGATTGACCTGAGTGAAATAGAGAATGAAGAAATGACAGAGAGATGAGAAGAAAAGCTGGGACAGGGTGGGCCATGGACTTTGATGGAGACACACCAGCAGCACCCCAGGAACTCAGCTTCTTTATTTATTTTTTATTTTTATTTTTATTTTTTTGGATTTTTTTTTTCGAGACAGGGTTTCTCTGTATAGCCCTGGCTGTCCTGGAACTCACTCTGGCCTCGAACTCAGAAATCCACCTGCCTCTGCCTCCCAGAGTGCTGGGATTACAGGTGTGCCTCACCACCGCCCGGCCAGCTTCTTTATTATATGCAGTATAAACCAGGAGTCAGCAGGCTAGCTAATTTAAGTAAGAGGTCTGCATAGGGAAGCAGTCTCTGTTAAGGTTATCGGGAGGAGGAAGCTGTGGTTGAGAGTTTCTGCACACACTGGTTTCAGCTAAAGGTCACCTGCTTATAAGCATTCATATTCTTTTTGCCATTCTCATGGGTTTGAGGTATTTGGGTCCTTGGCACGACAGTGCTCATGTCAATGATAAACATTCATTCTGGACTCTAACCACTCTCCAAAAGGAATGTTGAACTGCAAGCATAACCAGATTCTGGGTTATTCATCTATGGATCCTCTGAGGAACAGTCATTCTTAAGGACTTAAATTTTGCCCCTCAAGATACTGTAGTAATTGTGCTCTGGGGGATGTTTTTCAGGAAGTTAATGTTTACATGTGGTGAACAGGGAAGAATATGTTAGCTTTGCCTATGTGGAAGATGCATGGTAATACCAAAAGGTGAGAGCATTAAACATGGAGGGGAAAAGCTTGTGACTGCAGATATTGGAGATTTATTTCAAGGCAAAGGATGTTTCAGAGTTTGGAGAAGAGGACTCTCAAGCAGTAGAATATAAAAGAGGAAGAACAAGGAAAGAAGAGCCATCAGAAATCCAGCTAAGGACTAAATATCCTCTGGTGATGGAGTAGTGTAAGCCACTAATGTGAGTCTTTCTGTAAGTATGCTTTGATCTTAGGACCACCACAGATCCTGAATCTAACTCTGTAAGTCATAGATTCAATAGATTCATCAACTATTAGACTTATAAAGTCCAAGAAGGTGAGACTACAACTGTTTTAATCCAGAGAAACATTTGCCCAGGAAGGGACAGGTTTTAGGTGACTTGTTTATAGACAATACTCTATATGTTGAGAGTGGTAGGGTCTAGAACAATGTCTCATTTGACCATCTTGTTTTGATTTGCAGCAAGAAAGTGGCATCATGCTATGGGCATTTGCTAGTTGTGCAATTCTATCCCAGTGTCTCTGTGACCAATTCCTCTTGTGCTTTATAAGACATGAATGTAAAGAGTTATCCATGGCAGATTTGGTTATCCCTAAGTACAGATTAGTTGTTTTGGAAAAGATAAGTTTCACTGTTAAAAATATTACTAAAAATATTAAAAGTATCACAAAATATAGCCTTTAAAAAGCATGCATTGTAAAAAGGTCATGTCAAAATAAAATTAGCTAGATAGCTGCACATCTGTTATTTGGTAGAGAAATAAAAAAATTAGAAATTTTTTCTGTTCTGCTACCAGCCTCCAAATGTGTTTCTGACATTTCTCCAACAAAATGGAGTCTATTGTTGCTTCTT
Organism: Apodemus agrarius; assembly: GCA_964023405.1. NCBI lineage: Eukaryota > Metazoa > Chordata > Mammalia > Rodentia > Muridae > Apodemus > Apodemus agrarius. The sequence goes on along the minus strand of OZ030021.1, from coordinate 44,428,779 downwards.
GTTGGTACTGGAAAGGCTTCATTCTGGCTAGAGTGCTGTGGGGATGACACTCTGTGATTCCCAATAATGGATCATAGATACCAGTCATTCATAGATACCATTCATAGAGACCAATCAATCATAGGACACAATTTAAACTCTGTCAAGTACTTGGGTAGGGAGCTGTACTCTAATGTACTTTAATGAAATCTCAACTTTGCCAGGTAAAGCAGGTGGGGAAGGTCTGAAGTGAGACAGAGATAAGGAGAAAAATGGTAATGGGGAGTGGGGTAAGGTAGGCGGGGAACAGATGAGGTCATAGATAGCTCTCTTCTTACCTTTCCAAATCCATCACATATAGATTTTGAGTCCGAAACACTCAGATTCATTTGTAACCCACAGAAACTTTAAAGATGATAAAATAATTCAGGGCATAGTAGTGCATACCTTTAATACTAGTACTGGACAGGAATGCAGAATAACTCTACTTCCTTCAAACCATAAAGTTAAGGACTATAAATATTTTATTCCTGTCTGACTAATTTTTATACCTTTGTTTCAATTTTTAGCTATGGTAATATCAAAGTAAGATATAATCAATGTCACCGTAACAATAGCATTGCCCAAACAGTAAGGGGCATGGGTAATTAAGAGCTAGCCTGTCAGAACTCCTCAAGATGTTATGCTAGCACCGTGACAAGAAGTCTAGGAAACTGCTTATGGAAGAATCACTTTCCTTGGGGGTCAGAGAGAGACCAAGAAGATTAGATTATAGGCAAAGATATCCCAGATGACTAGGATTATTAAATCATTGTCTGGGTTTGGGCTTTCATTTGTGGACAAGGGGAACTGATGGGAGCTAAGCTTTGTATATCTGAGGCAGGGGATGGTGGCGATGACCTAATCATGACGCAGCTTGGATCGTATTGTTCACTGTGTGGCTTGTGTCTCATAATCTCAGAGAATTCTATTTGAAAACAACGCCAGAACATGAAATATGCTTAGTGCTCATAATTCCTTTCATATGTGGCAACAGAGCCGGCTCATGCTTCATAAAAACAGAGGGATATTGCTCACAGCTGTATTTGGCCCATTCTCACACTCCAGAGAATTCGCTCCCCTTTGCTATTTTTATAGCAATCTTTGCCACTTTACTCCTCTCCCTTTCTCTCCTCCTTTTGATTCAGCTGCAGCTGCATTCAATAAAACACGGTGACAGATAGACGGATCCTACAGAAAATCCGCTGGTTGCTCTTTCTCTAAACCTCAAATGTAAACAATACAAGGACATTTGTTTCCCTGTCATGTTTCCTTTAGTACATAAAGATGAAGAACCAAATCAATCTGGGGGCAAAAATAATATGTTGTCAGCCCCTCCTGGTCGACTCTTGCATACTCATGCCTCCTAGGAAAGATGGCAGACAAACAGCTGACGTAAGGCGGGACAAGAGAATTTCCACCCTTCTGATTTTAGAATTCCTTAGCAAGAAAATTCTAGAGAAGAAAGTCTAAAACCTAGCCATAGAATTTTTATTTGATCTTTTCAAAAACACATTCATTCATTTATTCATGATTATGTTATTTATTTATTCATTCATTTAGTTAGTTTGGGTTTCTGTGCACATGTGGAGGACTGAGGACAGCTGACAGGAATCAGTTCTCTTCTTTCACCACGTGGGTTTTGATAGAACTCAAGTTGTCGGGCTTGGCAGAAGGTGACTTTGCCTGCTGAGCCATCTCACTGGCCTTCTGTGGCCTTTTAGGAATACCCACACTGTCAACAAGAAACAGATGAAGTGTATTGCTTGTGGAATAGGCACAAGTCTTCCAAGTACTCCCCATGATAAAATCTGGAGCTGGGCATTGTATTAATTTGAAAAGAGTCTGGATCTTATAAAATAGTGGAAGCTCACCATGATTCACATCACCTTCACCAATAATTGGGACTGGTGCTGTAAAGAAAGATCTTCACACTAACTGTTCAGTAGATTGATTTTGAGATCAGTTCAGTTGTAACAATGGGCGCCATACCCTGCTAAAGAGAAGTCAACTCTACGTGGACTCAAGTATTTCTTCTAATTCTGAACAAGACGTTCACATCTGTATCTCCAACTTGAAAAATGCACTCTTTTGTTAATAACATGATGTATAGAACTTAATCTATGTAGTCAGCAGCAACTTTGGTCTCTTGTGCAGTTGGAGGTGCGCAGAGACACAGGTGACTTGGGCGCCACCAGCTCCCTTGGATGTTCTGCTGCTAGAAGACATTTTCAGCTTCAAATCATAAAATGACAACCAACTGGCCTACACGGAATTAAATCCTGTCATTTTACTGAGGAAAATCTCCTTCCGACGGCAGTAATTCCAGTGCCTTCACCCCTTTTAAGACAACTGAATGCTTATAACTGAGCAATTCAGTAACACATTTCAGAGACTTGGCTGAGAAATTATGAAAATTCTACTCTTTCTCTTAAAAGTAAATCACCTCATTGTTGGTCATTGTGGTAACCATACCAGAACTCAGAGGGTAACTCTAACTGATTCATTCTCAGAATTCCACAGAGAAAAATAACTTCTTTTGTTGATGAAAAGTCTACTAAGAACTTCATTCCATCATCAAGTTCTGGATAGTTGATGTCAGCATGAGGTGCCCAGCAGGGATTAGAAATAATGCTCTTTAATTCTCCGGGGAGATTTTGCTTAAGTACTCATACCAGCATTGAGTTTGTACTGCTGTGAATAGAGTTGAAACACACACATTATCCCCAGGGAGGATAAAGAAAGCTAGAACCTTCCACAGGAGGGGATGCTGGAAAGGCTCTGATCTGGGCCCAGACTTCTGCTCTGTGGTTTAAACACACGAAAAGCCTTTTCTCCTTTCTGTTTCCAAACACACAAGCATGAGGACAGCCTTCCAGCCAGTTCCGGAGACAGAATCACAATCTCATGTAATTTCTGACTTATGGTTTCTCAAAACACAGTTACTCCTATTTACAGCTAAATTCCCTTGAAATCTTCTTGTATGTCTCTTGGCAGTTCTTTAAAGCAGAGAGGAAAGGCCTGGTTATGAACCCAACAATGCCCAGCACATTTATAAAGTAAGTGTATAGCTTTAGTCAAAATGGGTTGAAGAGAATTAGGTAAGGTGTGCTGGTTCTGGGAGAAGGCAGTAATGAGTTATTTGAGGCTTTCAGTTTTGAAATAAAATTGTTGGTAAACATAAAACAACAGAAATAAAAAACAGATGCCCATAACCACAGAGAAGTGACCTAACCCATGGCTGTCCTGCGGGGGAAGGGACTTTTGGTACTGTTTTCTTCTGTTCTTAAAATTCTCTTAGATCCCATCCCTCCCCTTGGCACACTTTCTTGTTCCATCAAAATACTCCGAGTATATTTTCAGGGATGGGGCATAGGAATTAGTGACATTTCCTCTTTGGACAGTGGATATTTTGCCATTAAGCTCTTGGTTGTGACTCGATAGACAAACCAGAATGTCTCATTGAAGACAGAGAGTCACTGGCTTTGCTGTCACCTCTCTTTCTGGGCACAGCTGGTGACTGCTTTTGCCCTGTTTTTTTTGTTGTTGTTTTTTTGTTGTTTATTTTGTTTTTTGTTTTGTTTTGTTTTTTTTCAACATGTAGATAGATGGTGTTACAGACTTACGAGGTCATTTCAACTAGTGTTCTACTCAGATTTTTCTTTTCTTGTCAGTGACAAACTCCTGGTTCAGGAGAGTCCTTTGTAAAGTGCCAACATCTGCTAATCTCCATGGAAACTTTCAGTGATAGCACAGGTATTGTTTCCGGGATCAGATTCATCAAAGTGGATTTGCATATGTAAAAGTCAGTGGGCTAGTGAGCACAGATCAGTAGATACACAAGGTCAGCCAGGCTGCAAGCACAGATGCAGACCTTCAGCTCAAACCAGGAGTCAGTGTTGAAGCAGATGCGTCTGTATCTCTCACCTACTATTTCCATTTGAAAATGAACAGTCCCATTGAAGGTCTTGCCTTGTGTCCTAATATGCTCCCCATCCTGCTGGCTTAAATCCCTGTTGGAATCCAAAGGAACAAAGTGAATAGAGCAGGTGCCTCTACCCCTCAGTTGTGGCTTTGGGAAGCCCAGCGAGCTGGGCACAAACACTAGACAAACGACTGTATTCAGTACCACCCAGTCCTGCCTTCCCTGCTAGTATCCTGTGAATAAAGAGGAGAGTCAACCAGGAACTGGATTCAGGCATTGTCTGGTTGAAAAGGTCACTGCTGCAGAAGATCAATTAGCATGCCCTGTTGCCCTGGAGGTTTTGGCTTAGGAAATATCCCAAAAACACAGTGTTTGGATTAACCAGTTTTACAATAAACCCAGTTGTCAGGAATCTGCCTCGAATCGGAAACGATAATGCTTCCCACAGTGGAAAAAGAAATGCAAGTTCTGAAGCCTGAGAAATGGCTGGTCTGTTAAGAGCACTTACTTCCTTTTCAGGAGACTGAGGTTCAGTTTCCAACACCCAAGTCAAGTGGTTTCACAGGCTAAGTACAACTATAGGGGTTTATCGTCCCCTCTGGTTTATTTAAACACTGTAGGACATGGTACACATACAGAAAAGCAGATACACACACACATCCACATTAAAAGAAGCAAACAGACAAACAGACAGACAGACGGATAGACAATTTGCAAGTGTCCACAGACTATAATAGAGGGGTTGTTGGTTTCCTGGTAACAAGATTGTACAGACAACGAGTAGGGGCCATGGCTGTGAAACCTCCCTATAAGCCTTTTAAGTATTTGAGAATGACTTTGGTAGCCTCAGAGCTCAGCACAAAGCATTGTCTCCTAAATGTGAATTTAGGGGGGAAATAGAGGTTAGTTATGCCAGGGCTAAGTTGTCTGTGTTGTTAACACTTTCTCTGAGGATCAATTGCTTTATTAGAGATTGTCTGTAAGAGTCGTTCGTTTCAAACTCTGTTTCAAGGTATCTAAGTAGGATGTGGAAACAGGAAGGAAGTGGGTGTAAGCCTGGCAGTATGACAATTCAGTTGGACTGTAGAAGGAGAAAGGGGGAGAGGCAAAATCTCCAGCTTCCCTGGGCTCCCAAGCCTAGGCTACCCTTAGCTTTCACCTTAACTGATCCCACACCGTAGAAGCAAATAGGATTTGGAACAGCCCCTCTGAACCTAGAGGTTTATCCCTGAAGGGAGGTGACCCACGGCAGCCTGGGAGAAACTCCGCTTCTTTGCCAGAATCAGTCAAATCCAGAGAAAGAAGCGAGGGTTCTCAATCTTCTCATCTGCAAAGGTGAGATTTTTGTTGTATCTTGCAGACAGAGCCCTGACATTGCATCTGACACAAGAAGCCCCAGACAGTGAATCTGGAAGCTGGGACATGAGATCAGATCTGCTCTTCCTGCTGTAAAGTGCACTGTCATATTCGAAAGAAAGGAGACTGAGCAGACCCTGCTATCCAGACTCAGACTTGGCATTTTGCAGCTCAGGCTCATGGTCCTCCTGAGGTTAGACGCTATAAACACATTCAGAAACCCTCTTAAGCATGCAGCACGCCATCTCTGGGGAAGCCTATTTTAATATTCTTCTCTATTTCTCCGTATAAATGCATGTCAGGTTCTGTTTAGATTTGCTGGAGTTTCCACACGTGATTCTACGTCCCACCTGTGCACATATGCAGAAAGCTTTATTTTTTTCCCCCACAGGATGCTTTTGCTTTGGTTCCAGTGGTCAAGAATATGGGAGGCATGCTGAAGGGGGCAGAGCTAATGACGGAGCTGCTGGGCTCCCAGAGCAGGTCACACTGGGCAGCACGGGAGCCAGGGTCAGAGGAAATAGAAGACTATGAAAACCCTCTGATTTCCTGGACTCCCCTATGCCCATTTCTGATTGGTATCAAGTTAAATGCTACCATACAACTTCAGAAAATCCTAGGGTGCTCAGACTTTGCAGGTACATTTATCTGTTCTTATCTCGAAGTTTATCTAAGCCTCCATGGAGGCTGAGGTAGCAGTTGGAGCTAAGTCTTGGCACTCTTCTTTAGTGTTTGATGTTTCAGATTGATACAGTGCTTGACAAAGTTCTAAACATTCTAAGGGGGCTGGGGGTGGGGTGGAACAAATAAAGCAAACACGACAGAAAACACTAGGACAAGGCAACAGAAGGGTAGGGCGCCATGTAGAAGCGCACATTCTTCCCCAGGTTCTAGCTCAGACTTTACATCTACAACTCCTACACCAAAGCTCGGGAATCGGTGCAGAAAAGGAGGTGGAAATATTGTAAGACCCAGAGGATCAGGGAGTTTGCTGTGAGATTGTGTTTCCTGGTTATGTCAGAAGCTACACCCATTAAATCTCACCAACATGATGGTCTAAATATGAGCTGAGCAAGAATGACACCAATAGGCATGCCAAAGTAGAAGGGGGTGCGGTGCGCAGGAGACCTCCACCTTACACAAAGACCTGCATGCAGCTAAGGAATGTTTAGAGGGGAGAAATCTTTCCCAGGGAAGAGCATACTACAAGTGGCTCTCTGACATCAAATGGTCAGCTCTGAAAACATACAATGAGAGGCATTTACAGACCAAGCCAGTTGTACTTACGTATTTAGGCACACACACACATTGAATACACATATACTATATACATATACATACACACATATACATAGTCACACACATATGTAACAACAACTAATTAAAAAAAAAGAAGCCATAAATGTACAAAAGAGCAAGGAGGGGTATATGAGAAGGCTTAGAGGGAGGAAAGAGAAGGGGAAATTACGTAAATTATACTATAATCTCAAAAAATAAATAATTGGAAATCTTAAGGGTGCATGTGATCAGAGGGAAGGACTCATTTCCATCCGAATGACTTATGGAAGTTTACAAACAGTCATTAAAATATTATGAAGGGGGTCACGGAACTTAGTTTTTATGCTACTCAGAAATTATGAATTCTTTGCTTTCATGTCATATGATTACAATTTTATGGTTAGGTTGGATGTAGATAAAATAACCCGGCCTCATGGCCATAGAATCTGTTAAATTCAACAGGTTACCTTTTACTCAGGACTCTTCACTCACCTCTTCCTTTTCTTCAGTGCATAATAGTATATGAATATTTCCTCATTCTACGATTATTAATAATGGCAATACATCTATAACTCTCAGCCCGATTCCCTTTGCAGCCATAATCACTATAGACACAAAAACATAGCTCTTGCCTCAAAGGGAACAATCGATAGTTTATTCTGGAGCCAAATATTTGTGATTATGGTCTGTCTGGAGATAACAGATTTAGGATGATCCAAATACCTCATTCTAGTGAGGGAAGGGAACAGTTTCATGAAATGTTGGTAGTAATACAACAAAGAAATGCATAAGTCAAAGACATTTGTCAATTACATTGTTAAATACACCATATAGGTAGATCACAGCAAAGTGGCAAAGTCTTGGCTATAGACCTTAGATCTTACTGATGGCTTCTCAGCCTGTGGGTTGGGGGAGGCCAAGTGGTATGGGCATGTTTGTACATTGCTCAAGGGGTATCACCTGATGTTCACAGGGTGTTAAGTTAAACTCAGGGGGATTGCAATTAAGAAGACTAAAGAGAGCCCAGGATAATTAGTTTCCAGAGCTGCGAAATTCCAGCTCCTTACCACCACAGATGTTCAGAGCAATCAGCCAGCCTTGAAGAATGCTTAGCACAGATATGGAATTTTTTTTTCCTGAGAACTTCATGTATACCAGTGTATAGCCTTCAGAAACACTTTCCTAGAGGTATGCTATCTGATTGCCTATGTGTTATTTGTGTACACAAAGAGAATGTTTAATGTGTAAACTTTTAAAGAAAGAGTAACGGTGGCTAACATTTCTTATGTGCTAGGCACTGCTTTGAGCATGGTTAACTTAATCTCCACAACAATATGATGCAGTAAATATTATTTATATTCCTCTTCAATTATGAGAACTAGGGACCAGAGCTCCCTTTTCTAGGTTGGAGAAGCAGGAGTTCACATCAGTTGAGGCCTGTGAGGCGTAGTACTTTTTGAGGTAGATGATATCCTCAAGTAGGAAATGCATTTTGTAGAAGTTAGTGTGGGAGCTTTCCAGACATTCATGTATTCTAGATGGCCATACTCATCTAGATACATTTACACTTACAAGCTGCTGTGTGGTGTTCTCGCTGTGTGGATGGGCCATACTGCATCTTATCTACCCATGGTTCTGCTTTTCACTTCTTTCTTTGGCATGACCAGACATTGCTGTACACCAGGAAGTAAAAGAGTGAAGCTGAGTTCTGTGGCCTGACTCAAAAGAGTCTAGACCCTGGTGTACACTAGGCCAGAAAGAATGAAGAGGAGTCTGGAAGTAGTGGGTCAGCAGGACGCCCGGCTGTCAGTGAATCCTCAGAGGAGGTTTCCTCAGAAGATTTCAGTGTTACAGCCCTTCAATGTTACTGCTCTTTTAGAAAACAGGTCTCTTAGGTGGTAGTCAACAAAACAGCTTGTATTCTTTGTACTCTTTATAAAGGGTGAATAAAGACTGTATAAATGTTGGAAAGTGGGAAGGGGTGCTGCTTAGGATGAAATTTCTTTGGTTGAGGTTTAAGGTTTTAGGGATACTGCATTTACATGGAGAGGTGTTTCAGGAGGTTGAAGAAGTTGAACTTGTAATTTTACCAAGGGTTGTGCAACATTCCTCAGGTAGAGTATGGGGGTTGGAGCTTCCCAGATAAGGTAAAGAAGGGGAAACTCTGCTGGGAAAAGTATCTATCATCTATTACCTATCTATAATCTACATATCTCTGTATCTCTGTATTTATGTATTTATCTATCATCTATCAATCATTTGTGTGTGTGTGTGTGTGTGTGTGTGTGTGTATGTGTGTTTGTGTGTGTGTGTATCTTCATGACTTTATGTGTAACACACGGTGTAAGGAATGCAGAGTGCATTACACAGCCTGGAACTGAAGTCGCAGGTGGTTGTGAGCTGCTAGTGGCTGCCAGGAACTAAACCCAGATCTGCTGCCAAAGCAGGTCATGCTCTTAACCACTGAGCTGAGCCACCTCTCCAGATACTACCTGAGCACTTCAGCTGTCTCACATACATAGAGCTATATGGGATTTATCTTTTTGTGTATGGTTTATCTCACGTAGCACGATGCCCTCAGGAGTTGCCCTACAACATCCAAGTTGTAGCATGAATCAGATTTTCCTAACTTTCCATAGCTAAATTGTCTCCCATTGAATGTTTATGGCATGGGTGACTGACGCATTGAGGGACAGTTGGTTTGCTTCCACATTTGAGATACTGTGGATGCTCCTTAGAAGGCTTGCTACACTTGCTGTAACTGTATTCCTAGTGTTCTAGACCCCCCATACTATTCCTCGCCCCCCCTTGTGCCATTTCACATTCCCACAGACTGTACAAAAATCCCTACTTCTACTAGGCACATGGTGGTACCTCACTGAACTTTTGATTTTCTTCTCCCTGATAGTAACACTGAACATTTTTTCCCATGGCAATGTCTATTTGGATAAGCATCTTTAAAGTGCTCATCCAAGTCCTTTGACCCTTTTTGTATTGGGTTGTCTTTATGATTGAGTTTTAGAAATCCTCCAGATATTCTGCCTATTGTCCCTTTACCAGACATAATATCTGCTAATATTTTCTTGCATTAATTTTTATTGCCCTTGACTCTATTAATGGTGCCTTTGTTGTACAATCAGCTCCCCCAAAATATAAAATCTATTTCTGTTTATTGTTTTTTTTTTGTTCTCTGGTGCTTTGGGGTCATGCCCAGGAAACCATTACTAAATAGAATGCTGGAAGAACTGCCTCCATTTTTTTCTTCTAAGGTATACCATACCAGTCTTATGTCTGATGTTTAGATTAGTTTTTCTAAGATTTACTTTATTTATATGAGTACACTCTAGTTGTCTTCAGACACACCAGAAGAGGGCATAGGATCCTATTACAGATGGTTGTGAGCCACCATGTGGTTGCTGGGAATTGATCTTAGGACCTCTATAAGAATAGTCAATGCTCTTAACCACTGAACCATCTCTCCAGCACCCTGATGTTTAGATCTTTTATCCATTTTGAGTTCATTTTTTGTGTGATGCTTGATAAGAAATCACTCTCAGATTGGTAAAAGATTGACGGTCTCCCACACTCCCACACTTGACATGTTTCTCATAACTAATTCAGCCATATAGCTAGACTCTCTAGTCCACTCAATTGGTCCACACCACTGTCTTTGTTCCAGTGGCACACCATTCTAATTAGCATCGTTCTGTGGTTTGGAGTCCCGAAGTCTTCCTTATCTTTGTTCTTCTTTTTCAATAATGTGTTGACTCTTTGGGATCTTTTGAGATGCCACATGGATTTCAGCACGAGATTACTTCCTTGAAGTATTGACATGGATTGGACTGAATTTGTGGTTTGCATAGTGTAACTAGATATCTTAACAATACTGACTCTTCAGTCTGGGTACACTGAATTTCCATTTATTTATCTTCTCTTATAATGATAGGTGACAGTTTCCATTGTCTATGTTGTCCATCTTCTTGCTTAGGGCAATTTTGAGTTATTTTATTCTGTTTGATCTTATCATAAAGAGAATTGTTTCCCTTTCAAGTGGTTGTAGTATGTGGAAGTATAATTGATTTTGTATGCTGCTTTTTTTTTTTTCTGAGATAGGGTTTCTCTGTGTAGCCCTGGCTGTCCTGGAACTCACTCTGTAGACCAGGCTGGCCTTGAACTCAGAAATCCGTCTGCCTCTGCCTCCCAAGTGTGGGAATTAAAGGCGTGTGCCACCACCATCCGGCATATGTTGTTTTTAAAATATATCATGCTACTTTCTTGAATTCATTTGTCAGTTCTAACTCACATATTTTGTTTTAATTCCAGAGTTTTTCAACACTTAAGAGCACTTGTAAATGAGACTTAATTTAATTTTTTATTTCTAGTCTAAATTCCCTTGTTTGTCTTTGTTTTCTCCTTGTCTTTTGCTCATTCTTTTTTTCATGTTGTTTTGTTTTTGTTTTGCTTTTTTTGTTTTGTTTTTGAGACAGGTCTCACATTGTAGTCAGGGCTGAACTAGAACTTCCTTTGTAGCCTGTTATGGCTCCTTCCTCCTTTCTTGCCTCCCAAGTAGTGCCCGTAATAGAGATATGTGCCATTATGCCTGACTTAGTTTCCTTTTCTTGTCTAATTGCTTTGGTTAGAACACTGAACTGAACAGAAGTGTTGAATTAAGCATCCTCTTCCCGGTCCCTGAACTCCAAGTAAAGTGCTTCTCCTGTGATGTTAATTGTGGTGATTTAGGTTGGTTTCATCTTGCTGGAGTAGTGTTCTGCTAGGACTAGTTTGATGAATGATTTTTTTTCTATAAATCATGAGAGAATGCTAAACTTTGTCAACTATGTTCTTACCATCAATTAACATGATAATTTTTCTTTTGTTAACATGATATATTGGCATATCTCAGAAATATTGCAGATCTAGTTCCTCATGCCAGCAGTGCTGTGCCTAAGGCAATAGGAAGGCCAGAGAAGGGTAGAGAATGGCATAAATATCAGATCATATTTATTAACTTTGACTTCTATCAGCTTGGTTCACAGGACCCCAAAATAATTGTAACAGTAACATCAATGGCCACAGACCAATATCACCATAACAGATGGAATAATAGTGGAGAAGTCTGAAGTATTCTGAGATTATTTAAATAACACAGATACACAAGAAGTGAGTATATGTTGTTGAGAAGATGGCAAGTATAAACTTGAAACCTTCAATGTGTAAAAGGCATGGTTATCTGTAAAGTTTAAGATAGCAGGGCATGAAACATTCCTGCATTACATTGACTGAAAACTGTGTGTAATTGTCTCTACATCCCAGACACAAATTCTACTTGGTCTGGTAGTATTGTAACAGGTCCCTTAGCCCTGCAATGAATAGGATTTTGCATGCTTTATTATTCTAAAACTTTTTTTAACCCTACTTAGCTAAATCCTCATTTTTTTAAAAAAAAATTGAAGTGTCCAAAGAAAATAGTTTCAGCATCATGTCATTTCGGCTTGAGTAAATGGTAAAAAGCAAGATGAAGTTGATGCCCTCTGAGAACCAGTGTTGGAGCAAAGGAAGGAGACTGACATGAGGGCAGTTTCATATAAACTTTAGAAGCACATCTGTATGTGTGATCGGTAATATATACTAGCATGCACTACTGTGGGATATTTTAAAATCTCACTAAAATTGCAGAATAATTTGTTGCATTGACTTAACACTAAGAAGTAGGGTCATCCACCTCATGCCCTTTGGCCATTGAAACCTACAGGTCTAATGAGTGGTTTCATTGCTTTTCAGGAGGATGTTTGATAGCGTGACACCGTTCCCCATGCTTGCTTGCAGTAGTGAAAGGATAATGTTTCTATGCAGTGTGTGGAGATATGTCTCTGTCCTTCCTTGTCTAAGCCACCCCATGATTGGATAAAATACAAATCTGATGGCCTATAACAAAGTCAGAAAGCAGAAAGTAGGAGTTCCAGGAAGAGATAGGAACTCTGGGAAATAATCAGGCATTGGGAGACTCTTCATTTGGATTTGGAGGAGGATGTCAGATATATGAACTGAGGAGAGGTAACCAGCCATGTGGCAACCATAAAATAGTAAAAATGGGTTAATGTAAGTTAAGAGCTAGTTGAGGAAGAAGCTTAGCATAAAGCCTAGGCATAAATATATTAAAAAATCTCTGTGTTTCTTCAGGAACTGGGGCGGACATAGAAAAGGCCAACCAGTTACACAGCAGTACACTCACTGTGCTGTGTAGTCTTGTAGTTAGTATTGAGAGTTATGTCAAACTCCTTCAGTCTTTACCCTCACTTTGTTACCAAACTGAGTCAGGGAAATAAGCGAAGAAACCCAGTTCAGAAACACTGTCCAGACAATACACTTTCACAAACACTTGCACCCGGAAATCATGCTAATCCCATCTATAATCTATTGCTGTTGCTGAGATGACAAGGACCCAGTGCCAGGGACCCAGAGTCCATTTTCTCCCTTATCCCAATAGGTCAATTCATCTTTTCTTTTGTCCTAAGGTGAAAACCTCTCTTTCATAGAACTTGTATGATCGGTGAAAGGCATAGAGGTCAGAGAATTACCAGACTCTTACTGATCAGTTAGAGCTGTCTGAAATCACAGTAAGGAATGCCATTCTTTAGCTCTGAGGGTCTGGATGCCAGCCATCACACCTCAGCTCATTCTACAGTTAGGGTCATGTGCTTCCAGACTCTTGTGATGCCACACATGGGCATGGCCTTAGAGAGCATGGGAGAGGCTGTGCATGGGACAAAGACCCTCTTGAAACTAAAACATGTATTGAGTACAGCCCTCCTAAATGCAAAACAAACAGTACATGGAGAATCTCTTCCTAAAACATGGAGGGCAAAGATTCTCTTGGGAGTAATTTTTCTCTCTTCTCCTACATTGGTACACTGTTATGTTCTTTTCCTTGTTGGAAACTCTCTCTCTCTCTCTCTCTCTCTCTCTCTCTCTCTGTGTGTGTGTGTGTGTGTGTGTGTGTGTGTGTATGCACACACACAAGCATGAGTGTCTTGATTAATTTTGAATTATTCCTTGTTACATAATCCAAAATATTTTGACATAAGTTGATTCTCCAGGGAGCCAGAAGTGGTGGATGATTTTAAAAACACAGTGTCTTGTAGACACAGCAGGATTGATACACACATGAACTCACAGAGATTAGGACAGTACACAAAATGTTTGCACAAGTTCAGGACAAAATCCTGGCAATAAGAAGGGGAAGTAGACAGAAAGTTCCATCCCTAACCAAAAGCAATTTGCAATTGATACATAAGTGGAAAGGGCAAATCTGTGTTTTCCTATGGAGTGTCACTGGGTCCATCAACCACACTCCAGGGTAGGCCCTAGTTCATGAGCAGTTAACCAAGAGAAAACAGACTCCTTTTTCCTTCCTTCCTTCCTTCCTTCCTTCCTTCCTTCCTTCCTTCCTTCCTTTTTCCATCCTCCCCCTCCCCCACTCCTCATCCTCCTCTTCCTTATTCTCCTCTTCCTTATTCTTATGGGCTTTTGTTTCATTCTGTTTTGGTTGGATAAATCTGTCTTAATTTTTTGTGCATTTATTGTGATTTTCAGCTTTTGGTATTTTCAGAATGAGAATGAATATAAAGTTGGCTAGGTAAGGAGGTCAAGAGAATATGGGAGAATTTGAAGGAGGAAAATCATGATCAAAATTTATTATATGGAAAAAATTTTAAAAATGGACAATTTTGTCAAATGATTTTTAAATTCTGGAATTTAAAAGTAGAAATAAATACTAAAATGATTACTTCCAGATATGCTAATGTAATAAAAATAATAATGTTTTCTCACTGTTAAATCATCTTTATATTGTTGAAAGACATTACTAGGTCATGTATAAATAAACAATTGTAGAATATATTATTCTTGTAAAAAAAAAAGAAAAGAAAAACATGGTACATGATTCAACCATAAAACAACTCAAAACTTTGTCATTTGCAGAAAAATGAATGGAACCTGGAATCATTAGGCAAAATGAGACAGTGTCATCACAATTTTCTCTCATAGGCCAAATCTAAATCTTCTCTCTCTCTCTCTCTCTCTCTCTCTCTCTCTCTCTCTCTCTCTCTCTCTCTCTCTATATATATATATATATATATATATATATATACACACACATATATATCTTTCTCTCTGTCTCTGTCTCTTGCGTGCCCACATATATGTGTGTGCATATGCACACACACACACACACACACACACACAAATGCAAAAGAGGACTCTATTTGAAAGAAGGAAAGGGATGAGAGTAAAGAGAAAGTGTAAACAGTCGTAAGCATAGTCAAAGAACAATATAGTTGCATGAAAATAACAATGAAACAAGTACATTGATGGGCAATTGGCTTAGTAACTGCTCTATTTCTCTGAAGAGATACCGTGACCAAGACAATACATATAAGAAAATCATAGAATTGTGGGTTTGCCCACAGTTTCAGATGGTTGGTGCATGACTCTCATGTTAGAAAGCAGTGCAGTAGGCAGGTGGGCATTGTGCTAGAGCAGCAGCAGAGAGTTTTCATAAGAATCCCAAGCAAGAATCGGAGATAAGAGCAACAGCAAGAACAAGAGTGAGGAGAGAGAGAGAACTACTGGGCCTGGAGTGGGCTTCGGACACCTCAAAGCTCACTCACTCCCATTAAAACATCTCCTCCTAAGCCGGGCGTTGGTGGCGCACGCCTTTAATCCCAGCACTTGGGAGGCAGAGGCAGGCGGATTTCTGAGTTCAAGGCCAGCCTGGTCTTCAGAGTGAGTTCCAGGACAGCCAGAACTACACAGAGAAACCCTGTCTCAAAAAACCAAAAAAAAAAAAACCATCTCCTCCAATAGGGCCACACCTGTTCAACAAGCCTGCATCTCTTAATCCTTTCTAAACAGTCCGCCAACTGGGAACAAAATATTCAAATATAAAAGCCTATGGGTGCCATTGTCATTCAATAAACAACAGTAAATGTATCCAAATAAAAATAAATAAATAAATAAATAAATAAAGCCAGACATCATTATTAGGGAGTCCCTAGGGTGCACTTTTTTTAGGCTCTGACACATTTCAAGAACATGATCAGTGGTTTTGTTTTTTTGTTGTTTTTAAGCTTCTGAGGAAGTCTTTAAATTTGGCAGACTGTCACAATGTATTTGGAGTCAATCTGGGTGATTAAGACATGACTAATGAGACTGGGAAACTGAATGTTTACAGAAATAGCAAAAAGAATGAATGAATGAATGAATGAATGAGAGAGGTAAACTAAACTAAAAAAATTCTAAAACTGTTTTTTGTTGTTGCTATTTTTTTTTTTTGTCTACCAATGAGCATTTGTGATAGAAAGGCTTTATAACGCTGTAAGAGGGCTGGCTATCGGGCTTCCATTTGTTCTCTGTAGAAGCTACAGAGAAGTCCTCACAAGCCTGCCTCCAAGAAATGCCAGATGGGTGGCAGTGCTGCTCAAACACAAATGACTTGAGCCTCCAACAATGCTCTCTCCAGATGAGGGGAGAATATTATTCCACAGAGGCAGATTCCTGGCTTCTTGTCTTTGGTTCCCAACTTCAAAAGAAATCAACCTGTTTTCTGAGCAAATGCCATCGATCTGGGAATGAACAAAGGGCTTTGCTCCACTCCAGCATCGTCGGTGTTTAGATAAGAGTCCATTAGCTGCGGAGACAGCA